>JAFMTC010000016.1:565076-638773 GCA_018845635.1 Nicrophorus orbicollis | reverse complement strand
CATGGCCATCAATTGTTCCCCCCCCCCGGTCACAGCCTGTTAAAAAATGTTTACGCTGAGGCTAGGTTCGCGACTTGACAACTCGGAAGAGGCTCTTACCGCCCTTCTGCATCAGCCAAATTGAATGCGGGACAATAATAAAGATAAAATGATAAAAACACCCTCCATGTGTGCGCTGTGCAGCAAGAATACATATATATTTTAACACGAAACGCATCATCCCTTTTACACGCGCCAAAGGTTCGTCCACCTAATCCTTTTGTAAGGAAAACCCTTTGATCATTCCATAACGTAAGGCTACAAAATATAAAGAACGTCTTAGTCGTTTACTTCATTCATTTACTTTTGTGTCTCGCACAAAGCTTTGAAACACTAGTTAAAAATTAACATTTTAATATTTCATGACCGAAAAAATAACAGTTGTGTTGATCAGAATTTAATTACAGCCAATTCATATTTGCGGTTTCACAAAAAAAAGCTATATTGTATTACAATTATACTGCTTTTTAACGCGTTAAAATACCCACTGCGCAGACTGCTGTCTATTAGCGGGCTGGGTATTTTTACCTTTTTGAAACTGTAAGAAATAGTTCATTCTTTTTGTTTAGATTCAACAACTTTACTTTTTTCGATGTTTGATTACATGATAAAGATAAGGAACCATAAATGTGTTTCGTTTTCATGCAAATATTCATAATTTAATTCGAATCTTTTACTCTTTTCTTAGATAATATTCAGAATTTACTAAAGAAGTCCTTCTTTATTTCGTCGCCAAAAAGACATTCTTTTACAAAGCTGGCAATCAACAAGATCTGTTCGAATGATATTTACAATTCATTCAGCCAGTATTATAGAAAGTTAAAATATTGATTGGAAGATAAAAGAAAAAAGTGGAAGCCAATATGCGTTATAGATTATAATAAATTTATGAAAGGTGTCGACTGATCAATATTTATCATATTATTGTACGACGCACAAAAAAAATGGACGAAAAGGACAGTGATGATCTTGCTAAATGGGTCTGTCAAAGGGACAGACCCATTTACTCTATTCGGCTACCCGCCTATAGTGTGTTAATCATGTTTTTTGGTCCCTATGTATGTTTTTCTTTTATGATAAAGTAAAGAGAAAAAGAAAACATATCTTTATTTTAAGAAGGTTTGCTGTTATAACTTTGATGCTCGATAACGCGAGTTTTGTTCCATCCTGGCACTAAAGGGTAGAAAAATAATAAAAGTATGTAGAGAAATGCACTCTCTGATTCTGTGCTCCTCGAACGTACTTTTTTAAAGCCCCGTCTCGTATGAGTATACGAGTTATGTGGATAATGGATACTTTACGTTGTGAGTAGTGAGTAAGGGATACGTGGAGAGAGGTTTTCCGTGAATGAGGGGGGTTGTACGGGGGAAATAAAGATGAGGAGTGGCGCTCCGCATTGCGCGGATGGAAGTTGTGTAGTAAAATGAAGTAATTTTTGCATTTTTGTCCATTGTTGCAGCCGTTTCGAAAGAGGAAGCCGAAGAGCACCATCACGGGAAATTGCCTTATAATGGTTTCAGTGACGAATTTCTGGATAGATTAGAGCCCAACGGAAATATTCCGGCCGGCAAGAGTTTCGGTAAGTCTTCGGAAGCGATCGCATCTTAATTGAAATGATCGTGGGTAATTTGTGTGTGCGTATAATTGATGATGGCGTCGTAAGAGAGGGGAATACCCTAGAAACCTAATTAACCGCACCTAAAGCCGCGCATTAATCTAGATGATGTTGCCTACGAATGTATACATTTTCAGGTGAATATGTGAGAATCGGTCCGACCTTAAGTTGTGTACTAGTACACCCGCTCTTGTTTGATGAACGAGCCCCGGGGCTTAAATAAGGGCCGTCACCAGGATCCGAATACATTTTCCTTCTCGCAGGCGATTTACGAGCTTGTTATTGCACCTAGCGTACCGTAATCTTTAATAATTTGTCTCGGGGCTCGTTATTTCCGCGTACGAGCGCGAATTAAACGCCGGGAATTACGTAATTCATCATCGAAATACGCGAACTAGGCCATTGCCGCCATTATTTTTCGCTCAACGGCATCGTGCCTTTTCAATTCAGGTTTAGTGCAGCTCCGAGTTCCGTTCCTCTATCAGCATTTATTATTGCAACCATGAAAAATCATTTATTATTCATTATTTTTAATGGCTTTCAGCTTTGCATATGTAACTATAGTCTCTGGCCCCAGTAATCCGCTGAACTCTAACGAGTGCAGATCATTCAAACTCGAAAATCTGTAACACAGTCTTCATTTTTTTACAAACCCGTCTTCCTGTCCTTTCCTGTCCTTTCTTCCATTCAGACACAGTTCCTGGTTAAAATAAATTATTCATTTCCACCGTAAACTTGTAAGTCCCATTATTATTACTACTGAAACACTACTGTTTTACTTTTTAAACAATTTGTTTCGTTCGTAGAATAGATAGTACCTGATACTATAATTGTTCTGTTCTCCACTTTGTCGTTGCATCCGATGATTGTTTGAAATCACCTCTTTGGAAAACATTGATGTAATAGTTATTATTTGCACTTCTTCCACTATCTTATATCGGAGACACACAATAAATAACCTGCAACAAACAACGTCGTGTTTTGCAACATCACAGTTTTGTTTTTGTAAGATAGCAGATGATATAGAGTTTAGTTATCTAAAAGCGTTTGCTCGTTTCCTCTGATACAACAAATTTGGATAACATTTGCTGTTTGTAAGTATGACGATTTTAATATTAATAGTTTAATAATTTCATGTATTGTTTATAAACAGAACAATAATAATTCATCTCAATCTATTTACAAGACGATTTATGCAATGTTATTCTTAAAATGAAACATGACAATTGGTTAGTCATCTAATATCATAGTTATAACTAATAATTTACAATTGTGAATAACAAATACAAAACAAGTATTCATAGAACAATATTTTACAAGTAAATATGTTGATTTATTTTTGTCAAAATGTGTGTACTTTTGCTAATGAATGTATTTTCAAAACCTAAATTGTAATTAAATTCGTACCAACATTTACAAATGTGAAATGTAGAAATGAAAACACGTAAATTGCAACAATAACAAAAAAAGATGCAGTAATTGGTGCAAATTTGGGTCGACTCTTTTTTTGTGTTTGTGTTTTCTTTGCCCATTGTCTGTCGTCTGTTTGCATTACGTAACTGGAAAAGTGCGCGATGAATATTAAACTGTAGGTTGGTTGGCGTTTCAACCCGAATAATTGAGGCTTTAAATAAACATTAAAAGGTCGGGGCTGCACTTCACGTTTCAACCCCATAATTGCCGCAGTTTCTTTAATTCTGAGCGCGAATTGTATCTTCTCCCCAAATTGCTTTACTTCAGTTCTCATTTGTTAAAAGCTTTTGCTCTGTTAAATGCTTAAAATAAGAAAACAATTTGGAGTAAAAATGTAATTAGTTTTTGTATTAATGTTGATGCTTCAGTTTATGTAATAACATACAATTATCTAATGTTAATACGCATCATACAAGATACAGATTTCAGTTGACTTGAAGTTTATGAATTATGATTAATTTGCTAGTACATTTCTAGATTAAATGTAATTACTATTTGTACTTTTTTGAGTTAATTATGATGCTTTTTTTAATGTAATCATTCAAAATTCTTTAATGTCCATACGTATTATACAAGACACAAAATACTGACTTCAGTTGAACTGCGTATCGTTATAGATTTGTAATTTATCAAAGATAAAATGTAATTAATATTTGTACATTTTTTTTGTGTTTATTATAATGCTTTAGTTTGTGTAATAATTTCAAATTTTCTAATGTTATTCAAGACACAAAATACAGACTTTAGTGGACCTATAGTTTTTGAAGAGGCGCGTAGAATTAATTTGTAAATATATTCAACTATAAAATGTAATTACGCTTTATACGAAATACAAACTACTTTTGACTTTTGTTGACCTAAAGTTTATTATTAATTACTTTTATTGGAACAGTGAACAAAATAATAAAATATTCATGTAATTATAAGAAAAAGAAAACACAATTGTTATCATTGTTGCAAAGGGCTATAGACTATAGGTCTTTCTGTCCTATTAACATTATTAATTGATAATTGTATTGAAAAATGTGTGCAAATTCGCTTCTATTTGGGTCATAGTTGTTATTTCGTTTTTTGCTACATTATCATTGTGAATTGGAAGCAAATTTTGTCCTGTGTGGACAATGCGATGACACACCATTGTTGCATCGGAATGTTGATGAATGGTGTGGAAGCAATTTGGTAGGAGGTTCGCACGCAAAAAAACGAACGCTTTTATAAACAGAAATTAAATTGATGGAAAGCGCAATTAATTTTCCACGTATTGATGGATCGCAGGGGGACGACGGCGAACGAATCGACGCAATTAAAATACATACGCAATATCCGCCCCGTCTCCGAACGAAATCTCTCTTCGAGGATAATTTAACAGGGAAATGGCCCCAATTTCGGCACCGGAAATTATATTATCATGCAGAGAGAAAAAGTGTACGTGTACGTTTTGTAGGGAGGAGTGTAGACGAGTCGATCAGTAATTTTTGCCTGCCTCCTCCTCGTCCCGTTCCTCATCCTCCTCCACCTCTTTCCATCGCCTCCTCCTCGACAACACAATTTATTACATAAAGTGGCGTGAACGCGTGAATATTTTGCGCGCGGGAAACAGCGCAATGGCTAAACAATGTGCGATTACACTGATATATTGCGCCGTAAATTAATTTATTCAGAAGCCTGGGGGGGCTTCTCCCAAAGGTTGTCCGCCCTGCCCCGGGTTATCAGACGTTCTCATATCGGATCAGTGTTTAAATGGAGGGAAGAAGGGAGGGACGTCGTCATCCCAATGTTGACGCGATTTCCATCGTAAATTGTTTCAAGGTGGAGACAATGCAAATGCCATCATCAGCTAAGACGCTTTGCGATGTGATAGCTATTCGCATGCTTCGATGTGCAGCGATTAAATTCGAACATAATTACTCGGAAACTGTGATTCGCGTTCCGTTGCAATCGTATGCAAAACTAATCTTTTGCAACATTAAGCTGGAAATGTTACATTGTACACTTATCTATTAATTTGCACTGTCGAAAAAACTATTCAAAATCTTAACAGAGAAATCTTAAATCATCATATCGTCTGACACCGATTTTCTTATTGAAAGCATACAATTTTAGACCTCTTCAGGTATTTTGCTGACCATTTCAAATAAAGTTGAAAAATGATTGATTCCATCGTTTTTGTCAATCCATTACTTGTATGTAGTGAAAAGGTTTGTTTTGTTCAAACATTCTATTGGGGACCCAAATACCTGCTCTGCTTACCTTACCAGGTTGGTTAAGAGTGTTTGACAGTTCCTCTATTATCTAACACGGATTTTCTTAATGAAAGCATACAATTTTAGACCTCTTCAGGTATTTTGCTGGCCATTTCAAATAAAGTTGAAAAATGATTGATTCCATCATTTTTGCCAATCTATTACTTGTATGTAGTGAAAAGGTTTGATTTGTTCAAACATTCTATAAGGGACCCAAACATCTGCTCTGCTTGGTTAAGAGTTTTTGACAGTTCCTCCATTGTCTGACACGGATTTTCTTAATGAAAACATACAATTTCAAACCTCTACAATGCCTTTTCAAGTATTTTGCTGCCCATTTCAACAAAAGTTGAAAAATTATTGATTCCATCGTTTTTGCCAATCCACTTGTATGTGGTGAAAAGGTTTGTTTTGTTCAAACATTCTATGGGAGACCTAAACACCTGCTTTGCTTACCTTACCAAGGTTGGTTAAGAGTGTTTTGACAGTTCCTCTATTGTCTGACACGGATTTTCTTAATGAAAACATACAATTTCAGACCTCTCCAGTGCCTCTTCAGGTATTTCAACTAAAATTGAAAACAAAAATAATATTTAATAATGTACTAGTCACTTTAACATTAAAATGTCTTTGACATAACTTTGAGCAGATAAATAGTAAACAAGAATTCATAAACTCAGAAACGGCATTACTTTCACCTAATAATTAATGCTATAGCATCAATAAATCGTAAATCTAGTATTGATTACTTCCATTTAGTATCTGTTCGTAAATGTTTGTAAACTTTTATATGAACGTCACTTGATATTTCAGTAGATTCTTATGTGTTTTTTTTTTCTTTACATGAAAATATGAATCTAAAGTTATTAAAGTTTTTGGAATGGAAGTGGGACGTAGCTGGAATTGGATGGCGCTAGGCGAGATCATCGTAACGGTTGAATGACCCAGTAGTATTCGGGAATCGCCGCCCCCCTTTTGCTCCGGTTTCTTTTTCGGGGATCTGAAAAGTTTCCGTCGCAACCGGCTCGGCGACGCGCATGCATTCCCTTCGGTTTTTGTTTACTCCTGAAAAGTCCACCGGAATCCTCTCATATTACTTTTGGATCGGCGCCAAAGCGAATCCAAACCAAGCTAGCTAGTTTTCTATTTTAATTGATTTCTGCATCCCCCCTGAGCTTGCACCGTGGATATGGGGATACGTTCGTCGCCGGGGGTGCCGTGCCTTCAGATGGATGCACAATTGCAGTATGTATTCCAGTCTGCAAATTCCGGGAAGAATGCGGCCCCGGAACGCGCGCAGATTTCCAGCCGCAATGAAATTAAACTCGGCGAAAGTAATTGAATGGAGAGTGCGGCATTCCTGCATCCAAACTAGGTGATTATGCCGTGGGTTAATTCCACTTTATGATTATGAGATATTCGAAATCTTTCCATTAAAATGGAAACCCGCCGCCGCAGCTAACCGCAGGACGCGACGGCCAAGGCGAAGAAGAAGTGTTATGTAATGTTGCATCCGGTCTGATGGCTTGTCGTAAACGACGGTTACAACTGGTGCTGCCTGCCACCCCGACCGAAAGGGAAACACTCCCGAGGAGATGTTGCTTTCGAAATAAAGGCCTCTCGGATCGACAAGTCCCAAGATGAAATGCACTCTCTCCCTTTCTCTTACATTTCTTCCATCCTTGCTCCTTTTTTATACCCCTTTCCCTTGCAAATGCACCAGCAGCAATCCTGCTTTTGAATAAGTCATCCCAGACTGGAGCGTCTTAGTATTATTATTCGTCTAGCCGCCAGATGTTGCGATTTATGTAAATCTTGATAGAACAGTGTATACAAGTCCCCTCCATCCATAAAAACGGAAATATTATTACACTTCTTTAAATTAAACCTCTCACCTCCTGCATTATTCAGATCTTATAAATCTACATTCAACCATTTCTCAATAACCGAATTATTTCATCTTATCCACCCTATAAGTAACAAGAAGCTTAATTATCTGACAAATCTACATTAACTTTGACTTACTTCCTACAATCTTACAATTGTTTAATATAAATATCTAAGATAGTTAACAATACTAACAAGATAGATTCAACTAGAAGTTTTAAATTTAGTCTTAATTTAAAAGTATTGATTCATAAGATTCCGCCCAATCAAGTTAATTTACATTATTTTGACTTGTTTCTAAGATCATTTAGTAGAAATAATTTCCACTGGTGGATTGACTACCGTCAATCGCACTTTATAGTACTGAATATACTATTTACCAGTGATTTCCATATTTATAATTACTGAAGACATATATGACAAATTTTATAAATTCAACTCTAAGTTTGAGAAATGTAAGTTATAATTAGTTTGTTTTATTAGTTAATACTTATCCAATCAGCCGATAGAACTACACTAACTTAACGTGTATATAACTTAGTGTATATAACTACCCTTAAATTTGAAATATGCACTTGCTGAAAAAATTTGAGGAAATGTTGTACTGACAGCAACTGCTGCTTCTGACACTAAATTCAAACTGAAAACTGGTGAAAAGTCTGCTCCTGTAGCAACCGTTGGTCTTAAAAAAATAAAATTAATAATCACAGATTGTATTTTCAAATAACATGTATCATTTAGCTCTATGGATCATTGAACGCAAAAGCAAACGAACAAAGAAGTCAATAATGGTGATTGCATAATTCGTTGGGAAATCCATCCCGGGCGCTCGAAAATAAAAAGCAACAACGACTTCAATTAGCGAATGATTTCATTACCGAGGGCATTGATATGTAGCAAATTAGATTAATTAAAAAAGTGCACACACATATTCAGCGATCGCCGCTGAAAGGGCTTTCTGGTGGTTCGACCCTCTCTGTTGTCTGTCTCCCTTACACTCCTGCACGCAAATTACCGCTGCGGGGATGAGGCTCTTTGATCTGGATGCTATTGCATTACGCAATAAATGAAGGCAAAACGTTGTTACTCGCCGCATTTGCAGCTCATCCAGACCGACTGACTGAATGACATCACAATTAGTCGGACGCAGGTCGAACGAAATTGATTTTCAGTGTCGTTGCCCTGAAGTTATTGAAAGAACAAGAAATACAAATGAAGTTGTGTACTTGATCGATACACACAATGGATGTTTTTCGGTGTTGTGTGTGTCAGGGGTGGAAGAATGATGGAAGAGCAGTAGGACTTTAAGCCCCAAGAAAATAAAGTAGACCTTCAACGAGGAGATGGATTGCGCATAAATTAAAAGAGGAGATTCGGTTTCCATCATCTAATTTTTTTCGTGTGATCCCAAATCCATCTGGAGGATTATATTGTCCTTGGGACGTGTTGGGGGGGGGTGGATTGGAAGGACGGCAATCAGCGAATTCATAATCTATTCTTCCGCATTGCGTTCCATTAATCCCATTCAAATCACGAACGGCAGGATTAGAGAAAGGAGCAGCAGGACACACGCCGCAGTAATTTTAATCAAGCCCAGGTCGCTCCTTTTCACCCTCTCCTGCGAATGAGGATCCGAGCGAAAAAAGATAAAGAAGGAAATAAATAGAAGCTCTCTCCATTTAAATTGTAATCTTTAAAATTCCGAAGGCGATTCATCGTTTCGTGCCGAATTAAAAGTGGAGCTGCTGCTTCTGCTGATGATGATGGGATGGGATTGGGGGTGTTGGTTGTGTTTTATGTTGATTTACGGGCGTAGGTTGTCCGCCGAAACCCGATAAATAGTTCATTAGCGGCGCTTAATCACTTCATTAATTAATGCCACCGGTCAGATGGGAACTCTACACCGGGATCACAGCGGGCCGGGTCGGGCGATGCGGATGATTGAATGCGGAGTTTCGAAGATTATGTTGCGCAATCGATCTTTCCCCGCCGAAAAACACGACGTCATCCATCAGCAGCAGCGCGACTTTTAATTTGGGTCGTGCAAACGCATCGGTTGGGGAAGGTCAACCTCGAGTTTCGGGTTGCCTCAAAACATCTTCAGTTTCTTCTCAATTAATTATATTGACTTGATGATGGAATGTGGCAATAACATGTCTACATTTATATGGAATTACTTATGGAAACGTAATCACAAATTAGTTAATATAACCAATTATAACAAAAACTAAGGCAGAAAGATTTAGGTAGATTGACGAGACCCTTATTTTTTTTTCCTCAAAAACGAATTTGAAAGTAATAATATATATTTTCAAGAAAACACATACTTCTTTATACCAAAAATCGAAGAAAATGATATACATAGAAAAAAATCCATTGCTGCAAAGGACTATTGATTATAGGTGTTTTTGCCCAAAAAATATTATATTTTTCTGAAGAGCTAGTATATTGGTGTTGGTGATTTCAAACATGAATCAAATCTTGGCAAGATTTATTAAAATTAGTAATTAGCATTACTTTGAGAAATGCAACTTCCTATTGTGTTTATTCATCAGTCTACAACTTATTCAGAAGAAAAGAGAAAACTCCTTTCTGTGGGGTAAACTAGTACGGTGTTAACATAAAATATAGACTAAAGTTCATATTATAACGAAAAAGTTATTGGTGTGAAAGAGTTTGAACAATTCCATCCAACAACTTTTGCTTGAAACGTTTCCAGTATTCTAAATAGTCACTGTTTTCGGTTTAATGAAGTTAGAAATACATGAACACACAATCAAATATTTCTAATTCTTCATTTTTAGTCACTTTTTTGTGATTAATAAACATGATTATTATTATTCTCATCCATCACAGAACAATGTCACTGCTTCAAATTTTTCCTTGATTATTGAGCTTCAAAACAACTTAAATTTTGCCCAGTTTGTATCCAATAAACATGTTTCTATTTTATGGAAAAACTAAAGTAATAAAATGTTTAAATATATGAAGTTATAAGTCTGTTATACCCATACCTCGCTTTACGGCCTAGATACGGTCCATGAAAGTTGGCCGCAAAGCGAAAAGCCGCATAAGGAATCAAGTATTGCGCTTGCGCAAGATTGGCAACATGTAGATATATCGACATCGATTTTGCCGTTATAGCGAAACATTTTAGGCCGTAAATTGAAAACGTGCCTTAATTGAAGAGGGCCGTTATAGCGAAATGCCGTATAAAGTGCGGCCGTATAGCGAGGTATAGGTGTATTATACTTTGTATATTTAATAATCTTCATTGAAATTTATACAAAGTATTAGTTCTAATTTGACAAAACCATTGAATGATGTAACTTAAATTGTCTTTGAATAAGATGATTCAATTGCAAAGAAATAAATACAAAGAAAATAATAATAAAATTCTCTTGTTGCAAGGGGTTATTGTCCATAGGGTTTATTAAAATAATGTTATTGTTTCTTTGGATATTTGTAAGTTGTTGTTTTTTTGAAATGCGATTCATTTTGAAGAGAATACTCTTCCGGGTTGTTAGGCAAAACGCCGGAGGGAAAAAGAATATGATTTTTTGTTTGATATTTTATAAGAATTGAAGTGAAAGTTGAGGGGGGACACCAATTATTAACAGGTATTTGAGTTCGGACGTTTGAGTGAAATTGAGGATGCCGAAAGTTTTTGCTACCCCAATTTCAGGAGGGGAATTATAATTGGGTGCTTTAATTCTTTCCTACACACACATATACACGTATATAGGATGTGTATGATCTATATATACATACAAGTAGACATGGCTGTATGGATTTCTTCAAAGAATTAAAGGCTTGCGCTTTTCGATAGGGGATGGCTTCCCTATTTTAATGAAGCCGCAGCCGCGGGGGATGAAACTCTGAATAAATACATGCCTAGTGGATTCGTAAATGGCTGAGGCCCTTTTTCCTCCGATAAACCTTCGAGGTCCTCTTCGGCGGCACCGCGCTAATTGGTACGTTACTTCCAGCAGACGGATGCATGCTCTTTACCTCTTCACTGCTCAATGTTCTGTGTGGGTGTGTGTGTGTTACGACGTGAAATGGAGGCCCTAACAGTCGCCGCCGCTCGTTACGTTTTACTATTATGTGTGATAAGATTTTCACCCCTCGATACATACCTTTTTTCTTCCTTATCCTTCCTTCATTCCGCCAGACCCGAAGGAAGAATTTAAGGTGATGGAGAGCAAATAAAGGAGTGCGCTTAGCTGCAAATTGGCAATACCATTCATTCCTATTTATCCTGCATGCGTAGGGAACCATTTGCACGTTCCAAAATGAACCGCAAACTAGTCTTAACAAAACACCAAAAAGGATTGATTGTTCTCCATCCAATGTGTTTTCTATTTGGTTTAATTGTGTCTCATTCGGCATTCACTTCGCGGCCTCCCTTATTTCGCCTAATTTGTTTTGAAGCCAATTCGCTTTTGTTTGAATTTGTACTGGAGTCGTTTGTACCTCGAGCGCATGGGAATCGCCCCGTTACGGGGGAGATTTGTAGCTTCCTTGATTTACGCGCGCTGCTTTTTCATTTAGAGATCCCCCCTTTTTATAATAGCTTGCTTTTTTTCTCAAAAAAAAATATATATATTCACGCGCATAAAACACTGACTCTCGTAAACACAACCTGGTGTTGTTCATGGCATGAAGATGTGTTTTTCGCTGCTCCCGTTCCCCTAACTGAAGTTTACTGCCAACGCCGTATACAAATAATTCTTCAGTTATTATGCAATTACCATTAACTAACTGTTTGTTTGTGCTATCTTTTGATTACGTCTATGTTTATTTAGAATTTATTGCCTACAAGAAGATTTAACAACATTTATCATGCAAGTTCATTATTTTAATGATTAGTTAGTTAAAATAGTTTTATAGAAGATCTTAACAATTTTTTCCTAAAATTGAAGAAAATATAAACAAATAAAATTTATGTTAATTTATTATATTTCCAGAAAATTTAATTTAACTTTAGTAAACCAAATAAAAGAAGTCATGAAGGTTGAACAAGATTTATCATAAAAGTTCAAGGAATGTTCACTATTTGAGGCATTGCATATTTATTTAGTTTACAGTTTTGTAGAAGATGACAACATATTTTTTTTTCTAAAATTGAAGAATTGTTAAGAAAATATGAATTTGCAATAAGATTTTGTTAATTTATATTTAAAATAAAAATCATAAAAGAAATCGTTAATTATATGTGTTTGACTAGAATGTCTTTAGTTGTCTTTAAAACTAAATGATTGAAAAATCTTAATCGGGAAAAAAGAATCTGTTTTATAGTCCAGTTTGCAATCTAGAACTTTGCAGAATATGCGGGCATTGAGCAAATACCTAATTCCAATTTGGTTGTTTGCCCTTCTTGTACCGGGAGGGCATACCGAGTGAGGTCGTTATTTGCTTACGGATAGTTGCTTTTGTATCTGCAAACAAACTCGAAGGGTGGGCTCAGATGGTCGATGCGTATTCCAGTTCTTCGAGTTTCGCATGCGGTTAATTGCGGAATTATGAATGGCTGGCCTAATGACACAGGACACGTGATTTGGTAGTGAAAAAGAAGAGAAAAAATCAAGAATACACGCAATGTTTCTTAAGATTCAATAGATTCAGATTAATGAAATCTTGGACTTGGAAACAAGATAAATAAATCCGTTCGATGAATGAGACTACGGCGTTTTATTGGGATTAAAGGTGCATGTTTAACGAGACCCTTATTTTTTCCTCAAAAACTAATTTGAAAGTAATAATATATATTTTCAAGAAAACACATACTTCTTTATACCAAAAATTGAAGAAAATGATATACATAGGAAAAAATCCATTGCTGCAAAGGGCTATTGATTATAGGTGTTTTTGCCCAAAATATATTATATTTTTCTGAAGAGCTAGTATATTGGTATTGGTGATTTCAAGTATGAATCAAATCTTGGCAAGATTTATTAAAATTAGTAATTAGCATTTCTTTGAGTACTGCGACTTGCAACTGTCTTTATTCATTGTCTACAACTAATTCATGTGGGGTACACTAGTATGGTGCAAACATGAAATATATTCAATAATTAGACGAAAGTTCATATTATAACGTGACACGTGATTTGGTAGTGAAAAAGAAGAGAAAAGAGCAAGAATACACGCAATGTTTCTTAAGATTCAATAGATTCAGATTAATGAAATCTTGGACTTGGAAACAAGATAAATAAGTCCGTTCGATGAATGAGACTACGGCGTTTTATTGGGATTAAAGGTGCATGTTCAAAGTAATTTCAAAAGTTCTTCGAATGAGTCCCCAATGGGAGAGCCGAATGCTTTCGAGATTATGTCTCCGTCCGCAAATTGGTACAAATTCTGCGGATTTACTTCCTTGCGAAAAGAGTGTTTTTTTTCCGTTGCACCCCATTCACCGACATAATCTATTATTGGCACCACAATGTATCCACCGCAAAGTTTTCTAATCAATTCTGGTGATGGCGTCCTCAGAAAACTTCCGAGGGGAGCAAGAAAACATAATCTTTATATGCAAACTTTAATTTCGGATGGGGAAGTTTTGTCTTCTTTATTCCCTCTCATGGTGGTTTGATGCTTAATCGTGGTTTTATTATTTTCTTGCAGAATGGAACAACATGTCGGGTCACGACAGGGTAAAGAGACAGCTCTCCGTCTCCTCCGATAGTAAGCTCCTCGACGACGATATTAGGGAAGAGACACGGGTTATCCTCAGACCGAAGAAGCCGCCGAGACCCAAATCCGAGGTGCTCCTCAACCAGCAGGGCTCCGACCACCGTCGAACGAAACGGTTCTCCGCCTTCGGTGTAAGTTTCCATTTGAATTATTGAAATGAAAAGGAGCTTCAATATTTCCGGATGCGATTGTGCGACCCTCCGGATTAAAAAAGAGAAGAACGTGGAGGAAGGAAAAATATTGCTTATCGATCCGCGTTTTATTGGACGGGTCTCAACTTTATAGGCAGTTGAACATGAGCTATTGAACTTAAGGACACATAAAACTGTTACCGTTCGACTCTTAAATTTCACCTAAAATTATTTAAATGTCCATTACAGCAAGTAATTCTACTCCGGTGCAAGTAGTGTAGGTTTCATTGAAATGAATGCGGCGTACGACCAAATGATCCAATTTGCATTTATAATTCCTAGCATTCGCAGCTACGATTATCATTACATTGTGCGGAGATCGTATCGAGTTTCAAAGTAACTGCAAGCTATTAATTATCTCGACATTCTAATCGCCTCCCACGTCCTCCCTCTCTCACTGTACGCAACTTCTGCGGGAAAATTTACAATCGTGTTTAGTGTGTGTAGTTTTCGTCTTTTTATTCGCAAACTTTGCCGCGTAATGGCGTATAAAGTTGCATTATCTGCGGCGCTCTGTGCTCTCTTTCGAAGAGGGCAAACTTTTATAACCATTAGAGAGTGAGGGTGGTACTCTCGGCCGCAAATTATCGGCCCGAAGATTCATCCGGTAAATGGGTTTTATCTATTAATCTTTGTCATGATAGTTTGAGTTAGTTACAGTTTTCTCGTTGCTTTATTTTGCAGGGCGATTCACCTTTCGGCAAATCAGAGGCTTATATTAAATTAGAACAATTAGGGGAAGGTTCTTACGCCACTGTTTATAAGGGATATAGCAAGTGAGTGAAAGCGGTAGAAGCGCACGAGCAATTACTCAAACTGATCGATCGTTTTCTTCTTGTTTACAGTTTAGAACATAAAGTAGTAGCTCTTAAAGAAATTAGACTACAGGAAGAAGAAGGCGCTCCATTCACTGCGATCCGCGAGGCATCGCTTCTCAAAGAACTGAAACACGCCAACATTGTCACACTGCATGACATTGTCCACACAAGGGAGACGTTAACGTTTGTCTTCGAATACGTTGTAAGTATCGCATTGCAATTACTTTACATGAAATGTACACACATTATTAGAGTTTCAATCGATATACAATTACAGTAATACTTCGTTCAATGAATGTATTCCTTGAAAACATTATAGTTAATGATATCTTTGTGATAAATACATCTTTTATTTCTTACGTGCAGCATACAGACTTATCACAGTACCTGGAGAGAAACAGCGGAGGCTTGGATCCGCGCAACGTACGTTTGTTCCTTTTCCAATTGCTGAGAGGGCTCTCATACTGCCATAAGAGAAGGGTGTTGCACAGAGACGTGAAGCCGCAGAATCTTCTGATCAGCGAAATCGGTGAACTGAAATTGGCCGACTTTGGGTTGGCCCGCGCCAAATCCGTTCCGAGCCACACGTATTCCCACGAGGTGGTCACGCTCTGGTACAGACCACCGGACGTGCTCCTCGGAAGCACCGAGTACTCGACCTCCTTGGACATGTGGGGCGTCGGATGCATCTTCGTGGAGATGATCACCGGAATGGCGATCTTCCCCGGCGTCCGGGACACCTACGACCAGCTAGATAAAATTTTCAAGGTAAAATATTCGCAGAACTGCGGCGAACATCAAGATCTACGGTTTCCTTTCGTTATAATTGTTTAGGTGTTGGGTACACCCACGGAGGAGGAATGGGAGGGCGTGACTCGGCTGCCCGGCTACAAGCCCCACAAATTGGGTATGTACAAGCCCAAGAAATTGGGATTGTACTGGCCGCGTTTACACGACGTCGTCCAAGGGGAGAATATGGCCACGTCGCTGCTCCAGCTCAACCCACAGGACAGAATAGGAGCGGACGATGCCATGGTCCACCCCTACTTCAACGGACTCCCCAAGAAACTGCTAGAACTGCCTGATGGTAATTAATTGAGACCATTTCTTCATTTCGATTACTTAATCCTCGAATCCTTAATTTCGTTCTTTTCAGATGTATCGATATTCAGTGTCGAGGGCGTGATCTTAACGCCCGGTCACTACTCGGGTATTAAATGAGGCCTAAGCGTCGACTCCCTCTCAGGAACATGCTACAGTAAGCAATGACCACACACAGTTGGCTGTCCTTCCCACATGCTTCGCACTACGACTCATAAAACAACATCAACAATAACAGCAACACTTCATATCAAATTCCCCCCCAAAAAAAAAAAAATATAAATAAACTACAACAAGAACAACAACTGTAGGAATGTTTCGAGAGTTTCCAGCACGGACGTAACTGTTTTTTTTTCTCTTTACATTTATTGTTTCTACTTTTTATGAATTATTATTATCACTTAATGGAAACGTTTCTGTTTTTCTTCCCTTTATCGATAATTTCTGTATATATCGAGATCGGTTTGGAAATTAACAAGGAAAAGTTACTATTCTGTATCGTTTTTTCTTCGCTCATGGACAGGAATCGTTTGTTAATTATATTTGTTTTCTTTATTATTATTACTAATTATCATTATGATTTTTTCCCTTCATTTTGTCGTCTTTCCGAGTGCTGCACGTCTATGATTCGGCACGTTTCGTCATTGAACAATGGTGTTTTTTTTAGTGAGATCGTGAACGACTTTCGACGAAATGAAAAGAAAAACGAGAGGAAAAGAAAAATCCACGTAATTAAGAGAAGAATTTTATATGAAAATAAAAAGTATACAAAAAAAATAATAAAAATTACACGCAAAATGTAAAACGTAAAATAAAAACACACACACAGAAAAAAGAATATGAACACAACACACATAGATCCATTCCTTCCATGGTGCTCAATTATACTATTTAAATGAAACTAAGACTAGCTAAGTCTCTGGTCACATGGGCTGTAAACACTGCATGGCGCAGTGGACTGAGGCTGGTAATCCAGCCAGCACAACTAGTTATTGTTTGTAGAGGAATTTTATCGTAATCATTATTGTAATTATAATTTGTTTGCATTTATAGTGTTTGCACCTCGATCGCTCATCGATTGATTGATTGATGATGATGATGATGGCATTCGTTTCGGTTCAGTTAATTTTTACATTTTATATACAACTATATATTGCATATACAAGAAACAGATACGTGTAGAGCTTAAGGTGCTTGAATAATGCATAATATTTTCATCAAACTCTGTTCTGCCTGACTTGGGAGAGAAGTATGTACATTTTTGATTCATTCATAAGTTGTTTCCTTTTCGCTAGTGGTGCATATATAAATATCCCTTATATTGTCAGATTCTACTTCGAAGATTTCGTCACTTTATTGTATAATCTACATATTATTTACCATCCTTTTTGTTTGCATAATACTTGTGATTAAGTTATATTTTAGTTTGTTTTTTTTTGGGATATTTTTTTTAATTATTATTAATTATTATGTTTAATGTTAATATTATTTTAGTATCGAATCTGATAGTAATTATCGTCGATGCTGGGATTGGATTTTTATTGGCTACATCGAAATTTGTGATTTTTCTTTCGTTTCCTCAGATTTCCATCTACGTCCCAGCATCAATGTTCTAATGTGCCAAAAGGGCAATAGCTTCGAGCATTATTATATAGCGTAAACTCATATATAGTGTGTATAATATTCAGACAGCATTGTTACTTTACGCAGTTCTTTATTACTTGCATAATCACATTATTATTTTGTTATCTATTTTGTTAGAGAATTGTTTTTTTCCTGGTTGGTAAAAAATTATGAAACGAAAGGAGAGGAGTAGCGGTAATCCGAGTAATTGAAGATAGACTATTGAATATGAATATATATATTGTAATAATTGCGATAGGCCTAAACAGAAATCAGAATTGAAGAGGAAATTGTAAACCGTGAAAGTTAGAGTTTCAGGCACTTTTTTGTTGTCGGATTTTAGTTTTACGAGAGACATGAACTTACGTTATAGAGAATGCTGTGAGCTCTAGAACACCATCTTTTTAATCTGTATAAATATGAGTATATAGGATTCGTAATCAGAGTAGCGTTTAGTCTTCGGCACTAAGGTATGCGGCAATGCACCCCTCCTATGGTACGTCCAATTTACTTGAAATTATGCGTCCTGTTCTAGAATTTAGCGTACGTGAAAATCACCGAGAAAAAATATGATTAAGGAAAAAAATTAACACTGAAAATATGATGATGAAAGGAGAAAAAAAAGAAACGAGAATTACATAAGAAATCACCGATTGGATAATCTCTGAGCACGCTTCCAGACGTGTTTTCTTTTCGCATCGATTTAATTATTCGTATAATCTACTATATAAATATATTCCGTTTCACCTTTCTCGTTTTTATTTTTTTTTTTTTGTAATTACTTGTTTTATTCTTTTGGTTGGTTTGTCTTTTTCTATTGGTGTTGTTTTCTCTTTTTTTTATATATTGAAATTACTATTATATATATAAATATAACATATTGTTCATTGATTTAATTATATAAATAAGTGTCTCTTTTTTACTTTGTCGATACAAAGATCAATCAAAGCCAGAGTGTGTGTTTCGAAGCAGATTCTGGCGGATGTTAATGTGATAAAGAGTTGTTACACATTCAATTGGAAAACAAACAAAAAAGAATGAATATATTATAATTATATATATATATATAAATATGAATATATATATATATATATTGAAGGTGAAATAAATATGTATTTATTGCAAAAAAAATTGGAAGGAGCGAAGAAAATACCAAGGAATAATAATAATGAAAAATGGTGTACGTAAATCACTGTACCATGTTGCATTGTACATAGTTATAATTGTTTATATTAATTAAGATAATTATACTTAATTATCAGAAATATTACTAAGTAATAAATGTGTTTGTATATGTGTTCCTTTTATGATCCTTGATTGGTTTTCGTTCTTTCATATTTTTTTTAAATTCAAATATTTAAATCGGTATATCGATGACGAACTGAGGAAAACAAGAGAACAATGAATGAATGATGAACGATATTTTGATACGCGATTTATATTCGAATCTCTTTTTGTTTCGTTGTTGTTGTTGTCGATTTTGAGGAAATACGATCAAAATTTCCTGATTCGTTTCGTTCAATTATTTGATTGTTTTTCGACCGCTGCGTGGTGGAAGCGACGTTCCGTTGAGGTGTATGTAAACGCAATTCTTAGGATTATGTTTGGTTGCCTATGTGTAAAAAGTATATTACATATTTTTTGTAGATTTATATATACATCTTCGATACATATATAAAGAAATAAACACGATATACAACATTATACTCCTTATTTTAAACTACTGATTACCTCCTGTAAATCCTTCAAATCCTTAATAAATTCCAAATTTCATTGAAAAAAACAACAAATACTTAAATTTGAATTAGAACTATCAAATTATCTCTGTTTATTTGGTATACTTGATAAGCTTAAGATATTTTTACAAATGAAGCAAGAATTTGTCAAACGTTTTCAATTATATTTGTTAGTAATTTCCACTTAAATCCAGGACAAATTTACGAATATTTATGCATTACCCAATATTTAAGGTCCTTTTTTTACTTTTGACTTCAATAAAAAAGACAATTTTCTTAACATTTCTTACATTCGTTGCATTTTTTTTCTACAATTTGTTAATAATTTCATGGATAAATCTTAACAAAACATTGCATGTGTCATTCCAATAAGAAAATTCAAGATCTTAAGTGGAAAATTATAATGAAAAGTTCGCACAATGAAACTTTTCTTAAAGGAATTCTCCAACTTTAGTTTCAGTAACTTCAACAGAGAAGGCAATTTTAGTAACGTTTTGTTGGGAATTCTTTTAACTTAATGGAAAATCAAAGTTTATTAAACTTAACTGAATCATTGCTTGTCACATTTCAATAAAAGTACAAACAAAAGCGACTTTTCTTAAATTAAGTTTAGTAAATACCCTTGTTGAATTATCTACTTAAGACTAAGGGAATTCACGATGTTGTAAGAATCTATATATAATCTGACATACTTAAACCACTGAATTTAACATTCACTAAAAATTGATTAATTGCAAACGAATACAAATGTTGAACACATTGTAATGTTGTTTTGTTCAGCGAGAATAGATTGTTCCATTAACGCCATTGTGCTGCGAGTCCTTCGTTTCCATATAGCACCAGGATTGAAAGTTCAACCATATTTTATTGTACCCATTTTCGCATTAATTACGGATAACGGGGAGCTGTACGCGTTTTGTTTCCTGCACAACACAAGCACACTTTTTTCCCTTCCACTTTTCTCTCGTCTGTCTCTTTCAACTGTTATGCAAGTGGTAAATGTCCGCACGTAAATTTATTTTATCAAATGAGGTGACTTATGAAGGAAGTGACCATTTTTATTGTCGATATAAACTAATCCACTCTCAAACATTCCTTCACTTTCTATAACTAGTTTTGCTCATTTGTGTGCCCGGTTTTTTTCTCTCTCCGATTGTAAAAAGTAAATCCATAAAAGTAGCATTTCGCAACCGTTTTTTTTATATATGTGTTTTGCGCTCTTTTTTCTTGTGTATTTCCAATTTTGTTTGACCTTAAGAAAGAGCACGTAATCAATGCAGTTATATGCGTTTCAAATTCGAACTATCCTTTTGATTGATGCAATGAATTCTTTGTAAAAACTTGAATTCAGTACGTTTCAAATGTAAGTGTTAAATTATGACTTACTTACCAAAATCATGATACTTAAAACTTAAGTATAGTCATGTACAATTTGATACTCAGAAAATTCAACTTTTTTTTTAATATTTTGAATAAGATTCATAGAGAATATTATATTTCTTGCTTTTAAACAATCCATTCAATTTTAAGTAAAATATGATACTTTTTTGAATACTTATAAAAGTTCACATTCGTCCTTTCAACTGTAATTATAATAAACTAATTAATGATCTAATATTTCGATAAAACACTAATGATATTAGAACAAATTGCAAGTCATTATTTTTTTTATAAATGTATATCAATATTATTTTTGATATGACTTTTTTATGTTTCATATTCAATTAAATATTAATTCGTATATTTTATCGTTAATTATAATATTTCTGTTATATAATTATAGCAATTTAATTCTTCATAACGTTATTTATAATTTACATAATTAATATATAATCTGTCCTCGCATTTAGAGATTTACGTTGAAATCGAAAGGAACTGCACTTTTTTTTTTAGATTTAACATTTCATTTTACTTTCACTAAGTTTTGATGCGTAAATCACAAGTATAAAATTACGGTCACTCTATACTTTGCGTACCTTTATTAATATTCTAATGTTAATTGTAATAGTTTCATGCACATCAAGTGTTCTTATACTAATTGGTCAATTAGTTATTCAGATTTATGTATATTGCAAATGCGTACTACTTGTATTTCCAATTTAACCAGTTTCATTTCGATTCATTCTTGAATTATTAATAAATTATGATCATATTCCATTTGTATTATTGTTTGTAGTGATAAAGCTTATTAATTTCTTCGATTTGTAAAATAGAAAATGATTCTTAAAAATACAACAAATTTGGGCAGAAATACCTTTTTTTATCTATAGCCCTTTGTAGTAGCAACAATCTTTCTTAAATTCTTCAATAAAAAGAAAAAAGTTTATTTTTTGTACTTATTTTTACAATAAATGTTGTTATTCTTTCAACAAATCTTGCTGTAGATTTAAAAACTTTCGTTATTTCACTCTAAAGTTGATCTAAAATGATTGTTTCTTATTGCAACCACAAACGTTGACATTACTTTATTAACCACATGATTCTTCAGCTGTGTAAAAGCATGTGGCTTTAACATTTTGATAATCTTCCAAGTTTCACTTAATTAGCTTGTTTCGTGGTTTCCGCATGAATTGTGTCAACAGACTAACGTGCACACTTGACATGCTTTAACTAACTGAACATTAACTAAAAGCTACTTCGGATGTGTATGTAATTTACGTAATTGTTCCTTACAAGATTTATGAGATAAATTGTTCCATTTTATTAGTTTCTAATGATTTACATTAAGGATCTTTCAAAATTTTCTACCTAATATTGTATTAACATAATGAAAAGGTGTTTATTAACCGCAAGGATCTTTAGTGTAGTGTCAATTTATGAATTGCGACCACAAAAATGAACGAGTAAACATTTTTTTAACCACAAGCATTTTTAGTTGTATATGAATTGGCTTTGACTATATATATTACAATGTACTTAATCCAATGACTTATGAAATAGATTAAGTGAAAACAGGAAGGGAAATTAACTACAAAACAAAGAATACTTTTTTAATGATCATATTAATTAAGGATTTGGCTGTTGTAATGTAGGAAGAAGAAGTTGTATTTATTTATGAAAATGATGCTGTTTAGAACTTATGAAATTGATGTACGAAAGGTTGGTATTTGCTTGATTCAAATAATTCAACTTGTGAATTTCCCCTGAATACGGCCCTGTTGCAGGTGTGAAGTTGCGCCTCCTGAAATCTGGAAAATGCGATCGATCCGCAGCCGACTTCACGTCTTCAAGCTAACTGTAATTTTCCACGAGGGAACGAGAACTTCGAACCCGTTTCCCTCTTCTATGCCTAACACCGACGAAGAATGCATGCTTTCAGATGTGTGGAGTCGTCACCCTAGCAGAGAAAGCGCCGAGGATTACGTAAGGAGGCCTATTGATAGAGCGCGGCATGTGCATGTAAACGGTTCCGTTTATTTTTAAAATCGCTACATGCGTGCATATATGCGTATATATTTGGATGGAAAGAGAAAGTGAGTCGCACTGTATAATCATTTAATTTGTCTTCGTTTCGAGGTAGGATTTCGATCATCCGATTTGAATTTTGATCACAAGTTGTCAATGTCAGTGGGGAGAATGATGTTCATCGGTATCAAGCAAGCACGTGGTTGCTAGGCCGTGACAGTCATAAACAAAAACAAATGTTTTTGAGTTTCGGAAGAGCTGCTGCTACTGTTGGAGGTAGTGGAAAAGCTGTTGTTGTTGGAGGGTTTAGAAGAACTTGTGGTACTGGAGGTAATAGAGGAAGAATTATTGCTGCTGGAGGTGGTATAGGATTAGGAAGATCTGTTGGAATTATTGGAAGGACGTCGGTTTGGAGGCGCGAGGTGGTATCCATCGAGGGTAAAGTTCAACAACGGTTGCAGTTGCAGCGGCAGTTGGGTGGTGTATCGGTAAGCGGGAAGAACGGCGTGCTACTACCGTTATTGGACCGTCCTGCCCCTCTACGTAGAGTTTATAATCGGAGCGGAGCGGCAGTGGTTCAGTCGGTTGCCGTGTCAGTGTTAGTAGGGCGGCGATTGCAGTTACAGCCGACGACGACGACCCACGTACCAGAGGAGCCGTGCAGAAGAACGTACTCAACGTCTCTCACCGAGAAAGTGAAAATGCCTGAAGCAAAGCCTTTCGAGCGCCTTCCGACCGCCGTGAAGCCGCTTCACTACCAGCTCTCCATCACGCCCGACCTGAAATCGCTCACTTTCGTAGGAGATGTCTCCATAAAAATTGAGGTAGGATTCATCAACCCAACGTACAAGCCACCACAAGACCATCCTACCCATATGTCCGTTACTGTACAACACTTCACTGCTGCTCCTTATCACACGTAAACACATGTACTTCGGTAGTTTCGTGAGGAGGCAGGCGGCACCAACTACTCCTCCGTTCGGCTGCGGCTGCTATCATCGCCCGAAAAACTTTCCATGCCATCGTGCCAAGTCATGATCCCCGCACACATACTCCTCGGACAAACGCACACATACCCAGCCTTTCCCAAAAATGCAGCAGAATTAGGTCAGAAATCGTCGTATGGCGAGTGTCGAGGCTCACCTCACGATTCACTCCTTCAATCAATACAAAAGACTGCACTCGGCACGAAGGTCCAACACCCTCAACCGCACATCGTACCAAACGAAAAACGTACAACTCACTAGTATGGATCGAAAACAGAACAACTTCTGCTTATATTTTTAGCGTCCTCTACAATTCTAATAAGAAAATGTAATGGAATTCTAATTTTGAATGTCTCAACATGAAAACATGAAAAAACGAATCATATATTGATTCTATTCCCTATGTAAAATCAATGAAGAAAATTATTCCCACTAAATTCTGTATAAATTAATTAATTTATAACTTATTTCAATATTTTAGGTATAGATGAAAACTGTTTTCTAAACTAATAAGTCACCATTGAATGTTTTAACACACTTATATTCGGATTAAAATAGAAAACAGAACGCATATAGATTCTGTACTTTATGTGATACAACGAATACATTTTTTTCTGAATAGTTTCTGATTAAAATATTGTGTGTAACTTAATTATTTCAATATTTTATGTATAGTTCAATTATTTTCTTAAGTAATAAGTCACTATTACCATAATAAAACACAGAAATAGCAGTTTTTTTAATATATTAACACCATCCACTTAAATGTAATGCACACGGATGAAACAAGATAACGTAATATGTATTGATTCTATACTTTATGTGAATTTTAATCATATATATTTTTACAAAATAATTTTTGTTATTTCAATATTTAGTATGTATTCTGAAGTAATTACAATTATATTAAGAAAATAGAGGAATTGTAATTTTGAACCCATTACATGAAACACCATACACTTAAATTATTCTCGTTAGATTTTTGCATAGAAATAATATTCAGTTTAAGATATTATTTCAATGTTTTAGGTATAGATGAAAAATGTTTTCTTATGTAAGAAGTCAACTTTTACATTAGAAATAGGTGTTTTGAAAGTCTTAAATCATAAATGCAATGCTTACGGATAAAGAAGAAATCGTAATTTATATTGATTACATAATTATATTTGGAAACAATGAAGAAAATCATATTCTTATATAAAATTTTAATTTTAATATATTTTTTTATTAACTTTCAGTCTTCTGCAAATCAATTTATTAGTTATTTGATTCTAATTCTAAAATTGTTTTTACAAAATGATTCTAAAAAATATAAAATAATGAAATTACCATTACGTATTTTTTGACTAGGAATTACAGTTAAAGTTATAATTTTTCAATTATTCGACACTTTATACGTTTTATTGCTTATTTATTCAGTTTCAATTTCTGTGTTTAATTGTATATTCTTTTGTAGTTTTGGAGAAATCCATCAAAATATAAACACACTACTTTTATAAGTATATATAAACCTTGAAAGTGTAGCATGTTTTTGTTTACTCTTCAGTTTTTACTTGTAACAAATATAAATCATTACCACCTATGATTTTTAATGAACATGTTGGAAACGCGTTGCCTCCTAACTGGCTATCGATCTTCTGCCATGCATAATGGATGAATCTGTAGGGTGCTTATTAAGATTTATTGTATACAATGTTTTGAATGGCTCTGTTTCTCCCCATCCGAACTTCTCCTATTCATTCAAAACACAAATGTAAAGACATTTCGAACTGTTTCGAAAACTCGTGTGGTTTTCACATCTTAAAAAATACTACATTTATCAACAAACTTGAATGAATCAATGTAATTTCTAATAAAATAGAAATTGTTTACATAATCAATTATTAAGTAATTTAAAGTTAAATTGTACATGTTATTAAATACCAGTAGTGATTTATATTTAGTTATTTAATTCTGTGAAACTAATAAATATTAAATAATAATACCATTTATAATTTGCACTGACAAACACTAATATTTCGAAATTTATTGCACGTATATAAATTTGAAAGGAATATTTTGTATACATTACCGTATATAAATCAGCATTGAAAGAGATATGATCTACAAATAAACGGATGCAGTCAAAATAAAGTAAGGCTTACAACGGAAGTGTTAATTGACTACTAATTCTTATATGAAATATGATTACTAAGATATGCATTTTGCTCTCATTTATTCATGCAAAGCTTAAATCATTGATTTTAGTTTACATTTAATTGAAATATCAATGTTTACTAATTGCTTTTCACAGCTAAATTGATCGTTCTAAATAATAGACACGGAAGCAATTAATTAACATTAAGAAGTGTAAACGTTTATTGCATCTAATTGAATGAAACACTCCAACTGGAACAGTTTATAATATATTCAATAACACGCATTATATGAGAGGGAAAATTGTATAATATGAAAAACTATTGTTTTAATAGATTTAACACGTTGACGGACAGTAGGAACAAGTGAAGTTCGAAAATTTAGTATGTTTCACAACCACGTGCATACTGAAGCTGCAAGTCGTGTAACAGATGAAAAACGAAATTCAACCTACAAAACATGACACAAGGTTTCTATTTGTACGCCGGTAAATGTACATTTGTATAGCCGCCTAAAAACGACCGTTTCGTTTTGGCGGCTATTGCCGTCATGCCACCTAGTGAACTTTGCTTTGACGGCTATAGACGCAAGTGTTAAGCAAATTATTGCAATGTTTATATAAACTTTTAACAATAATCTTATTGAATGAGGCTAAATGAAAATGCTTGTATGAAAGAAGTGTGCAAAAGGAACAAATATCACATTGACTTTTTGCATTTTTATAGAGTTTTAACATGATTTGAAGCTTATAATAGTTAGATTTATTGCTAATAGTCATGCATTGTTTAATAGTGTTTGAAATAATTAATTTGTCTGTTGGAATTGATGAGAAATTTAAAATAATAATTCTATAAATATTATCAAATGTTAATAATACAAGATGTCAATAGTTACGGAAATCCCGAAGTACAGAAAACTTAAATGATATGTTTGTGAAGTTATGTAAGAAAAAGTGGTATTGGTTATTTTTTTTTAAACTCAAATTAATGTATGGATAAATGTTGCATGTTTGTTTTATATATTTTCTCTTATATAATTATATTTATTACGACAATAATTGCAAAGACAAACTTAATACAATGAAAAAAATAAATTCAAAGAAAAATTAAATTCCATTGCAATTTCTAATATAAGGATTATTGCAATCTGTTAAATATTGTTTGTTTTTTTTTATCATATTTTTGTTCTTAATTTTCAAAATATTTATGTAAACATTACTGTAAACTGATTTAACATTGATTCTTCGTATTTGAGTTTAATCATACTTTTTAACAAGTATCGATAAATGCATGTACATCACATTATTGGACTCGTTGTGCAGTCGTAATTGAACGGTATAATGGTAATATTTACATTTAATGTGTGTCGACATAGAGAAAATAAATAATTAATAGAGAAATAGCATATGCAAATCGTGTTGTCATTGCGGATGGGGCCCAGAGGGGGCCCCGCGTTTTGCTCTGCAATCCAATTGATGCTTTGAAGTCAGAGAGAGACGGAAAAAGACACATAGACAAGGTTTTTACTGCTGACTGCAGACTAATTGATGACGATAAATAAATCTTCTGTTCATTAGCGTGAGGCAGTAACAATCATCGGCGCGCATAAAATCGCGTTTACGTTTCTAATACATCCTCTGCCTATTAAGTGAGTAAAGCGCATTCCGAATTCGACGTGTGTGTCGATCCTGTTGTTGTGCACAATGCCAACAGCAACGACATTTTCCCGAACGTGTTTACAGCTAATTTGTGGAAATTGCGAGCTGAATCGTGGATTTCCTTTCCTCCGATGATGCATGATGGTTCATCATTTCGTTTTCGAACAATCAATGAATTTCCACTACAAATTTAAACGATCGCTGTTTTGTGTGTTAATTTACTAGCAAATTGCATCATTTACTTTGCAAACATTGCTTTCCACGAATTAATATAAATGTGTTTGATTTTCATAACGTCTCTTAATTACATGGATGAATTCATTAGAAATTTTCAAAAAATTTTTCGATTTCAAACTTTAAACAATTATAACTTATGCTTTTCATATAAATGTTTGAGATAATAAAAATTGTTAAATAATTTTAAAAAAATATAATGAGGCAATAATTTTATAATAATAATAAACTTTTTAGTTTCAAATGACGAAAGGGCTATGGACCTTTTCATCCCAATAATTGAAATTATACCTAAAACTTATTTAAATGCATGAATTTTTATTTCCAAATGCAAACAAAAGTTATAACAATAAATGTATTCTTACATTATTAAGAACAAACATTTCTTACAAATTCTTCTAATCCTATGATAATCTAAGCTAATGTAGAAAATTATTCAATCTTCGTAATAGAATATTTCTAACTGAATTAAATTCTCCCATTTAGATTATTGAGCAATCCAACTACTAATTATGTTGATATATTACTCAGTAATTAGTATTTTCCATTCATTAAGCAAAATATTGATTGTATTATTTTAGTTTAGTTCTTTATACGCTCTTTATACGGCATTTCGCTTTAACGGCCCTCGTCAATTAAGGCACGTTTTCGATTTACGGCCTAAAATGTTTCGCTGTAACGGCAAAAAACATTTTCGATGTCGATATATCTACATATTACCAATCTTGCGCATGCGCAATAATTGATTCGTTATACGGCTTTTCGCTTTGCGGCCAAGTTTCGTGGAACGTAACTAGGCCGTAAAGCGAGGTATGGGTGTACTGAAATAACTTGTGGAATGAATATTTACATTGAAAACCGCTTGCATAAATCAGGTCACATGTCCCTATACTTGAAAAACGAATATACAAAACTCTGTCCAGTATTTCTTTTCCTCTTCTTTATATTCATTAGACTAATGTGCATTTTTTTCTATAAATAATTATAGAGATTTCTTTACGGACGATTCTAAATGATTGATTGTGGTTTTGCATTTATTATTTTTGTTGCACGACTATTTTCATAACTGTATAATGGTTAATTGATTTTAGCAATTTCTTGGTTTATTTACTATTATTTATTGTTGTGTAATGTTTCAATTACTATCATTTGTTGTATTTAGAGGACGAGTGTTTTCTTTGAAATACTATATTGTTAATGAACATTCTATGTCTATGTTGTAATTACACGTAATTGTTTAATTGAAAGTATTTTTATCCAAGCTAAAACCTTTAATTTGTATGTAAATTTTGTATTTAATTTGTATTTTTTTTCTGGAATCGCCAAATGATTTTCAAGTTTTTACATATATTTGAAATTTAATTGTGTTTATTTGTATAGAAATGTCGTTTTTCCAGTGCTATAACTTGATTTATATAATATTCAGTTTTATTTATTATAATGAATTTTTCATTTAAAAAATCTTTGACCAAAGGGTTATTGACTGTGGTCTTTCTACTTCATAATTTACTGTTAAAGAAATTGTTTTTTTTTAATTAGATTGATTTTGAATAAAATACTGCATGTCAAGAATACATTTCGTTGTTCGACAAAAAGGTTCTAAATTATGCACTGAAACAGTTGTGGATGATTCACGTCCGTTTCGTGTATTTACAACCCCTTTTTGCCGCACGAAGTTCTCTATGAAACATGACTGATATCGATTTGAGTTGCGGTATACATTAAGAATTTAATATAACTCGTTATTAACTTTTTTCTATAGAGCAGGAAATGCGCGCAATCGAGGATTAATTCTCTTCTTTTCACTGAGAATTGCCACACACGATCTGTGCGCTTTAACAACTATATCTATCTATTTACCAACAAAATGCGAATCGTATGTCGTATTCCAAGAAAGTGTTTTAATGCTAAAATAATGATAGCAAAACTTCGTATCGGGTGAAAAAGGTTATCATAGATTTACGCAAACTCTTATATTCATAATTGATGGGGAAAGCTGCGTGCGTTTCGATCGAATCTCGTCTATTATTTAAGGTATAATGAAGGGAACACAAAAGACAGAACTCGGCTCATTAAGTCCGCATAATGAGTCGAAAACAAAAATCATTCGAATTTGGGTCAGATCGTGAGCCCGTGGTTCGTTGAACCCTCCTCCACCTCTCCGCGTTTCGCAAACTCTTTTTAATTTATAATATTGACCCAAACCTGACGAATTTTCTTTCAATATTATTCCATTCATTAATGTAATGGACATTTACAAAAACGACAATACATTATTGATTTAATAATGAAAAAAAAAACTTAAAATCCCTTAATTCAAAATTTACCGTTTTACATACACGATTTCACTTTTACTCAGTTTTCAGAGGAATTTACCTCCAGATTCATACGATAGTACTTCGTTTTTACACGATTTTTAATATATCTGACAATAATACTTTCTGGTTCATCTGGTTTCATCATGATCAATTCGCTTTTACACGGTTTTCAGTGGAAAGTACCTCGAGATTCATACGATACTATTTCGCGTTTACACGATTTTTAATGTATCTGACAATAATACTTTCTGGTTCATCTGGTTTCATCAAGATCAATTCGCTTTTACACGGCTTTCAGTGGAAAACAACCGCCAATTCACATGGTATAATTTCAGTTTTATACGCTGTTCAAAGTATGTGATAATAATATTATATTACTTGATTTACTTGATTTTTCTATTACACAGTATTCTGAGGAATCTCTTAACACGTTATCAATTCGCTTTTAGAAGGTTATCAAAGGAAAATATCTTCCAATTTACACTGTACTATTTCGTTTTTACACGATTTTTAAAGTATTTAAATATGAAACTTTCTGTTTCTATTTACACGGTTTTCTCTTTAACCTATCTCCAGTGAAAATCGAATGTATTATTTCGATTGGTTTTCATTTCACATATTCGGTGTAGTCATCTTGTAGCTTGAGGACAAAATAAATTGGAAAAAAGCAAAATATGAATAGTATTTCAAAAATCGGAATAAATTAACGATTAGAAAGAAATACGGAGAGATTTAAAGATCCATAACCTTTAATTACATAATTCCGGGGAATGCTGACTCGTGACTCGTCGTCGTTGTTGGTTTCTTTATAAATTTCATTCTTGAAGTCGAGAATTTGGGTTATCTAAAAGTGTATTTCCATTTTTGTCAGACGACTTCGTTACAGGCCGGAGACACTCAGTAACGATCCGTTTAAATGCTTCATAAATACGTTTTCTTTTCCGTTTTAATTGTACCAGTTGAATTACAAAAAAAAAACGGCAAACTTTTCGAGTTTTAAATTTATTACAGTCGTCATAAAATTCATTGGATGCTTTTAGTACGCAAAAAATAAACAACTACTTGCCAAGTACACGTACATGAATATAGAAAGGTTGTCCTAGACAACTCGTATCAAAATGCACAAGTAATTGAATTATATTGGAAACAAAACTACTTTTACTTGCATAAGTACGTTTTCCTAACCTAATTGTGAAAAATTTAATCATTATCAAAAAAACAACAACATTTAATTAATTAGTTTTCGTGGAATATTATTATTTGTTGTAGGTAGACTTGGCATGTTTCGAAGATTCAAAGATCAAAGTGTACTTCTCTGAGCGACATCAACAGATATAATTAGAAATAATGGTTTTCAAGCAAAAAATGAGCTAATTTAAGCTTGACTCTTTACGTCTGAATCACTTTACATTTAAGCAAATTGGTGTTAAACAAGCGATTACTTCGATAACGGACCGTTTATATTTGAATTTTTCATACGGGCGCACGTGTTTAAGATTAAATCAAAATTAACATAAATTCGCAATTAAACTGCGTCAATTCATTTAAATGAGAAGTCTACTTTAAATTTGCTTATAACTTGTACCAAAAGAAAGTTTAAGTGACCCGAAGAACCGATGCATTACAGAATGATTTCCAATTGATATATACAAAGTGTATAGATCAGGAATTTTATAATTGACTTTTAATTGATGCAAGTTAAACGATAATTAACGCAAAAAAAAACACATGGGAAAATGTAACGTTGTTTATTTAATTTATTGCTTTAAAAATAGAACGTATTTAATACATGCCGTTTACTTATTAGGTTTTATGTTTTATTTAATTGTCAACTTCCGTGAATATCACTGTTATTAAATCACCTTTTTTCTTGACACAGATTGTTTAATTACTATTAACAGCAACTACGATTGAATTTTCTGAATCTTCTGCATTTCCTTTATAACAATTCGCTGTAATTATTGTTGTTGTGTTTCAGGAATCTTTAGAATAATTTGCTTTTAATTTATTGCTGCATTAACGTAATTGATTTGCGCTAATGCATTCTTGAAATACGTTAGAATGTGTAGGATAATTTGAAATATTTGTGAATGTTTGTAATACGAGAGATGCGATCAATCAAGATGCTGTTTGTGTGTGGAACGAAACGACATTTCGGAATCGATTCGCAGCCTCCGGGCTCGAAAATACAATGTACACAAAGTACAGGCTATGAACATGTAAAGTTTATCTTATCTCGGCATAAATATACATAAATGTGCATAATTCACGTAATAAATAAAATTGAGGCGTGCGGAATGTACGCGTTATGCCTACCTTTTAGTAGGTGTGTGATGGTACAATACGATTTAATGATGCCAATATTAATAACGTCTTTATTGATTTATTCTTTCCGAAGGTTCTTCATCAGATCTGATCACTTTGGTGTGTTTTTCTTAAGGATATTTATGTACTTCGTTGGATTCAGATTCTTTTAGGATAGTAACTTTAGAGGATTAAGACCACACTCGAAAAGAAATACATTCGTAACCCTTATGTGTGTTTTTTTTCTTCAATTAACACAGTTTATATTTCACTTAACCGTTTCAACCCTATCGTAAAGTGCCTGGCTGTGAACAGGTTTTTCGAATTACATAAAAGGAACGTTATCAATTTCCATTATTGGACGCAGGATGCAGGCATCGTTTCTTTCCTTTTATTTTTCCATTCCTCCTTTTGTGTTATACACAATTAATAGTTTGTTGGTTTCGCCGAATGTGAGCAGCCGATTGATTGACTCAAATCTCGTAATTAGAGCCCATAAATCAATCATTTTGACGTTCGATTTTAATCGTGCTACATGTACAAGTCCATTGCATATTTGATTTATACAATGGCGAGACGTGCCAGTCAATAATTCCATGGTAAATGGGAAAAACTGAATTGCTGTAATACCCTCGTCGTGAGCTACTGAAAATTATGAACGGCACACGTTCGTGACTTCTTGCAGCGTTCCTATTAATACTTACATAACTTTACTATAGGTTCTCTCTCTCTCTCTCGTTTTTTTGTGTATGATCCTATAAATGTCCAGCAAGACTCGGTGTATCTCGTGACGTTAAAATGCACTGACATTTGAAGTTTGAAAAATCTGAACAATAATAAGCTCTGAATAATAATGACATATATCATCATGTAAATAAGTTGTAATTGCAATTTTCAACTTATTCATTTTTAGACTTTCACATATCTCCGTAAATTTCGCATAAATATTATTGTTTTCATAAACATAATTTTGGAATTTAAATGTTCAAAGTAATAATATTTACCATAACACATCTCAAACTGCAGATTTCGTGTACACATTTCGTCCTTTTTTGAAAATTACTTATAAATATTTTTCTCAAAATTTTTATTTTTAAGTATTTTTTTTTTACTAAAAACCAATCAAACTATAGTTTTAGCTTACATTTTTTTATAGTTTCATTTTTCTGCAAACTTTGTACAAACATTTGTCTTCCCTAAACATTATTTTGGAGTTTTAATATTTCTCTATTTTTGCTTTAAAAAACCTGATAAACTACAATTGTAACTTACACATTTTGAAAACTTTACATTTCTCTGCAAAATTCATATAATTATTTTTCTATGTTTATCAATACTTTTCATTTACATATTTAATTAATTCTTACTTGAAAGTTAAACAATAGATGATTTAACGTACACTTTTAGCCCTTTTTTATTTCTCTGCAAAATGTTGTTTTTCATAATAAAAATATTTCATATAATATGATGTAAACGCAATTTTCAACCTTTACATTTTTCTGAAAATTTAGATATTTTATTTTCATAAACATAATTTTGGAATTTAAATATTCAAAGTAATAATATTTACCATAACTCATCTTAAACTGTAGATTTCGTTTACACTTTTCGTCCTTTTCACTTCTCTGAAAATTTATTATAAATATTTTTCTCAAAATTTTTATTTTTAAGTAATTTTTCACTAAAAACCAATCAAACTATAGTTTTAGCTTACAAATGTTTATCGTTCCATTTTTCTGCAAACTTTGTATAAATATTTGTCTTCAAAAACATAATTTTGGGGTTTACACATTTTTAAAACTTTACATTTCTCTGCAAATTTAATATAATTATTTGTCTATGTTTATCAATATAAATATTTAATTAAAGTTTACTGAAAAAAGTCAAATTAAAGATGATTTGACATTCATTTTTAGCCCTTTTATTTAATTTTCTCCAAAATTTTGTTTTTCAAAATAAAAATATTTTATATAAGAAATTTAACATTATATAAAATCGATGATCAAGCTGAAAAAATGCAACTGAACAACTTTATTAAATATTAGAATGTAAAGAAAATTGTAACCAAAACTGTTTTCCTGCTATTATTCAACTCTTCTCATACTTTTATTTTGATATTGTATCAAATTTTTCATTTCTTTGAAAATTTTTATATTAATACTTCTAAATAAAATTTAACTCATAGGATTTAATAAATAATACTTCATTTTTGCAGTTCATATGAAAATTTTACTAGAAAGTTTCAAATTTCGTTAAATTAATTGCAATAATGAAATAAGTTTCACTAATTGTATTTCTTTCTTTAGTAATTCATTTTGCCAGTTTATATTAGACTTTTACATTGAAACTACAAAGTTTCAATTAATATAATTATATAAATTTTATAATATTGTACGATTTTCATATTAAAACTTCTGAAATAAGTTTCACTAATTGTATTTATTTCTTAGTAATTCATTTTTCCGGTTCATATGAGACTTTTACCTTGAAACTACAAAGTTTTGATTGAAATTTCGTTAATATAATTATCATAAATTAACGTGATTTTTTTTTTAATATTTTCGTTAAATTACTATGAATGAGAAAAATAACTTAGTCACTCATTACATTTCTTGTGCAGAACAATGATTGTTGAGGCTACGAATAAATTATTGAAATCAGTGGTTGGGATTGGTTGTTGCGGCGATTATTACAGAACGCCTAGGCTGTGGTTAACGTTAAAGACACGTAGCGCCCCCGGGCCTAGGGCCCAAAGGGAACCGGAATCCGCGAGAGTCGGGAAAAATGGTAAAATGTAAGAAAATTGGAGTGAATTAATTTAATTACCATCCAATCTCTGGTACACNNNNACACTCCCCCCCCCCCATTCGCGCCCGCAAAGGAGGACATTCAACTCCTCGCAAAAGTGAGATAAAGGCGAACACTTTTTATTTTATTTCGTTATTTTTCTTTTCCATTCCTTTCCTTCAGAAGGAGAAGCAGCAGATCTCTTAAAGTCTTTGCTCCCGTGACCCCAATCCGCAGAAGTGCGTTTCTGTTTTCTTTTCCTTCCGAATTTTAAACACCGAAACTCGAAACTATCGTGCGGAGAAACGATGACATGAAAATGCATGCACTTCGACATTGGCATTTCACTCAGGAATTCGTTAATAATCAGAGAACAATGGCGAATGTTATTACGTTTTTTATATATATATTTAGAATGTTTTTGCAGGAGAAGCTGTTTTATTTTGTAAATTATGTTATTTTGTATTTGTGTGCACTTCGTTTATTATTGTAATCCCGTGCGGGATTAGACAATTTAATGAAGGCACTTACACGTAAGATTATTAGGTATTAGTGGCGTTTACACGACTCGCGAAATGTTAATTGGAAATATCAATTATGAGCGAGGAAAGATGCTTTGAGGTGTAAAATTGTAACGCCAGTCGTACAATGAATGCGATGCAATTAGCCGATCTCTGCATTATACAAACATATGAATATTTATTAGGCACTATCAACTATTAAAGATGCTAATTCCGCACATGTTTCTGCTGATTTCCTTCTTATCCGCACGGTCGGCTATTAAGAAAAAAAAAACGGAGCTCTTACATTATAAATAACAATATATTTACATTGCATTAGAAACTACCCACTTTTGCACTGGATTCAGTGCACACACATGTACACACACAAAACGTTATAACCGAATGATTTATTTATTCTAATGGAATGTCTCGTTTTGCCTTCTTTTCGCGTTGCGAAATCTTAAGTAATTACTGTGATTAATTCCGGAACTTTTTTCTTCTATTATTTAATTTTATGGACACGCATACACGGTGCAGTTTCTTTCTGCTCTCCCGCAATTTTTTTCTCGATCGATCTGTGGAATCCGGTTGCTGCAAATGTAATTGCACATCAAATTTAGTATTACCAATTACACGCCGTTTCTCCGTTTGCAACTGATGATTGATGTAGACAATCCTTTCATTTGCCATTCTAATGTCAATACTTTTAACGTTACTTATCATTCCTTTGAGTAGTCGCAATACTTTACATTTGCGCAAATCATACATTTTACAATATGCTTCAATCTAATAAGATGATACTTGCCAAGTATATAAACCTCAATACAATAAGTAATTGTCTGTACACTTCGTATATAAATTACTTTTATAATATCGTACGTTAGTTATTCTTAATTGCAATTTGCAAAATGTAAACAGCAGTGAAATTGAAGTTTATTTACTAACGTGTCGTGTAATGTTATTAAAAACTACTGTATCAACAACGGTCAATTACTTTTCGAATTGCGATCGTGAAATGATAATGCCCAGTCGTTTTGGGACATAAAATACGGGTTATGTGGTTTATAAATCCCATTTACGTAAGAGGTTCATGTGCTTTTGCCCGCATGTGCAAGCAGCGAGTTGGGTGTAGATCCACAAATGGCAAGTAGCAATAAAAGCGTTTATTGTTATTTGAAAATTACGGCTTTGGAGCAAATCAACGTTCTAATAGGAAAGCCATTTAATGACTAACGATCCGCAATCACGGTATCCGTGTTATATAACGACATGTACTCGTCTATTAAAAGTGTTCGATACTGTTTTTTTTTGTTGCTTCTTTGTTTATTATTCCCCACTTCTTTTCAGCAGCCTGTGTTTTTGGTTATAGTAATTGCGAAATAATACGATTCTTAAATGTGATTAAGTAATTATTACTTTTTATACAAACTAATCATTATTTTTTTTATTTAATCTTAACGATATTTAATTAAATTTTTTTGCGGTTAACTATTGTAAGAAATGTGTCTTTAATTGCATAACCATTCATCATTCTTTTTTCTTAATAATTTTAACAATAATTGTTCATTTATCAGCAATCTAATTCATATTTTCAAAGTTTGTGTACACCCATACCTCGCTATAAGGTCGCTCTTTATACGTCATTTCGCTATAAAGGCACTTTTTCGATTTACGGCCTAAAATGATTCTCTATAACGGCAAAAAAAACTTTTTTCGATGTTGATATATCTACATGTTTCCAATCTTGCGCAAGCGCAATAATTGATTCGTTATACGGTTTTGCGGCCAAGTTTCGTGGAACGTATCTAGGCCGTAAAACGAGGTATTAGGTGTATTCTCTTAATATTTATTTTGCAATGTCATTTTATATGATTTTCTGCAAATATTCATCAAATACAGTTTATTTCATTTTTTTTACCGGAATATTATAATTCTCTCAACTCAACAAGATGCATCATTCATCATTCTACATTACATCATTGCATTGTTCGTTTGTAATATTTATCATGTGAGATCATACTTCATGCACCTTTCAGTACGTTTATGGTGTAATTATATCAATCATTTGATTTTTCAACCCTCAATATTTTTGTATCAAGAGATTCATTTGTTAACCAATATTAGAGCTATAAATTAACATTGAATTCGTATTAAAGTCATCTTTGATTTCTTTAATCTGCCATAATTTTATTTTGAATCTCTATATTTAATTAAAACCACTTTATTTATAAATTGATACTCAATAATAGTTTATAATGTAGAATGGTTAATATTAATTTAAAGTTATTAAATAAAAAAATAAGTTGTGTTGACCCTAATACTTAGTAAGAACTACTTTACTTACAACTTAATACACAATAAATGATGAAGGTTAGTTTTAAAATGAAATAAGTAAATAAGAAATTAAATTAGTTACTGATTACAAATTGATAATACATTCTGAGAATATAAGTTGCATTATTCATAATACTTAGTTAAAACTACTTTACTTACAACTTAATACACAATAAATGATGATGGATGGTTAATATTGAAATGAAGTAAATAAATAAGAAATGAAATTAGTTACTGATTACAAATTGAATAATAAATTCTGAGAATATGATGTATCTTCGGTTGAAAGTTAATTACTGAAGAGTGAAATAATTCATATCTGTATCAAGTTTATTATTCAATCTGGATGTTGCGGTCCGTTGCAGTTCCCTCATTCGTTGCCAATGCCAATAAGTTATCGCCTATTGCAAATCGATATTGGTGCAAGGTGTAATACAATAAAAGGCAAGCCCGGCCGTGGCGTGCGGCGGCAGTTTCTTGAATAACGATCATAACTTTTGCATAAAATGTAATTTAAGAGTCGATTGTGCGGCTCCGATATTATTTATATACCCGAGGATTCGCATAATTCACCATCGTCGTCGCAGTCCATTACGGCTTCCAGCCATTACTGAAATAAACATTTATTCAAATCGCATTCGATTCTAATAATAAAGCAATTATAATAATACACATTATAGGCGATTCTAATTAAAAGCACCGGGGCAACTTTATTGCCTCGCATTCAATAAACCTACTCAATATCAATCAATTATCCACTTGGCGTTTCTCACTCTCTGTTGTCTGTTGCCTTTCATTGGCACGGCGCACCATACGTTTTCATAAAGCCCAATCATCATCGACACCCGAGCAAAGTGCAAAGCTATTCAAACGTTTCATTTCATATCGAGTACCCGGGTTATCTTTATTGTATAACCATACGGTTGTAGATTAAATATTTAGGTAACCACTTTATATTTTATCCTAAATCCAGTACATTCCATGTTTATTATTTTATCAAATATCAAGTACACCCATATGTCGCTTTACGGCTTAGATACGTTCCACGAAATTTGGCCGCAAAGCGAAAAGCCGTATAAGGAATCAATTATTGCGCTTGTGCAAGATTGGCAAGCGAAACATTTTAGGCCGTAAATCGAAAACGTGCCTTGATTTGAAGAGCTGCCGTATAGCGAGGTATGGATGTATTTGTCGATATTTTAATGCAAGTGCAACAAGTTTGATATTATTTCTTGTATTAAATAAGATTAACAAGTTTATGATATACATTTGTGGTCTGACTCTTTATGAGTTATTGCTCTTTTTGAGGTGTGAATATTGTAACTTTTTTTTATAGTATTATTGTTTTAACTCTAGAACTTAATGTTTGATGTTCATAATATATGACTTGAAGTAAAGCTCCATTATAGTTGTCTTGAACGCTAGGAAAAAGTTTGAGTTTTCAACTAATCACACATCGTTATTGGTGTTGTATGTCGAACTCACGATTCCTACTTTGTAGATCAAAGGAAAGGTTTGATAAAATACTTAGTAAATCTGAAGATACGCCTATGATGGAGGTAAGCTCGGAAAGTTTACCAGAAATGTAATTTTCAAATATCAATCATCTCATTATATGTAAAAACAGAAAGGTAGAAATACCTATAGTGAATAGCCCTTTGCAGCAATAGAAGTTTCTTTTCTTTGTATATCTTCTTTTTTATTGTCGTTATTATGTTTACAAAATTTACTTATTCATATTAAATAGATTATAAAGAAACTGTTACGACTAATAACAACGATTGAAGCAAGGAAAGGTGCAAAAAATATGTTTTTTAAAGAAGGCTTTACTACTATAAAATTTGAATCCTAGTAAGTAAATGAATAACACGGTCCTGACTTGAAGTTATATAATAGATTGATGTTGAAACTCGTGCACTGATAAGTGTGATGTTGCTTAATGTACAAAGCAATCGGCTTGACGATCGATTATCACGAAAATTATGAAAATCACTTTTCGTACATAATAATGTGCTGAAAAGTGATTATTGTAACCATATATAAATTCCAATAATTTCAGTCGATTATAATAAACGACATAAAGAATACATATATGGAAAGGCGTCAAAAATATATATTTGAAACTCATGCACTCAGAGGTGTTGCTTAATGTGCAAATGATCGATAATCATGAAAATTTTGAAAATCACTTTTCAGCACATATGTAACCATATATAAATGCCAATACTTTCAGTGCATTGCCATAAACAACATACAGAATATATATATATATGGAAAGGCGTCAAAAATATGTATTTTCAATAAAGTTTGGAAACCACTGGGTTTATGGATAAGACGATCCTAACTTGAAATTATATAACAGATTGACGTCGAAACTCAAGGACTGAGCATGTGTGCATGTTGCATTGTACATTATTTGTCTGTTTGACGATCGATGCGTACGGATTTTAATGTATATGTTGCTTAATGTGCAAATTATCAATAATCATGAAAATTTTGAAAATCACTTTTCAGCACATATGTAACCATATATAAATGCCAATACTTTCAGTGTATTACAATAAACGATATAAAGAATATATATGAAAAGGCGTCAAGAATATATATTTTCAATAAAGTTTGGAAACCACTGGGTTTATGGATTGGACGGTCATAACTTGAAATTATATAACAGATTGACGTCGAAACTCAAGGACTGAGCATGTGTACATGATGCATTGTACATTATTTGTACCACTGGATTTGTCTGTTTGACGATCGATGCGTACGGATTTTAATGTATATGTTGCTTAATGTGCAAATGATCAATAATCATGAAAATTTTGAAAATCACTTTTCAGTACATATGTAACCATATATAAATAAAGAAAAGGCGTCAAGAATATATTTTCAAGAAAGTTTAGAAACCACTGGGTTTATGGATACGACGGTCCCCTAACTTGAAATTATATAACAGATTAACGTTGAAATTCACGTGCATGTTGCATTGTACATTATTATATATAAATGCCAATGCTTTCAGTGCATTACCATAAACAACATACAGAATATATATATGGAAAGCGTCAAAATATATATTTTCAATAAAGTTTGGAAACCACTGAATTTATGGATAGGACAGTCCTAACTTGAAATTATATAACAGATTGACGTCGAAATTCACGTGCATGTCGCATTGTACATTATTTGTCTGTTTGACGATCGATGTGCACGGATTTTAATTAGCTATATTTGAGTATTACCATGTACACGACAGGCTAATGATTAAGTCATGGTTATTCTCTTGTCTGGCAGTTACATGCGACACACCGCCCGCCGTCTCTGCATTATTATATCATCGGTTATACAATTGAGTGGGTAAAGATGCACCTGACACCTCGCCATGTATTGATATACATTTTAATGCGTTCTCGGACCAGCCTGATGTCGGACATGTAGAAAGTTTATAAATGTATGCATCGTTATATTTAAAAGATAATCTTTTTCACGGTCCACCAGAGACAATCTTCTGATCCATTTAAACACGACCTTTTTTTTCATTATTATTTCCTACTTAACTGTTTAATTTTAAATAAAAATCAGCGAAGAGAAGCGGTAAAAAAGTTGATTCGACTCGTTCTTAATAACTGATTATTAAATTAGCGTATCTGATATCTTAATTATCAAGAAAGACATTAAATTAGATTTGTATCAGAAATACTTTGCAGCAAAGTCATTTTATTTTATCTTTGCATTTCTTTTTCCTCATTTTTATTGCATTCAGTTGTTTTTTTGTAATTATTGCAATAAAAATTATTATTACTTACAGTTATATTCACAAAAGACCTAAATAGACCTTATTTTGATGAAAGATCTAAAATACTTGAGCGTGGCTACTATTTTATTCACAATTTGCAAAATTTATATAAAACCGGATTGTTTAAGCTTCATTTGATCATAAACTTAAATAAATTAAGAAATAATTAATCGATTTATTATTGTTTCAACATAAACTTGACTTACATATTTGGTAATACCTTTTTATAGAAGCAATTAAGGAAAAATGACTTTAGAATTTCATTGTTAAAATATTAAAACTTAATTATATATTTTGTTTATTATATTTGGAATTAATTTGTTTCTTTGAAAATAAATGAGAATTCTGGTTTCTTGTAGACATTATGAATCTATTAATGGATGAAATAACAATAACCTTTTATAGACTGCAGAATTTAATGGTTTTGTGGATTAAAATTTCGATAATATTTCGAAACTTTGACAATAAATTACAGGCAAACCGCTAATGATACAACAATACCAATGCATATGTTTTAAAGAATAATTATTTAGCTTTAATTAGAGTGCTTAATTATTAATTTGTCGCTATTAGTTTTCGAGATATAAGCAAAAATGTGAAGAGACTGCTTTTTATACAAAATGTTTCTTCAATTTTGACAATGAATTACAGCCAAACCGTAAATGATACAACAACACCAATGCATACGTTTTAAAGAATAATTATTTAGCTTTAATTAGAGTGTTTAATTATTAATTTGTCGCTATTAGTTTTCGTGATATAAGCAAAAATGTAAAGACTGCCTTTTCGAAGCTTAAAAAATGTTTCTTCAACTTTGACAGTGAATTACAGCCAAGCGGTAAATGATACAACAATACCAATGCATACGTTTTAAAGATTGATTCTCTAGATTTAACTATTAAAATTAAATTTAATGATACTTTTATATGTTTTGTATCTTAGACTTATTTTTTTTTTATTTCAAATTAAATGAAAATTATGTTTTCTCATAGACTTAAACATGAAATATCAAATAAAATAATGCGGCAAAAAATAAATGTGTAATGGATAAAATATTTAATACATAAAACTTTGGCTTTTCCTCTTTTTCCTCTTGTATAAATACATAATTTGATGTTAGAAATTTTAGTATAAACGATTATCAAACAAGTATTCACGTTCAACATCTACAATATATTTCTTATAAAATTGCAAAATCGAAGTTTTGCCATATTTTTGAAAGTATCTTACCGCTTATTTCTTGGAAAACGCGGAAAAATATATTTACACAAACATCTAAAATGAAGATGATTATTAATAATACAATACATGTAGGTAATACATTATTGATGTGATTGTTCTATACTGCATCCAACAAGTATTTGATTGACTTGTTCCACTTGCTATATAAATATTAATATTTACAAATTGTAAATCGTTTTGTTTTTACAATAAATTCAAGTATTATGAAGTTCTGAGTCAAGATTACAGACTTTGAAATTAATAATAATATTAATAAAATAAATACGAAATGCTATTTATTGCTCTATAGGTCTTTTTGCTAATTTAGTTTCGAAATAAATCTAAGTTTCAAAAATATAATAGTAATGAATTTGTAGTTAAAATTAACATCAATTTATAGGTAATTGAGATAAATTGGGTTATATTGTGTTGAATCTATCCACAAAACAAATATAATTATTATTTCAATTATTCTGGAAAACATGTATACAATATTGAAATATTCTATGTAATACAAGCTTTGGAAGATATTATTGAAATGTATGTATTAATTAGTAGTGAAGATGGAATAAAAATGCGCTCCGGTGAATGGATTGAGTGAATTATTAGTAAACTTGTCTCATTGGATTTACGATGATGAAAACTAGTAGAAATCCAACGGTATGGCATAGTCTTCTGTCTGTGAGGGAAAGCTTACGATCGAGTTGCCGCTATTGCATTATCCGTAAATATAATAAATATTCATTTATTCATTTGTAAATAGCCGCCATGCTTTTTATTTGTTTATTTTCCGCCTCCTTTTTCTCTTTCTTTCTCTATCTCTCCACCGGAGCGGACAACAACACCTCCAATGGAACTCCTCAACCGGGAGACGTTGTTTCTTCTTTCTTTGTTTCATTTGCTGCCTGAGACGGCAGCAAAAATAAATCTCCGTAGCACTACTTTCCCATTGGCAATCGTAGAAACAGTTTATTATTCTCTCTTTTTTTTCTTCTTCTCTGTTTCTCGTTGTAAATTAAATTAATTATTGTAAACGCGCTATTTGCATACAATGCAGTGCTCTATCTGCAAGTGTGACCATTCTAAATAGAAAAGGATAATCGCCACAGGAAGTTGTTCTCGGATAAAGTATATTTACAATCTTGTTCGCTGCTTGTTTTTGCGCCGCTATAAATGTGTTTAAATTATTCATGATTTAGCGGGAATTGCGTTGGACCACCCAGCTGAAGCTGTGATCCAGTAACAATACTCGATTCGGATCAAGTTTCAAATTCCTGCACCACCTCTCTTGGTTTGCTTGAATCCTTTTGTTTTATTCTCATTGTGCACATAACTACTGAGAAAACACAATTTCCGCGACGTTAATTATATTATAACTAGCTGTTATCGAAAATCTATTACGAAATTAGTTATTAAGCTCGTGTTGTGAATGCTTAAATCATTATTAAGTTAACGGAAAATACCCAAATTTATTAAGAACATAATAATCGGAACGTTCAATGTTAAAAATGAGTAAAGTCGAGTGGAATATTAATTTATTTTATACCTAAGTCATAACGTTAATATTTATATGGGGAACTATCGAGTGTAGCCGTATTTTTCCTGGTTTACTTTGTTATTTACCGTTTAGAATGAAGCACTAAATACGTCACTTTTTGTTGAATCGTTTCAATTGAAAACTGTAAACGTTACAAAATGTAGGAATTTTGTAACGTTTATTTTATTCACGTGGTTATAAATGTATTTTCGTTTGAAATGATAAGGATTTGAAGCCAAAAACGCGATAAGTGTGTTTAGAGGACGGAAATTGTAATATGAAAAGATTCGAAAAATAATATTTTTGTTTCTGTTTTGATCAATCTTTTGAGGAGAAAGATTTTCTGTAGAAAGTTGTCTTGTACTTTGTTCAAACTCTACTAAAACTATTATTTTTCTTTATATTAATCTTTATATAATTGTATTGTAGAAACAGACTTTGTAGCTTTAGTTATAAAAAAAAACTCTTATTGTATGCTAATTATGTTCGTTTTTAATTGTTGTCATTCTCAGTTTTCAAAAGGTTGAAACAGACGTCTAAGCTAAGTTATAAAGAAAACTACTCAAAAAAGTGTTTAAAATTAATAAAAATAAATGTATTGATTAATAGTCTTGTATTAGCTTAAATGGATTAGAGTGTGTAATTAAGATTAATGAATCCGTAGTAGTGATACACAACTTCTTAATTGAATTACGAACCGATGATCCAAGAAACCCAATTACGTGAGGTAATTGGCGTGTGCATCATTATCGTGTGTTTTAGAACTTTAATTGCGCGATTGCATAACGAAATGAGAGAGTGTTCGTTCGTGCAGCATTCGAGAAAAAATGGAAAATTGTTTATGAGGATCTAATTTGGCGGCACACTTTTAATCCGCTCAAGGATGCGAACAATGCATCATATGCGGCTGTTGTTGATGATGATGATGGTTGTAACGTTGAAGTGTGCATTGCGTAAGTCGTCCATATTTCACAGTAATGCAACGTGATTAATGCGGCATTATTACATTGTGTGCATATGCACATGTGTACACACACACATATATATACATGCATATCACCCAACTGGATTGAACGGCTTTGCGGAACGCAAACCATTTACAGTAAATCATATTCAAATGAGGATCGTGAAAATTATTTCATTAAACTCTCTTTTTCTCTCCCGCTGTTTTCATCGTTCTCTACGCGTAGATTTACGAATTTGCTGATGAGCGTTTCGTAGGAGAGCGTATGAATATAACAGCTATAAAATGTTAATTTTAATGGGCGATAAATTGAAGATATGGGGAGCGTATCATTTGCATCCGAAGATAATTAAATGTTTATTAAGACAGTTGGATGGTTCATAAAGTCGCGTTGAGTTAGTTTTGTTGTTTCAAGTAGTGGTATTGTTTAACTAATTTCCTTTTCGTTGTTGTTTGCAGATTGTGAAGGAAACGGACAGGATCGTACTTAACGCCTTGGACTTGGAAATAAAAGCTGTGAATTTGAGCGATGGACAAGAACCCAGCAAAGTGAATGTCTCGGCGGAAGATGAAACTGCAGAATTCACATTCAATAAACCATTGGCGGTCGGCAGTTACAACCTTAATGTTAAATTTAATGGGGAGATCAATGATAAAATGAAAGGCCTATACCGCAGCAAGTACGTGAGCGAGAATGGTGTGGAGCATTACGCCGCCGTTACGCAATTCGAGTCCACGGATGCAAGGAGATGCTTCCCATGCTGGGATGAGCCCGCATGCAAAGCCACCTTCGACATAGCCCTCATTGTTCCGCCTAAGCTTGTGGCGCTTTCCAATATGCCGGTGAAGGAGACCAACAGCGTTGGGGATCTGATCAAGTACGACTTCGAGACGACGCCCATCATGTCCACGTACCTGGTGGCCGTCGTCGTCGGGGAATACGATTACGTCGAGGATAAATCCGCCGACGGGGTGCTCGTCCGCGTTTACACCCCGAAGGGAAAGAAGGAGCAGGGTCAGTTCGCTCTGGAGGTAGCCACCAAAGTGCTGCCCTACTACAAGGACTACTTCAACATCGCTTATCCTCTTCCCAAAATCGATCTGATCGCGATCGCCGACTTCAGCGCTGGCGCCATGGAAAACTGGGGCCTGGTCACTTACAGGTGAGCAAAAGAATATCAAACTTTCATTCCCACGATTCCTCAATGGCAAATAACAGAAAGGCGAATATTTGAAATTGTTTCATAAATTAATAATAACATTAAAGCGGTTTGGTTGCATTTCATTGTGGCGTTGTTGTGCAATCGAATTTCCTCGCGCAAACACCAACACGGGAAAAATAATAAACCTGCTCGTTGTACTGGAAAATTGCGCCAGCCATTTCTTATTCCTTCGCCAACTCAACGTATTATAAATATGCGATATTGCACATATCGCTCGCTACTCCAGCAGGTGATGAGGTCTTTAATTCATATCCAATAATCGTATATTACTTATCAACCTACTCTATATTGGCACTCTACCACCTATTCATTTCCTGCAACCAATATACATTTTTGCATTAGTTGAGCACTTCAATTTTTACGATGATAACTCGAGTGCTTTCTCTTATCAACCATGATGAAAGCCGTAATAAACAGCGAGATATTTATTAATCGCGTCGATTGTTGTTAAGTCAAAATCCTGGTACGTGAAATACACATTGATATTCTTGCAAAACCTGATGAATATTAATGTTTGCTTATTCAATGCAAATAAATTATTAAAATATTATAATGCTGCGCTTCATCCATTTCAATTGCTTCAGTTTAGAAAGTATTGCTTTAAGCCACATTCTTATTTCTTGTATATTCTTTGTATAGGGAAACTTGCCTCTTGGTCGATCCCCAAAATACCTCGGCCGTGCGAAAGCAGTGGATCGCTTTGGTTGTCGGACACGAGTTGGCTCACCAATGGTTCGGAAACCTGGTAACCATGGAATGGTGGACCCATCTGTGGTTGAACGAAGGTTACGCTTCCTTTGTGGAATTCCTCTGCGTGAATCATTTGTTCCCAGAGTACGAAATCTGGACCCAGTTCGTGAACGACATCTACATCAGAGCCTTAGAATTGGATTGCCTGAAGAACTCCCATCCCATCGAAGTGCCTGTCGGACATCCATCGGAGATCGATGAGATTTTCGACGATATCAGTTACAACAAGGGAGCTTCCGTCATCCGCATGCTGCATTACTACATCGGCGATGAAGATTTCCGTAAAGGAATGAACCTGTATTTGACTCGCCATCAGTACAAGAATACCTTCACCGAAGACCTATGGGCCGCCTTAGAGGAGGCCAGCAAGAAACCGGTCGGCGATGTCATGTCCACCTGGACCAAGCAAATGGGATTCCCAGTTGTGAAAATCTCCAGCAAGCCGTCCGGGGACGGCAAAGGTTGCGTCCTGAGTCTCGAGCAGAGCAAGTACTGCGCGGACGGTGTTCAACCGTCCGAAGAGTACATCTGGATGATCCCCATTTCTGTATCTACCTCTAAAAATCCGGGCAAAGAATCTGCCAGTACCGTATTGAAAACCAAAACCGGAGAAATATTTGTACCTGACGTTGGTCCGAACGATTGGATCAAAGTTAATCCAGGAACCATCGGTTACTATAGAACCCAATATCCCACCGACATGCTTGAACGCCTTATACCTGCAATCCGCGACCGCACTCTACCTCCACTTGATCGTTTGGGCCTACTTGACGAGCTATTCGCCATGGTCCAAGCAGGTCACACAAGTACCATCGAAGTACTTAAGCTCATGAATGCCTTCGAAGCTGAAGAGAACTACACCGTTTGGTCCTCGATTAGTAACGTACTTACTAAGTTGGGAATGTTACTTTCACACACCGATTGCGATGAAGCCTTTAGAAAAGTAAATATAATAATTATATGCAATTGCAATTTCAATACTAACAATTATTAATTTCAGTACGAAAAGAACTTGCTGAGCAGAATATCAAAGCGCTTGGGCTGGAACCCTTCACCGGACGAGACGCATTTGGATACTTTGCTCAGAGGATTGGTTCTTGGACGATTGGCCTGGCTGGACGATGAGGATACAGTCGTCGAAGCAAAGAAGAAATTTGAGCAGCACATTAGCAACGGCCCAAATTTGCAGGCCGATTTGCGCAGCGCTTGCTACAAAACAGTGCTTCGGGCAGGTGACAGGAACACCTTTGATACAATGTTGAAATTGTACCGTTCCTCCGATTTGCACGAAGAAAAGGATCGAATTAGCAGGGCGCTCGGTGCTACCAAAGATGTTGCGCTTTTATCTAAAGTGCTTGATTTCGCCATGTCTGTAAGTACTTTATATCCATTATCTAATTGTCAATATTATTGCATTTACCATCACTATATTAAACCATATGGTCGAGTGCTTGATATTAATATATTTTTATTTGTTTTCAGGGAGAAGTGCGCTCGCAGGACACCGTGTTTGTAATCATGTCTGTGGCTATGACCAGAGTCGGAAGGGAATTGTCCTGGCAATTCTTCAAAGACAACTGGAAGTTGCTTATTGACAGATACCAAGGTGGTTTCCTTTTGGCCAGACTGGTAAAGTTCACGACGGAGAGCTTCGCCACCGAAGATATGGCCAGGGAAGTGGAGACATTCTTCAAGGAGCACAAGTCGCCTGGTACAGAGAGAACCGTCCAGCAGGCAGTCGAGACAATCAGGTTGAACGCTTCCTGGCTGGCCAGGGACGCCGACGCCATCAAGAAATTCCTCAGCTCGCAGTAGATTCATACTTACTTAAAATAATGTACTTTTTGGGTAATATATTATATTATATGCCAGTGACTGTACCTAATATTTTAATGTTTATAATATTTTGTATTATTCAGTGTTTATTGTAATTTATTAACTATAGAGAAAATATGAATGGGATAGCAGTCGCACCTACTATTCTCCCGTTTGGATTTTATTATTTTATTTTACCATGCGTTATTTCTTAATTCCATGGTATATTTCTTTGTGAAATCAACTTTTTCGAACACTTGTTGCCATTTTTTTGTTTATTATTATTTTTTTAAACGAAAATTATATTAACAATGAAGAATAAAAATGCAATTAAAAAATACTGCTGCAATTTGTACATTCCAATTTAAAGTATTTTCATCCTTTTATTTGAAGAAGAATTTAATTCTTAAAACGTATGCGTTGTGATGGTTTAAAATGGTCGAACGAGAGAACAACTGAAGAAGTAGTTTTACACCGGAAATGATACGAGTGTTAGGTAAGAATTTCAGCGCAAAAGGGTTTAAAGATTTGTGAGTGAAGCACGTGCCAACAAAAGGTATTATGAAGGTCATCTTACAAAAGCATGAGAAAAATACTTTATTAAAGAAGATGAATAAGGGATAGAAGTACCTAATTTTTAAAGAATTAATTTCTTTGCTTTATTTGTATGCACATACTACATTTTATTTGCATAGCACATACAAATACACTGAATATTCTCAGAATAATTTATATCAGATTAACTAAGAAACTTATACTGCATAATTCATAGTTAAATGTGGTCAATAGCCATTTGTATTAAGCGTACAATTTAGTAATTTATTGTATATATAAGTTATTTTTAAAAGTTTCTTACTTAGTTTTCCAACTATTTAAAATTAATGTCATCTATTGTATTGAAATAAAATTAAAGTAAATATAGAAAACATAGAAATAATTAAATAAATTTAAATTTTAATAAAATGTATTCTAACTACAAAAAATGCAATACAATAAAATGAAGAAATACAAAAGCTATAGGTTTTTCTCCCCCATTAAATTCCATTCAATCAATTATCTAATTCTGCATTTCATTAAACATTTCTAACTTTGCAATCATTTATTATTAATAATGTTTCAAATAAAAAGTTTGTATAAATGATGCCAATACACTCATTTTATTTGTACTAAGTAACTTAAGTTTGCAAGTATCATTAGGAAATTGGATTAACTTTATAAGAAATCCTGTGTGTGCAAACATTTAAATTCATATGAATTTGATCTATCATTTGATTGTTCTGTCAGAAAGCGTCACTGCAAAATTTGTTGTTTAATTTCCCAAGAATAGTTTTTAGCCATGAACAAGCAACAGAATATCGATGAAGAGAAGAACTTGCATTTGGATAAACCTGGAAAGGGCAAGGTAAAAGATGGTAAATTTAACATGCATGAAGTATTAGTAATTAGTACTAGTTCTTTAGACTCTGGAACAGATGAAGAAGCATACATTGGACTCTAGTCTTGACTTCAAGCCGATCGACAGAGCCATGCACATTCTAACGTGAGTAGAAAGTGGAAGAGAAAATTCTAATGCTAAGTTAAGTAAAGGTAGTTTAAGTTGGCAACACGCGCGCACCTTTGGATATAAATTGGTCTCCGCATTGTTTGTTTTGTGTTGTGTAATTTATTATGTCAAAATACCGTTCATTTTAAAATGTGTCAGACAGGAGCCTCTTGATGCTTCTGACTGCTTCTGGCATCGTAAACAACGACGAAACGTAAGAGAACTTAAACTCGTCGTCTCCCCCAAATCTCTAACATCTTAAGGCTTAAGCAAACAAGAGCCACGTTAAAAATACCCCAATCTACTGTAAATATTTATTTGCGATCTTACAAATATCAAACAAATACGCCCCTTCGTAGGTCTGGTGATGACATCCAGAAGATCTCTATTATTCAGTCGCTGCCTCAACTGTGCAACATGGACCAGGCCTCCACATACAACAGGGTCATTCCCAAGATACAGCATGACCTGATCAACGGCTCCAGTGAGTTCCAGATCTCCACTAGTCGGATCTTCAAGTCCCTCATTGAAACCAAATCGAATATCAGCTTGATCACCTCTGTGGTTCAAGGAGTTGATGCCAAAGATCCCAATGTCTCATCATCCTGGTGTGACACCCTGATTTCATTGATACCCACACTCAATGAAGATGTATTAAAAACCACGGTACATGCAACAAAAGCAATCAAATTCTCATCATTCAATAATTACAATAATTATTTCAGGTGATACCATTGGCTAAAGAAAAATCTGCACCAAACCAATCAATATCTTCCAAAATATTTGCGAGCAATCTAATTGGGAAATTATGCATTTATCCAAATTTCAAATCATTTGAGTAAGGAATTGGATCAGAATTAGATTGAATTAGAATTAATGAAATCTGTTTATTTATTTTTTAGTATTAAAAAAGATTTGTTACCATTAACTTTAAGCTTATGCCAAGATTGCTCTCCGGATGTTCGAGCATCAATATGTACCAATTTACCATTAGTAGCTCAAGGTAATTATTAAATTATGATTTAATTATTTTTTAAGATTTTTGTTCGCAGGCATTGGGAAGCTCTTTGTGAAAAGCAATTTGCTTCCAAGTATTATAGAATTAGCGTCAGATGAGAATGGGTCCGTTAGAGGAGCTTCTGTTGTTACAATTTCAACTAACTTACAGTATTTAGATAATGGTATGTGATGCATGAAATCATTAATATTATTATTTTAATTAGTTCTTTTTGAATTTAGATACCAAGAAACAAACTATGGTTCCTCTGCTGAGACAATTGAGTGAAAAAGGGCTGAGGAAGAATGATCCAACTGCTATTATTTTAGCTAATGAGTATGGCATTTTGTTGAAGTCCTTGCAGAAATCTATACCACCTGCAGAAATCGAATATTTCCTGAAATGCTACAAGAGCTTCTCGCAGATGGGGAAAGTTAATAATGACGTGAAAGTAGATGCCTCAAAAGTAAGTTTAATTAACCATGACATTTTAAAGATAGTTTCGTAATTACTTAATTAAGAATCATCTTGCTTATTGCACTATTATGTGGAAACTTGTAGGAATAATTGAGAAATATGTTTAAATGCAAATATCATTTCCATCTGAAATTTCTTTGATTTTTAATTCCTAATTACTATTCAAAATATGCATCTTTGTATACTGAAACGAGTCTAAACCACTAAATTTGTTAATATAATAAGTTTTAACTGTTAGGTATCAATTTTTTGCAGGATGTTATTTGCAGAGAGAGATGTGCTTGCAATGTGATTTTGGTGTTGCAATTCACGATGGCTGCTGCTCCGAATCAGTTACCTTTTATATACGGAATCTTCAGAGAATTAGCAGCTGATCCATGCTATTTGGTGAGGAGGTCTGCGGCAGGAACCATTTCGAAGATAGCGATAACCTTAGGTAATCAGAACAAGATGGTGAAGAATGAGTTCGTCAAGTTGCTGAGGGACGATGCGGTCGAGGTGCTGGATCTCCTCGTGCCAACGATTTCCGAAACTTTGATGAGCTTCTGCGACAACGACACTCTTTCAAATACGACTTCGAACCAGATAACATCCGACATTGGTCGAGCCTTATTCAAGTGCCAAACGGAACTATCCAAAGCGTACAATTGGCGCTTAACTGTTATGTTCCTCTCGCAATTGGAGTGCCTTCCTTTCTGCATGCCTTCAGAGTTTATCCATAACAATTTCACTCCAGTTTTGATGGACAGGAGTTTAAATGGAGTAAGCTTTTCTTTATATAATCGTACATATTAATTCAATTTATTTCATTTATTTAGAAAGCTAAACCTATTCGGATCCAATCCATTCGAACGTTAATAGTCTTCTTGAAGTACAATTTCAAAGACAATCAGCATAAATGGCTTCGTGAATCGCTGATCAAACAATTGGCACGTTCTAATAGCTGTTACACGAGGATGCTGTACTTCAATTGTTGCGAGGCTGTGCTCAATGTATTTAGCGAAAAATATTTCAAGGAATTCTTTTTGCCACCGTTAATTGCTTTGGCCTGTATGGTCCTAACAAATGATTGCGAGTTTCTATTAAATCTCTGATTTTAGCTGATAAAATTTCGAATATACGCTATGGTTTCGTGATGTTCATGTCAAAGTTGAAGAACATGATAACATTTGCCACGGATTTAAAAACGAAGCAGGCCGTTTTTGAGGCGTTCACCAAACTGGAGATTTCGGAGAAGAATAAAGACGTGTTGGATTTGATTAAGATTAAGAAGAGGGAGCCGTCTGCTAGGAGGAATGAAGCAAGGTTGAAAGAAGAGGAAAGGAGAATTGCAGAAGAATCATCTGGGGTTATACAAAAGAATGGTATTTGTTCATTCCTGGTTTTTGGAAGTTTGTTATTAAGTTGTGATATTTTCAGTTGCTGCTCCTGTACAACAAAATGTTACGGCTATTCCGATTGGAGATGGTAGAAGGAGGAACGACGTGAGGATTGCCCAATCGTTAGTATATTTTTGTTTGTTTTGCCAATATTTCGATACAGTAGTTGGCTTTGTGTTTCTAGTAAAATGACTTTCTTGGAGAAGCACTTTTATACGGATGCCGGGGTGTCGATCCCCAAAGAAAGTCATTTGACAGCAGAGGCCAAATTAGATGTAGACTTGGTAGAAGATGTTAAGAGCGAACCGACAGTATTAAGTGACATTAAGTCGCTGAGCGACTCGGAGATTCCGAACACGACGAACATCACCGACGACGTGAAGGTGAACTTGAGAAAGATATACAGGAACAAGTCCAAGATCGTTCCGCCAAAGACTTACCGCACTAGTATTTCTGACCAAATTTTTTCGAGGTACTCCGTTGACACGGACAAGAAGACGATGAACAGACGTAGTCTGAACTTGACGAGTTCCTCGCGCAGCGATATAAGTAAAATACCGGTGTGCTCTCGGGCCACCTCCACGAGCAGATTAGACACGAACCCATCGACAATAAAAAAATCTGATAAAGGTACCAAAACCTTAGAGTTATGTGATAAGCAACTTTCCGCGTCTGTAGGTTCTTTGAAAATAGACAAACGTTGCTCGGGGAACGCCAGATTACAAACGTTTTTAAGTTAATCTGTCGTTTCTTAATAATTTCGTTTTCTCTATTTTTTCGTTTCAGCAAAAACCTCGTACTGAAGAAATGAAGTACTTAAGTATTATTGAAGTTATAGCTTTGTAATAATTTATATTTATATATATTTTATTTATACATATATTTTATATTCGATTTATATTTATATAAAGGGACTAATAACGCTATTCTCGTTGTTTCTTAATGCTCTCCAAAATCCTATTCACAGCTTCAACGAAACTGGGAATCACAGCTGTCGGTGCTTTACCAATCTTTTCTTCATCTCCCTGCTGGTATTTACCAGTCTGCACTAAATAAGCCATCAGTCCTGCATTCATAGCTCCTTGGATATCATCAGTAACATCCTACAAGTTAATTTACTAGAATTCAATAACTAATATACAATCCAGTTAATTACATCACCGATCATGATTGCTTCTTCTGGAGGTATATCACCTAACGCATTTTTGAAAAATTCTTCGTTTGGTTTTCCCACAATCTCGGCTTTACATTGGGAGGAGTACTCTAATCCTTTAACGAAACACCCCGGCCCCAAAGCCAATCCATCGTTGCGTTTGTAATATTTACCTGCATGGATTGCTATTAGTTGTGCGCCATCTAATAAGTGTCTATAAATTATTTTCATCAGCGTTTTGGTGTTTCATTGTAAAATTTTCTTAAATATATATACAAATATTTGAAGCACATAATTTAAATGAAAATTTTAGACTGTTGCACATAAGTTACATCAACGAAAGTGGAATGGAAGTTATTTCCTTTGCATTTCTCTACAATTATCATTTTTCCTGTGACATAACTCTTTATAATCCCACTATACTTGCAAGAGTTTACAAATGTTTCAATTGTATCAGTTTAATGATATAAGTAGAATGAATTTGATAGTTACCGGAAAGCTTCATTCAATTTATTGTAATGGAATTCATTTGGGGCCAATCCAATGACCACAGCATTGGGCTTATCGCATTCTTCGCAGGAAAGACCCTCAAAGTCCTCAAGAGCTTCTGGTGAGAGCAACAGCAGAGGCTTCAGTTGCCTATCAACAATCAGGTTTCTAGCAGCACTCAGAGAGCTGAATATCTCGCTTTTATCAATGGTGAAGCCCAAAGTAGTCAGGCGATTGTACAAGAAGTTTTTACTCTCTTTGGTGGTATTGGTAACAAACTTGATGGACACCTCAGTTTGCCTCAATCTGGTTGAAGATATGCATTAGAGATGAAGCAAAAATATTAATAATACATTAAATACTTATTCAAAGCTTCAACAGCTCCGGGAATTGCGTTATTGTCGATGTGCAGAGTTCCGCTCAAATCGATCAAAACCGCTCGAATCATCTTATTAAGATATCTGCTCATGGATAAAATAGGTTATGTACATCAAGTAACTATTTTGAATTACGCCAATGCGATTTTCAAAGTAATTACATAAGAGAAATGATATTCTGAAGCAACGAATAAAGAAATTGTAATTAATTTTGTGTAATTTCTATAAGAAAATTGTTATGTGCAAAATTAATAATCAGAAGATGGGCGATTCTCTATCCATTCCTTGATGGCAGGAATTCCAACAATCTTTTTGCGTAGCTCTATCAAATTGGGATATCCTTCGAGGACGTCGATCTTGAGGACACCATTGCAATAATCCAATAGACTGATGAAATACAAGTCTGCCCATGAGAGCTGCATAGAAATTGAGTGGTTTAGAGAGGATCTGGTATCTAATTTGGGATTGTTTACCCTTCCTAAAGCTATAAAACCGCCAGACGCCTTTTTCTCGAATCTGTTCAAATAATAGGGCAGAGTTTCGTTAATCAGGGTTTCTCGCAAAACGCTTTTTATTGGACTGTTGTTGTCCTCTTTGTTGTAGATTCCAACATCTGGAAATGTATTTGATTCATTTAGTTACGTTTCACACAACTAGTTATTTGTCAAGTAATTGTAACTCGGCAAGTATAATGTAAACTGCAAATTACACTAACGATTTCGAAAATCTGCAATGGTGTCCACTATCGAATCAATCTCCAGATTTTCCAAAGCGTTTTCTCCAGCCAATCCGACGACTGTTGCCAGATACCTGCAGATGGCAATGCTCTGGTGGGCAACGTGATCGTCGATCTCCAAGATCGGGACCTGCCCATAAGGCGTGGTCTCCTTAAACGACTTCCAACTATCCGGATTCAGTCGAACATCCTCGAACTTCAAATTACCATAGCTCAGCAGGTAACGTATCGGCTCGGCAATAGCCTTCACAGGAAAATACGTCAACTTGTATTTAGTTTCCGAATCCATTCTGCACTGAATTAACTAATATCACTGAAGATTTGCGAAACGACTAGACGTCAAAGTAAAAGGAATGACAAAAGTAAATAAAATCTGACAATCGATTAATAAAAAGATATTGATATATTTACGATACAGGGTGCTCTGAGTTTTCCAAAACCGGAAAATTCGATTTCATTTCGTCCCAGAAAATGAAACTGAATCCTCTTACTTCGTCTCCTGCTTTAAAATTCACCCACTAATGTTATTTTCTTACATTTTGTGTGTTTCATGAAAAACATAATTTCAGACTTAAGCTGGAAATAATCGCAATAATAATAATTTATAACACCTGAAGAGACAGCTTAAATCTGAAGTTATTTCGATAAAACAAAGATTAACTTATTTGTAACGAATCCTATGACAATAAAATTACAATGTATATTACTACCATCTCGGGTATCAGTGTAAAAACTATATATTGTTATATAACTGTTTATGGACTGTTGCAATATATACACACAGACACACCATAAAAGGAGGTTTTGTTATCAAAAATAAACGGCCTCTGTGGCGCATTCTAATCGTTCTGCACCTCGACTGGACGATGTTACGTGTTGAACGAGAATATATGCACAAAGTTACGACACCGCTATTGATTGAAAAAAAGTTATAGAAAAACTAAAATAATTTAAAAAGAACATATTTTGAACGAATCCAATCCAGACAAGATGCCAATATTGGGAACAACTTCTTATAGTATATATTTTGTAGTATAACACTTATCTAGAATTGTCACTTATATTTAGAATGTTGCGATTGACTGTCTCACGGCGTTGAACTAATTTCTTTTTTTATATCCTCAGTGCTTGAAGGCTTCTCTTCCTTCTCATCACCTAAAATTCGAAAAAAATAAAATTAATACATGTTAAAATCAATTACTTATAATTTGAGACTAATGAAATTTAAAGATTTTTATTATGTATTATTTATGGACGAATTGTAATGATTTTCTTAAAACTTAATCTGCCTTAATTAAAATTGTTAAAGTAATGATGAAAATATTATCTTTTCGGAGAGAATTGATTTTGTAGGGAAAAATATAATTTTGCATTCTGAGGGGGGGATGGGCAAATATTATTAATATGAAGAAGTGACGTAGGAGCTATAGACTACCCACTTCGCTGTTTGGAGAGTTGGGGTACAAGTTACTATTGAAGAAAAATCCAATAAATATAAAAAAGTAGTCTTAGTTTTTTTTTTCAATAAAAAAGTTATAATAAAATTCTTCCATTGAAGTACATCAGAATCTTATTGAAACTATAAAAAAAAAACATCTACAGACATATTTGAAGACATTCATTGGGTCGAAATGTAAAAAAACAATCAATATTTCTCTCAGCTGATTCACAATTTGCTGATCACAAAAAAAATAACATACATGTTACTCAAGCGCACACAGATGAAATAATAATAATAATAATGAACACATTTCGAAATGTTCTTGATGTTGCTTCAAATGTTGAGTTGAGCAGCGATTTTTGTACACAAAAGCTGCGATGAAGTTTTTGAACTGAAGGGAACCAAAATCACTTTACTTTATGTATATTGCACAAGCGGTGGCATTCAAAGTAAATTTTCTTTTTAAATAAGAAATGAGAACAAAGTGACAAATATGTGAATACAAAAATATTTGTTAAGAAAAGCTTGATTGGGTACATCTTCAGTGTAGGAGAAACAAGTGATAAGGGATATATGATAACCAGAACAATAACTGGGATGGTTTACAAGCAAAATGGAAAGAAATCGAAGAGCCAAGAAGAAAAACCAATATGGTCCAGATTGCTACTATTCTAGAGTAGAGAATATTCTGAACCATAATCACCTCTTGATCAAGGAGCATCATTGGTTTTTCTTCCATGCAGCAGGATTCCCATTTTGTCTGCAGTATACAAGTCAGTGTGTTATTGTTTCTTGATTTGTACAATGATAAAAGGAACAAAGAAAATAACAGGTATCACTTCTTGGCTCTTCATTTCAGAGATATCTTCTCCACGTGTCATTAAACTGAAAGACTTTCATCGAGATGCAAGAAAACACCGTCGCGTAGATAAAAAGAAGATTGATTATGATGACAAATCGCATTCCGCGATCCAATTACCTTTCTCGGGTTTCAGCTCATCTTTGCTGTTCTTGTCGTCCGCACTGGCATCCTTATTGTCGCCCTTCTCTAACCGCGGCCTCTTCCTGCCCTTGTAACTTCTGTTGTCCCGTCTGCCTCCCTCTCCTTCATCTTCGCTGTCCGAAAATTGATTCTCCGGTGTGATCCTCTTGTCTAGGTCCTTCTGTGGCAGTCTCTCGTCCTTGTCAACCTTGTCCTCTGCGTCGGAATCTTCGTTGATAGCGTCTTCTGGGATATTTTGTACTTGAACACCCGGGGCATGCGGCAACATCCTCAAGTTTTCGAACAGTCTCGTCTTGATCTTCTCCAAATACTCGGGTGTATTTTGGTTAGCCATGTTGCTGGGACTGATATGTAACTTGAAATCTGGTCCAAAGTATTCGAAGTAATCATTGTAGGGCAGCTCGTTAGCAATCTCCACGCCAAGAGCGACTGACGTTTCGTAAGTCCATGCTCTCGAAACGTTTCTGATCGTGTAACCGCCACCACCGACCATCATAAATGGAAGTCCGTACTTCTTGACAAATTCCACGCACTTGCCGTGACCCTTCACCGTCAGGTTGAAGCATCCCAGTCGGTCGCCGGTCAGGGAATCGGCACCGCATTGTAGGACCACAGCGCTAGGTTGGAAGGTTTCCATGACTTTGCTGATGATTGGCACGAAGATGCTTTCGTACGACTCGTCGTCCATGCCGTCCCTCAGCGGGATGTTCACTGCGTAGTATTTGCCTTTGCCGGCACCGATGTCCCTAAGATCACCGGTTCCCGGAAAGTATTCGCCGTATTTGTGGAATGAAACGGTCATCACTCTGTCCGTAGTGTAGAAGGCTTCTTCGACGCCATCGCCATGATGCACGTCGATGTCAATGTACAAAACTCTTTGGTGATACTTCAGCAGCTCCAGGATGCCAAGTACTATGTCGTTTACATAGCAGAACCCAGAGGCTTCTGACTTCTTCGCGTGATGCAATCCGCCGCCCCAGTTGATACAGATTTCCGATGCTTGCTTGTTCAATTTGACTGCAGCGGCTACCGAACCGCCAGCGGATAATTGGCAGAATTCGTACAGTCCATCGAAGACTGGACAGTCCTCGCCTACATTGAACCTTTGCATCTGCTTGTTGTATTCGGACATGTTATCAGGCCGAATAGAACGGAGGAACCTTATGTAATCATCCGAATGAAATTTGGTCATTTCGTCTTGTGTCGCTTTGTGTGGACGCTAGAAGATATTCAAAGATTAATCAATCAATCATCAGAAACAAAATATATACTTGTAATGAAAATTGTACTTACATATATCTCCATTTTTCTATATAAACCATAATTTAAAAGTAGATTGTGTGTCATGCGTATGCGGTGTGGTTTCATGGGATGCCCTTGTCCATAGTAATAATTTCCAATATCACCTTTTAATAAGAAAGAAAACAATTAATACAAAATATTTAATAAATAATATAACCGATTTCATTTATAATAACACTATAAAACATTAAGCTGTCAATAGCCTGTTGCACAAGGAAACGCAATAAATTTACGATAAAACATTAGTATTTAAGGATAGTGAATAGAATAAGAAAATGAATAATGATCTCCTTAGAGTTTAAAAAATGACAACAAAAGAATCTAAACAAAATATAGTTCAAAATAATCGATATTACACTTTTTTTGGTAGAAGAGAGGAAACATTACATAGGGACCACATGTGGAACTATACTGAAACTACACTACTTCTACAAAAGATTTAGTATTTTTGATCAAAAATATTTAGTAAATACTGCTTTGATTTATAATTATAGTATCAAATATTACAGACTGCAGTCAATTTGCAATGTTTTGTCTTAGGAAAATGCAACAAAATTTGTTAACTACTACTATAAAACATTTTTTGGCGATAAGAAAACAAAATGAATAATGATTGCCTCATCTCCTTAAGGAATTTCACAAACGACAATAGAAGTTAAACATTACTGGCTTACTGACCATATACAGTTAAATGTAATGGTTATTAATCTTGTTTCTCAACTTGTAATTTCAATGCTTTGATAATACAAACAATATGATTATCAGATGCGTTATCAACTGCCCGAGGTGTGGTAATTAAAATACATTGAACAATGATTCATATTGACGATCCGTCACGGTAGCCTTTGATGCCGAGAAAGCACCGTAGCATCCTTGAGACGCCATCAAAATTTCGACGAATGAAAAGCGTCGGATCGCCAGTTGCACCGTAGTCTATCGTGGACTGTCCAAGGCGCCACTTCAACAATTGTATATCCGTGGTGTAAACAAACATGTATCGAGGATCCGAGGGTAAGAACACGTTGTCCGTTGATGTTTTGGCGCCAGACGAGGTTTTCGTGGTGCAGATGCATCGAAACGGCAATAATTCATGGGGAAACGCGACGATCCAAACACAGGTTGAGGTTATGTTGGGATTTCGGTGGGAACGCGTATACAAATATTTATACTCACTGTCGTAGTAGTAGCAGACCCTCTTCTTGCTGTGCGGTTGCATTGCCATCGTGAATGGTGATGAAGAACAGACTTTGTTTAATTATTTGTGGAACGGCACACGGCCGTTTTGTATTTAGTTTTGCTTTTTTCTCTTCTGCAGTCGTCGGTTTCGTAGGAGTAATATTTTGGAACTGCCGGACAGCGCCGAAAAATGCACTACACTTCCAAGGAACGATGGCCAAATGATGAACTAACCTCTACGCATGTGTCAGAGTATAGTCGTCCTTGTCCTTGGCAAGAGTCCTTACGGGAGAGAGGAAAATGGAGAAACGAATGGCATTTTGCAAATGCGACCACTTCTGTTTTCACGAAATTTGTAATTAGCCTCGATTCCCCTCGATTCACACCACCGAAAACCGTATAATTATCATTGACAACAATTCGCAAAGTCGTAGACAAAATAACATAGGTTTCTATTGTTCAATGTTAGAAGCATATTCTAAACAAACATGGCGACGATTATCATATAATGGCGGACATTCATCCATTCTTTGCATTCATCTAAATCACACAAGTGTATTTCAAATAGAAAGACACAACCATTCCTTTTATTCCATTCATAAAAAATCATTTCATACGAATTCACAATAAGTTACATTGACCATTCAAACATTAACTGTGCAGCAAAATTGCAAATTTCTTTTTCATAATTTACAGGAAACATAGCAAAATGTCAACTGTGCATCTAATGGCGGACATCTAAGCTAATTGGAAACCTAAAGCCATTTTTATTATGATCTTTTCCGTCTTCCGTTTTGTCTCAGTTCTGTTATTTTTCGATGTTCTGAAATTTCAGGGATTCAACAAAATTGCACGATATAAATATTTTAGCAGTAGCATTTTATTATTGTATTTTTCTCTTGCTATAATTCATGAACCTATTCGAACAATGCTTAATCAACATTAGAAAATACAATGTGTTAGGTATGATAAGTACCATTCATAACTACAGACACAAGAATGGTCAGTGATGGATCATCCCAAAAATAACATAAGGAATATCTTGTAATTTTCATTTACTTATTTTCACAACACGTGTGACCCTTATCTTCTACCCACTTTTCGCAGGTACTTGTGTTCTTGTATCATTTTCTCGCATGTAACAATATCAGACATTTCATCTGCTTAGTTAAGTATTGTGCATTATAATTGCTTGGTTGAGCTTTTAGAATTATTGAAGAATTAAAAAAGGGAAATAAATAAATAAGTATTATTAAAAAAATCAAGAAAAATAACCCGAAAATATGCTTTCTAAAATATTGCATTTAAAGCTAATATGTTAATTAAATATAATACATAAGAAATATTGCAATATTAGATTCATTATGGTCTTTAGAGAATTGTAAATGAACAAAATTCAATTCCTGAAGCAAATTATGTTTATCTAATATCTAAGTTTAAGCAATATTAAGAAGAAAGTAATAGTCTAGGTGAAATTAAGAAAATGTACATTTGTACATAAATTCATTTTGTAAATAATTAAAAACCGTTAACAAATGCTATAATTGAAAGATGCTAAATATCACTACAGGCAACCAAATGTACACGTGAGATTTGAGGGTTGCATATCTATTGGAAATAATTAATATAAATTTACGTTTATTTGTTAAATATACGTTTAAAGCCTTATTTACTTGTAGGGAACATTATGAAAGAAATGTACATATTTTTATGTGTATATTACAGTATTTGATTATCGGAGATTAGAAATGTAAATAAAATTCTAATTGGAAACTGCTTTTCATATATTCCAAAATAATTAATAATGAGATTAATTTATGTATTTAACAAGAATAGCGGCGCTACTGCGTTTTGTGGAATACGTAGAGAGGATCAGTTAAGGATATATTCTAGAAGTACTTCTAGCCCATGCGCATTCATCAAAGTGCGAACCATTAGTCATCATTATTTGTGTTTTGGCCGATGTAAACATATTCCAAGATCCATTAAATCCTCGGAGAGAGTAAACAAACCGTGAAACGCAAAAATCGTGATCTGTTTGTGTGCTGTGATGATAATATGAACGTACATTTATGCACGAAATTGATAGGTGAGCAAAAGCATGGTGAAAACGATCACGCTGTCTGGGATGCAATAATGATACGCTGCTATTTACGTTGTCCATACAATTTTCATCTGTCAAAACCTTGACCTGATTGTGGCTATTTTTGTATGAGATTCTTCTCTAATATGCTGTATGTTTCCTCTCGCAGCACCTGAGAACAATGTCAAAAGAAGATCCCGCCATCGTAAAGTCCCTGCAGAACCTGGAGCTGGAAACACCTAAGCCGACCATCAAGAGTATCCCAAAAACAGACACCTCAAATCCATTCATGAGGAGGAAACGCTCCAAGTCCCTATCAAGCATTAACATGTTTGGGTCAACGTGCATATGCAAGAACAACCTGAACCAGGTTAAGAACACAACAAATTTCAAACGCACAATGATGAAATACAAGATACTGAAGGATCCAACTCTGAAGATCTTAAGTAATGCCTCAATGGTGAGCGGTGATAAAGCCACATTGAAATCGGAGCCGAGTTGTTCGAGAGGGCCAGATCCATCTATGTACAAGGATTTCAGCACCATCGTGGATGGTTGTCAACAGTTGAGTTTAGCTAATGCTAATGATGGAGTGCAGGACTACTCGTTACCTAAGAAACCTTTAGATTCGGTTGTGAAAGCAGAGGTGAAGCCTGCATCTGATCCTGTCACAAGTTGCTCCCATCAAGCTCGAATGTCTCCACCGCCGTGCGACGTGACCATTGACGAATTGGCCAGTTACTTTGAAACTTTTGTACATATTCCTAAAAAGATGAGCTCCATGGCTGAAATGATGTATACATAAATATATATATAATACATATATATCTGATAATATTTATATACGTTTAAATAATGATATTTCTTTTAAAGAATCGATCCAAATTACTTACATTAAGATTATTTAAGAATCAATCAAACTTTCGTTTATAATTTAAGGAAATAATAAAGACTTATTATTTCAGAGACAAAGAAAGGCAGAGCCATATACAAACTGAAATATATTATATATAAAACAATATATTTTCAATTGTTAAAATGAAAGAGTATTCCTAACTGTGTTAAGGAGCAATAAAACTTTACTGAAAACAAATCCGTTTGTTTATTAATACTTTTCATGGGACAATCTTGAAGAAAAATGGCTCAATTGTGATTGGAATGACACCAACTGAACAGGTACAAGATTATTGTGAGACAGAATTTATATTTAAATTGATATATGTATATTATAACAAATCTATACAGTTTTTACTAAATATATTATATAGTGTTATATACATATATATATTACGTTGTATGCACTTGTATGATTATAAATATACCGAACAATCAAATAACTCGATATTATGTTAAAGAGAATACCTTCTTCTAATCAAAAAACATCTTTTTATTTTGTATATGTGTGTATAGTTCCCTACGGAATGTGTGATATTTACCACTTAAGGCATTTTTGTATTGATTTTTAGTTTTAGGACATAAACAGTATACTTTCTTAGTTTCGTGACATGTAATATTATTCTTACCTTACCATACCATAATTTATTTTTGACCCTTCGACAGGAACTGGGCTAATGCTGGACACAAAATTGTCTTAAGGTTTTTATAATATAATTGAAAACCCCTTTTATCCCAAATGAACCTTCAAATAATATATTGTGAAAAGATCCTAGAGTTGAAAAACACTTGAAACTATTGAAAGAAACAGTGTAGTTTGGATCAAAAAAACACGTTTATTTTAGAACATAATAATATTAGAGAAAGTTAAAAACTCATGCTTTTTTTTCTTAGTCAATAAATTTGTATAAATATATACAAATTTGTAAATTATAAAAAATTTGTAAAACAAATTCTTTGAATGTAAATAATAATTTCAAGTCTTAATCCAAATGAACCTTCAAACAATTTATTCTAGAAAGAAAATATTCTGAAGTTATGATTTAATAGTCCTAGGATCATTAAACAAACAAATTGAAACTATTAAAAAATAAATTTGTTTGAATGCAAGTAAATAATAAAAGGAATAATAATTTAAATTTGTATATTTGTTTTATTACTGTGTAACACGAAAATTACATAAAATTCAATATATTGGTGATAAGAGTTCCACAAATTGTAATTAATTAAGAAGTTAACTTTATACTTTCTATTTTATAATATGTATGAGTTATGATTTTTTTTTTGGAAATACGCTTTATAAGTTAAATTGAATCATGAATCTATGTTATTGGTTACCAGTACAAACGTTAATAGTTTTAAAAGTGCATCAAGTTAAAAACTGTTTTACTTCAATTATCCTTACTTGCATGCGTTTTGGAATGAACTCTTAGCGATTGCGCTTGTGTGAATCCTTTGTTACAAACAGGACAAATATAAGGAGTTTCTTTGGTGTGCACCCTCATATGAACATCTAACGTGTACTTCTTACCGAACGCTTTCCCACATACCTCGCATTTAAAATTTCTCACACCGGCGTGAATCTCCAAGTGTCTGCTTCTCTCGTTTTTCGTCAAGAACCTGGAATCGCATAAGGTGCATTTGTACGGTTTGATTTTCTCGTGCCTCATATAATGTAAATTTAAGTCTTTTTTCGCCTTGAAACCTTTCCCGCACTTCGAGCAAATATGGTCCCTCACATCCGAATGCGATCTTAAATGAGATTTCAAAGTGTTGCTCTGACAGAAACTCTTTGAGCAATGATCGCATTTGTAACGTTTGTCTCCAGTGTGTACCCTCATGTGCATCTTCATGTTGCAGTAGTCTCTAAAAGCCCAGCCGCAGACCTCGCACACGAACTCCTTAACTTCCTTGTGGATTTTCGTGTGGGCCCTCAGACGTTGTTCCGTGAAGAACCTCTTGCCGCACTCCTCGCAAACGGCCTTTCGTTGATCATCGTGCACAGTTTCCTTGTGCTTAAAAAGCATGTAAGATGTTTCGCTGATGAAATCGCAGTACTCGCAGATGCCCCTTTTCGAATTATTCTCTAATACTTTGTGCTGTTTCAAGTGTTTCACCATATCCGACCGACATTTAAATATCTTTCCGCATTCACTGCACGTCCTCGATTCTATTGGTCCGTACTCATCGCTATTGCCCCCCGCTAATTCCGGACTACTTTTATCCTCTAAACTTAAATCATACGTACGTAACATAAATACAATTTACAAGTTTAATAGTTGACGTACTTATCTTGAAGACACGCATGACATTTCATATGGATCTTGAGCTCAATCTCATTGAAGAACTTCTCACTGCAAACAGTGCAATCAAATTTTCTCATGTCTGCGTGAACACTAATCTTGTGCCTGCGCACCAAGACTGGATTCACATTAAAGAAATCACAATAATCACAAGAACACTGTTCGTGTATCCTTTTGTGCTTAGTATAATGCCTTCTGGTATTGAAGATTTTCCCGCACACCACACAATGGAACACTCGTTTACCTTTCTGTAAATGGATCTCAACATTTCTGGAAACATAATCATTTGAAAATATTTCTAAATATTCAGCAAAATTCTCATAACTCACAAAATGTTTCCACCTCCTTCCAATTTTTGTGGAATTGTCACCATATGATCCTCAAATCTTAAACATGAGTATTCATGTAAATAATATACAGCAAATAGACACTACATTTACATACATATCATGAACTTCTTCTTCAGATAATACTTCATCTTTTACAGAGCTGCTTTCCTCAGTATCATTATCTTTCCTGAAACATTTTTGCAATGTTTTATGAACATCAGGATTTCCATATTCATAACTTACACATTTAAAGTATTCTCTTCAAAGTTTAAGTCTTCATGTTCACTTTTTCTAAAAAATAAAATAAATTCATATTACAAAACAATAAATTAAAAAAAAAGCAAATTACATGTGTCTATGTATTAGCAAACATTTATACTCACACAATATTCATTTGCAAAAGCTCTGTACTCGGTTTAGATTGGTTCAATAATATACTAGTAGCATTATCTTCTCTAAAACAAGAGATATGATTGTAAAGACAATTGTGTCTTAGTTTACAAGCCATATCCTTACGTGCAATTGTCCAGTTCCTGCTGTAACAATACATCAGAATCCTGACATTTCTTCTTAAAGTTGTAACAAGTTCGAGCATCTGTAATGCAATGAATGCATACAGCCTGTGGCTTCCCGTCATTTGGGAATATCTGAAATTTCTTGCATTACAATTCAGTCTTCTACTATAACTGTAACAATTACCTCAATCCTAGCAGTTATTGACAAAAGCTCCATTAACAGCATCTCCTTATCACATAAACTTACAGGGGCATTCAATTCTACTAGGGGAATACTTTCATTCAAACACGCCCTGCACCTATCGTTCGGTTTAGTTAAAGACATCTTGTTCTGTAGTTGTAGGATCTTGTTCATTTTGATATCTTCAATTGATAGAAATTAATTATATTACATTTTAGGTTAGTATTATGAAAAAACTGTTTTTGTCCATTGAGATGTCAACGAATCTTAGTTTGAGCAAATTTCTAAAGCGGAGCCACTCTCTTTTAAACACGTTATAGAGATTTGAATTCAAACATTTCTTATTGTTCATTTCTGTAGAGCAATTTAGATATTAACATATTAATTGTTGTATTGTATACAAGTCAACTGGTAATTACCATTTAAACTCTTTATCCTTCTTTAAGTTTACAAACGTTAATATAATTGTTATTTTCAAAAGATTTATCGTGGATTTGTTCATACTTAAATGATATATAAGTAAACATTAAATGCAGTTAAACCAGTTCAAATGTAAATCAGATTTTAGGAGAACTATGACAGATTTTTTGTTATTTTTTTTTGCCAAGAAAATTAGAAATAACTCTATATTTTTGCTTTGGACCTCAAAATCCAAAGCACCCCCTTTCTTATTTGCGATAATTGATCAATACAGGGTTAGACAAAATGTACTTTTGGGCTCGGACGAAAGTAATTATATTTTTTATTACACGCAATTAACAAAAATACAATTTACAAGTTTAAGACGTACTCAACTTTAGGATCTGCATGTTGTATCATATGGATTTTGAGCTGAACTTCAGTGAAGAACTTCTTACTGCAAGAATTGCAATCATATTTTCTCATGTCTGCGTGAACGGCACGCTTGTGGTTATCCATCGAGTCCGGATTCATATCAAAGTAATCACAATAATCGCAATTAAAGTGCTCGTGTATCATTTTGCGCTTAGTAAAATGAGTTATAATACCTGAATGACTTTTCATATGTTTCTCGAGCTCAGTTTCAGTGAATAACTTCACACCGCAAAAAGTACATTTATATTTTCTCATGTCTGCATGGACAACAAGCTTGTGGTTGTGCACCAAGACTGGATTCTCATTAAAGTAATCACAATAATCGCAATAACACTGTTCGTGCTTCTTTTTGTGCTTAGTATATTGACTTTTGGTTTTGAAGACTTTCTCACACTTATCACAATTGAAAACTTTTTTGCCATTCTGCGAAAGGATCCCAACATTTCTGAAAGCACAATCATTTGAAAATATTTACTATATTCAGTAACATTCTCATAACTCACGAAATGTTTTCTCCCTTTTTTGTATCCAATTTGTTTGGAATTGTCACCATATGATCTTCAAGTCTTAAACAAGAGTACTCATGTAAATAATATACAAGTAATAGAAAATAAAATTACGTACATATGCCTAAATTCCTCTTGGGATAATACATTATCTTTTACAGAGCTATGATCCTCTGTATCATAATCTACTTTCCTGAAACGTTTTCAGCGGTTATTCAAACTGTTTTATGAATATCTGGAATTCCATATTCATAACTTACATATTTAGAGTTTTCTCCTCAAAGTTTAATTTTTCATGTTCACTTTTTCTGAAAAATAAAGTAAATAACTTACAAAATAACAAATAAATTGTTTAAAAAAAGCAAATTATATGTGTCAAGCAAACATTTATACTCACACAATATTCATTTCCAAAAGCTCTGTACTCACTTTGGATTGGGTCAATATTTTATTTGTAGCATTATCTTCTCTAAAACAAGAGATATGATTATAAAGACAATTGTAGCTTGGTTTACAAGCCATATCCTTACATGCAATTATCCAGTTCCTGTTGTAACAATACATCAGAATCCTGACATCTCTTTTTAAAGTTGTAACAATTTCGAGCATCTGTAATGCAATTAAAGCATATGCCCTGTGGCTTCCCATCATTGGGAAGTATCTAAAATTACTCGTATTATAATTCAGTCTTCTACTATCAGTGTAACAATTACCTCAATTATGGCAGTTATTGACAAAAGTTCATTTAACAACATTGTCTCATCGTATATACTTACAGGGGTACTCAATTGCACCACTGCAATGCCTTCGTTCAAACAAGTCCTGCATCTATCTTTCTGTATAATTAAAGACATCTTGTTCTGTAGTTATAGGATCTTGCTAATTTTAGTATCTGTAATTAAAGGAAAAGAAATATAATCAATTACATTACATTTTAGGTTAGTATGAGAAAACCGTTTTCGTTCATTCTGATGTTAACGAATCTTAGTTTGAGCAAATTTCTAGAGCGGAGCCACCCACGTTGGGTATTTACAGTTTTGAATTTAAACATTTCTCATTTAAACCCAGAGCAATTTATGTATTAACATATTTGTCTTTATAGAGGCTTGTAGTATTTGAATTGTTGTACTGATAAACTATATACAATAAGAATTACAAGTCAACTGATGATTGCTAATTAAACTTAATTTCCTTCTTCGAATTTACGAAATGTTAATCTAATTGTGAATGTTATTATTCCCAAGCTTTATCAAGAAGATATATAAGTAAGCATTAGTTAAACCAGTTAAAATGTAAACTATTAAATAGAAAATCAGATGTGCCCCAAAATGAAATTACTCCATACTTTTTGCTTGGGGCTGAAAATCTAAAGCTTGAAAACCCAAACTTGTTTTCAAATCGTGACCCTTTCTGTTTTTTTTTTAAATCATCGCGATGCCCTTATTTCTCATTCGCGAAATTTAATCAATAAAGGGTTAGGCAAATGAAAAACAATCACGTTTCTCATTTGTTTCTTGCGATGTGCGATTTGATTGGTGCATTTCGAATGGAAACAATGACCGTTGGCTTCCGTTGATTGCATTTGTTTCAATTTTGCTGAAAATCGTCAGTTTAACAATTGCTGTCTTGGTGTGAACACGTATAAACTTTTCTTCTGTTTGATTTAGTTCAGATCAGATCATGGCTCAACGTGAGAAAATAATGTTTGCCAGATGCCGAGCGTGCATGGACATTTGCTACAACTTAATTTCGTTGAAAGAACAAGTGTTTGCGGATAGAGCAGATATTTTAGTGGAGACGATCATCGAACTTTTCTTCGACGAAAAGGTCTGTTTATAACGCACCAAGATGGCCTCCATTTTCATTGGTTTTTGTTTTTCAGATTGAAAATACGCATAACTTGAATATATGCGGTAAGTGTTTCGAGGAGGCGAAAGTCGCCTACTGCTTTAGTCAGAAGTGCGAAAAGACTAAAAATATATTGAAAACAATAGGAAAGTAAGTTTATTGATGAAAATTAATTTCAAGTTGTATTTAGTATTATGCTACTTTGTTTTCAGCAAAAATGTGATGAAACCGTATACCAACATAAAAGTTGAAGATTCAACGTAAGTGTAAACAGGGACGGATTGGTCAATGTAGATCCGACGCAATGACTTACATTTTTCATATTTTTTTAAAATTAATTTCTCGCCCGCTCTTCAGTTTTATTTCTAAGAATTCATCTTTTCATTTTTTTTATAAGAATGAATTCGTCAATATCTACTTAACAAAGCCTCGTTGATTTAGATTTAGCCCAGAGCCTCCAAACTCGTTGCATGTTTAGTGAATAAATCATAGTAATGTTCTTATTTTTTCAGGTCTACTGTAAATCCTAAGATTGAAGGCACTAACGATTGCGGCGAAGAAGATACTTCGGTTTTGGAGTTTTTGCCTGTGGAAGAAGACAAAAAGTAAGTTCTAGTCTGTTAATAAATATTGTTACTTTATATTAGGGGTTTCCAAACTTCTTTGATTGGGGTTGATGCCGCTAAGTCTTAAACGAACAAGTAAGAAATTTGAATCTTTCACTGATTCTACTATGAGTTTTACACTAACTATTCTCTACTAAAATAACAAATGTTTTTGTAAATTAATTTCTATTATTAGTCGATCTTTCAGTGAAGAAAGTATTGGAGATTTATCATTGAAGGTATCCGACGAGGAGGATTTTACAAGACCACAACCTATTTTAGCGGAAACAGAAGAGTAAGTTATTTAGCGAAAATCTGAGCATTAAAGCAACGTCCTTATCTTCCAAAAATTTCACAGAGAAGGTTCTGAATCAACTGATTCCACTGTCGTACAAGACATACTCGAACCAAATAATGTGATCAAACCTCTGCGGACATCCACAAGGTTTAGAAATACGTAAGACTTTCTGATATATTCTCCAATTTTGCCTACATGTTTCTCATGTGATTTTAGAAACTGGACTCGCTTCGAAATTATCCATCCTCCACCGAAGCCGAGGTAAGAATGGTTTGGCGCTCTTCGGAACATTGAGTAACTTCTTTTGTTATTAGGAGGAAGAAGACGGTGGATTCTTCGGATAACATTGCAACAGTGGAGTTATTAGATTGTAAATTAAGTGAGAAGACAGTTGGAACTAAGAGAAAATTCCAAATGGATTGCACGGTCAGCATTGAGCCGCATCAGATATCAAAGAAAAGCACATCGCAAGGGGGCAATAATACGCAACAAGCTAAACGAGATCATGTCTGCATTATATGCAACAAGGCGTTCTACCACAGGCGCAACATGTTGAAACATTTGGACATTCACAAGAACTGCAGCTTATGCGGTATGGTACCAATGGATCGAAAAGATCTGAAGATGCACATTGAAAAAACGCATTTATATGCTGCAATTGAACAAGCGCGTAAAACTGGTGTCCACCAATGTCCGTTTTGCAAAGATGATTTTCAAAATATCAATACGTTGTCGAAACACGTGCGATTTTATTGCAATCTGGAATTGCTTTAATTATACATTTATTATTTTAACAAAATTTGTTAATTTATATAGAAATTCATTGTAAATTTTGGTACTGTTTTTAATGTCGTTTCTGTACATGTCGTTTCAATTTTATGCATTTGTGTTCATTCATGTTCAAATAAATATTTTAATTCTAAATTATTCGTATTTTCATAGTTTTTTGCTAGTAGAGTTTCACGTATTTTATAAGTTTTGCTTTTCGAATAACCTTCAAGAAGAAATTATGTGTTTCATTAAAATTATAAATTATTATTGAATTTTTAAGCATCAGCCAATAGTTTAGAAGTATTTAGAAGTAACTTTAGTTTTAATTAGAATAGAGAAGATAGGGGCAGGTAATCACAAGTACAATTCTCATTTTATATATGACTTGTGTTTTGATCATGCGGTTTGGGTCTTATGGAAAAAAAGGAAATGAAATTTCAATATGAAAATACATTGAACCTTTTCATTAATTTACATTTGAATAAACATACAAATAAGTTCATTTATTATTAAACATATTAGTCTATGTTTAAACTTGTAAGAATACTAATTAGAATATTAATTAGTGAGCATAGTTTAAAATTAGTAGGATGGTTATATGAAATTGTATTCGATGAACTGCATTCAATGTGATCAATCGATTAACATTTTGTATATTATATGAAACAGTATTCGATGAACTGTGTTCATTGTGATCAATTGTGTAAGACTAATCGAAATCACATCTTGGAATAAACCCATTTGTATTTTCATAATCATTTAATTAGAAAATTATTAGGATTAGTAAATTTATATTTTGTTAACAATTTTTTAATTGTTGTCATATTGGCGCTAATGTAAATTAATCAGTTGGTAGCTCCTATTGCGCATGCGTTGATACGAGCAGTCACTCAGTTGTCATTCGGCGTTGATTGAGGTCTCGTACACCCCCGCTTTTGAACATTCAAATTATTGTGCAACTCGTTCCAATGAACTGAAATACCTTGGGGTCAGTAAAAACCATCATCAGGGATCACGATCCAAATGGATTTGGGTGCAATCAAAGGTTAGTGTCTTGATCATACG
>JAFMTC010000016.1:538386-557359 GCA_018845635.1 Nicrophorus orbicollis | reverse complement strand
TTCTCTTCTCTTTTTTTTGCATTTTTGTTGCTTATATGAATGTCGTCCGTGCCGTCGCATTCGTGTATTATACGTGCGTCGCCATTGTCCCGCGTTTCAGCGTGTTCACGTTCGTGTTGGGAACTATGTATTGACTCGTGGGGGAGTTGGGCAGTCTCGTAACTTGGGGCACCGAGCCGTTCGCACCATTCGACAGAACTGTGTTCACCACGTTAGCACTTGCAGTCACCATTCCTCCTCCTCCGACGACACCGCCGAGTCCGGAGTTCACTAAGTTCCTGGAGGAGTCGCGCGAGTACGGTGGAGGCGCCGGGGTCGCCGCAGGGTTCGCCGTGTTCGGCGTCGGCAGGCCGATGTTCGGGTTCCGCAGGTATGGGTTGCCGTAGACCGCGCTGAACCTGGGGTCTATGTGGCCCATCCCGGGTATCGTGCCGTTGCCCATGCCCTGGGACGTCGCGATGTGCAGGTCGCTGAGGTCGCTCATCGGCATGCAGCCGCCAGACACCGGGATCTGGTGGTTCTGCAACGAGTTCAGCTGGAGCCTCGTCGACTGCAGGCTTTGATCCAGGGACGAGGTTATCGGTGGCTGCATCATCGGCGGATTGTAATCCCTGGAGTAATCCACGTACGGGACGTAGCCGTTGTTGTTCTGACCATCCTGCTGACAAACACAACAAAACTATTAATAACACTGCAAAAACTACAACAACTGCATTCATAAAACCAGAGACATCTAAGAATGCTATCTTCAGCCCTTAGTTGATTTTTCATTTTATTATAGTTATAAACTGTATTATCACTGTTCTGTTTCATCAAGGAATCATTATTATTATACAATTACAATTTACTTGTCAAGTATCTACATTCTGGAAGTAAATATGAAGAACAATTGAGATTATTTAAGAGTTGCAAATAATGAAATGAATTACTGCAACCGTCTTTTAAATACTATTACTTTAATGATAAAGCTACCCTTTCTATATCTTATAATCAGATCGACAGATTAAATCAATGTTGATCCAAATATGAAATTTGCTTTCATTGCTTTTAAACATGCTAAGTTTTTCTTAATATATTGCATTTTATTAATGTTCTGGTTTTGAACTGTTCTGTTCCATCAATGAATCACCAGAGATAATATTATTCAAGGGATGTTGTAATGTGTATTACAAGTTACTTGTCAAGTATCTAAATTCTAGGAGTTGTTATGAAAAGTAATTGATATTATTTTAGAATTGCTACTAATGAAATTAATTACTTCTAAGTTCTATTACTAATTAATTTGTACTAATTAAGTTACCATTTTTGTATGTTTTAATCACATGTAAAAATTAAATCAATACTGAAGAGATGTCATCGCAATATTAAATTTGTGTAACATTTTAAGAATGCTAAGTTTTTCTTAATATATTGCATTTTATTAATGTTCTGGTTTTGAATTGTTCTGTTCCATCAATGAATCACCAATGATAATATTATACAAGATATGTTGTAATGTGTTACTTGTCAAGTATCTAAATTCTAGAAGTAGTTATGAAAAGTAATTGATATTATTTAAGAATTGCTACTAATGAAATTAATTACTTCTAAGTTCTATTACTAATTAATTTGTACTAATTAAGTTACCATTTTTGTATGTTTTAATCACATGTACAGATTTAATCAATACTGAAGAGAACTCATCGCAAAATTAACATTGTGAGAATGAATATTTTTGATAACATGAGATAAAATTATAAGTTACTTGTGACGTATCAAGTAAGTAAATACTTTGATATTTTTATAAATTGTTTGTTTCTCTAAGTTTTTTCCTACAAATTTCTTTAATCCAAAATGTTACCATTATACCAATATACCTCCCTATCAGCTACTCTATCAAATTCGACTATTAAAGACCACAAATGTATCTTGATAACACATGCAACGAACTAAAACAGACTGTAATCATTCTTAATTGGGCAATTACAAATAATATTTTTAAGTGAACTTTTAACACTAATAATACCAATATACCAATATAAGTATAACAAAGGTTCTGTTATGAGTCATCGTTATATTACCATTTTTATGATTATTAAATCTGTTTTTTTGGACTTCAATCATTTATAAGTAGAATTATTTGTATTGCATATAAATAAAAAAAAGTTAAGTTTAGGTCAATAGCCCTTTTATCACATTATGACTAATAATTATTATATTGAAAATGTCGTAGTAATTGAAATAACTTAATTAATTCTTAAATTAGCGGATAAATTCATGGTAAGATTACTGTAGTGCAGATGTTGTCTTATAGGAATGTGTATATAATTGAGTTCAGTTCGCCGAAGAAATAGTTGTTTGCGAATGCGGATCGTTCGGAATGCGTAAACTTGAATTGAGATTAAGTGGAATCGGCGATGTTTTATCGATGTTTTGGGCTTACCTTGGGTGGGAATGTGGGCTCAGTGTAATCGGCGGAGTAACGGTATATCTCTTGAGCGGAAACGTTGACCGGTCCGGCGAGCGGCACTCCGATCCTCGTTATAACGGACTCGCTTCCAGTCTCCGACTCTGCTCCAGGTATGTAGTCCAGGTCGCAGTGGACGTTGCTGTTCGAGGATCCCGTCCTCAGATCCAGCTTCAGATCGGAGATGTTCGAGCTGCGGTCCGACTCCTTGCACTGCTTCTCGATGACGTTCACATCACCGCCCTCCGGTGGTGTCTTCTTGTTGCCTTGCCTGTGGCAGAGGTACATCACGATAGCGATGAAGCAGATGCAGAAGACCAGAGCTATGCCACCGGTGATCACGAACGACGTGGGGAAGTTTTCTGGAAAGACGACTTAAATTACAATTAATATCTCCATCTGGAATTCCCATCCCAGATTATTTGAACGCAAATAATAATAGAATGTAATAGAATGAAAGTACAGCAAACAAATCACATTTTAAAATTAAATTACAAAAAATATTACAGTTAACGGTTAAAAAGATGTTTCAAGAATCATTTCGTAATAATGTTTCATGACTTTATTAGTTTTAGATAGAATCCAATTGATGTAATTGATTTAAATTCAAGACATTCAACTGTAAATTACAGTTATATAACCTGTAGCAGCTGCATTCATTATTTTAACTATAAAGCAGTAGTAGCATAATTTGATCGCGATGTGCAGTCTAGCTCCAGAAAAAGTAGTAAGATCTGAATCTTAATTCGTTATTCCTTAAAATAATGGGATAAGCTATAAATTCCTAATGAATTATGTTCAATCATATTTCAAATAGTTTTAATCATGACGGATTTTTTAAAAATTCAATTGTCGTTGATTCATTAAGATTATACATATGGGTTCGTAACTGAATATGTGCAATGTGTTATACAAGTAGAAAAAATATGGTTAGTTTGTAGCACATCATGCAACATCTGGATGTGGCGAGTGTCTCTTACTTTGTTGCATCAGATTAATCTCGACGATGTCGACGCCGTACGGATTGGACACGCTGCAGTTGTAGACGCCAAAGTGTTTCTCCTGCGATTCCCGTATGATCAGCGTGGATTTGATGCCCTCCGGCTGCGGGTCTTCGAGGATGGAGTAGTCCTGATCGTGGTCGACCTCTCGCCCATTGAACGTCCAGATGACCCGTTCCGGTGCTGGGATCGAGAAGGCCGTGCACTCGACCCGGACGTTGTCCCCCTCGATTCCGAACTGCTTGCGGTGGCTGACGATGGACGGGGGTCCTGGTCGGTGATTAAGATTGTATTAGTTATGTTTGCCAGTGCGGTCCGAGCCGAGGACCAAAGTTTTATTACCTTTCAGATAAATTGCAGCCTCCGCCCTGATGTCCATGTCCTGGAAGCCGGCGACGTGCGCCTTGCAATAGTAGCGTCCGGCGCTTTCCGTGTCAACTCGAAGCGTGAGATTGGCGTTCGTGCTAATTATCCTGGTGCCATCCTCATGGTACCATGTAATATCCGGGAAGGGATTGCCGTCGACGTCGCAGGTCAGCGTCACGCTTGCACCCAGGTCGGCCTGGATGGAGCGCGGCTTCGACCGGAATTGCGGACCATCTGCAACCCACACAAATAAATCATCAATATTGCCGTTCCTTTTGCATCTTCACCATCAACACTTACAGCTTATATCCAGGGTTTCGGTCTCCTCGCTCTTGCCGACAGCGTTGTGCACTTCGCACTTGATGATGGCGTCGTGGTGTTTCCTGGACACGTTGTGAAGGACCAACTCCGTGGTGTAATCGCCGATGAGGAGTTCTTCGTTCAGGAACCATCTGTAGGTGACCTCGGCAGGATTCGCATCGGCTTTGCAACCTAAATGCACCTCGGCTCCTTCCTGGATCCTACCGCCCGAAGCTGCTCCCGATATTATCGACACGGTTACCTTCGGAGCGTATTTCACCTGCGGACAAGATAAAACCACTTACTATAAAACTACACCAACAAAAGGATGCAACTAATCACTATTTAGAAAGCAACTTCCTTTACACCGTATAATTAAGTTGCTCTCTTTAACTACCCTATATATTCCTATTTTGAGACAACATCCTTTAGATTTTTCCTAATTAACGTAATTCACTTAAACAGTTCCACAATGCATATAAATAATACATTATGCAAATGAATTGAAGGTTAATAATAAACAAAATTGATTGTATTCCCATTAAGACTATTAAGAATTATGACTTGCTCATATCCTAATTAAATTAATTATGATCAAGTAACATGTATTTATCGGTAAACTATTCCTATTGGACTTATATTTTGGAAATTGATATGCTTCAACTGTGTCAAATCTTTGTAATAATACGTCTGATTTTTAATATGTTATATTAAAAAATAAGTAAAATGTAAGCGGGATTCCTAGAACATTAACAATGCGTTTCATGCTGGAGATGGGAAACGGGTGTATTGATACCGTGGAGGTATTAAATTTTGGATGTATTGACACATTGTGCTGCAGCTACAAAAGATTGCAACAATGGATCGGTTCTCGGAAGAGAATCTGCAGACGAAATTATATCTCCCGGCGACGCGAATTTTTTAATATGTATTCCACGAAAATCGGACCGGAGCGATGATCGCAACTGGTCGAGACGGATGTACGCTTCCTGGAAGCGTAATTAGCTCTCTCTCTCATCCCGCGTTTTTTTTTCTCATCAAATTCTTTCTTACCTCGAGCTTGAGTTTGGCGGAACGATGCGTCCTTTCAGCGGTGTTCTGAGCTTGGCACGTGAAGGTCGTGTTGTGGTGCTGCTTGCGCGGCGTCAGCTTGAGGATGCTCTTCGTGGTGAAACGACGACCATCTGCTAACTCGTCGACGATCGTCTCGATGCCCTCGTTGAGGACGTTGCCCATACCGTCGATCCAGGTTATTTCAGCTGCGGGTTTACCACCGTAGCTCACGCATTCCAGTTCGATCTCTCGATCTTCGGTGGTTACAAGATAGTCGCCTTGAACGATCTTAGGTGGGTCGGGTTGCACCAGAACTGTGATGGTGGCAAAATGACTCCTAATCCCCGGCTGTCCTAGAGGTCCAGGCGCCACTTGGCACTGATATCTTGCGTCATCATCCAGCATCACAGGGTAAATGTCCAAGGAGAAATCGCCTGAAAAGCAACAGAAATTATGAAAAAGAAGCAGAAAAATAAGGGCAAAGTGACAAACAAAAAGAAGAGAGAGTCGTAAAAGTGAATACTTAATATTTGGGCCGCTCTCTTTGTCCGGCAATTTGTAAGGAATTGTTCCAGACCTTAGCCTTAAAACGTAGGCAGACATTAACCTTTATAGAACACCCCAAGGGGGGAGGAACACACTGGGGGGAAGGAACGTTTTCGCAGGACCGTAATAAAGCTGTTTCTTTTATGAACTCGTTACGTGTGGTAGGTGTGCCAATCACTCTGTCCACTTTTTACACCCCGGCCCCGAAACACACTTGACAACATAAAGTTATTGATTATAACATAAAGGCACTCGCACACACTTTGTGGCTTTGTCCTCAGGAAGCAGAAGTTTTACCATGCAAAATAATAGATTCTTGGCTTTACTGTAATAATTAACACATCATTTAACATCAAACAATCACGATAACAATTGAAGAAGTAATCAAGTGCTGTATTAGTAGTTGTCTCTTTGATGTTGCTATTGTTGTTGTTGTTATTACGTTCTGGGGACGAAGAGAGCGAGAGTGATTGAAAATTAGGCCGGGCAATTACTTTTTACGACATAATTGCCTTCGGGAGGCGCTATCTTGGAAGTGCAGGTCCCAGTGAGGCTGTGACAGGGTTGTTATGTCAAAGAGGCGCGCCTCATCCGAGTTGTTCCGGGGGGTGGGGGGATGAAGGGTCCACACGTATATGTGTCTGTGCGGCCGTGTTAAAGTGTGTATGTATGTATGTACGATGCAGACATTTCAGTAATATCTCCCCAGGCAGCTCCCCTAAGATATGAGTTCGGTGAGACACACTCGCATGTACCGGAGGGGTTGAATATGCCCGACACACTTTCAGACAGATGAACCCACCACGCTTTCTCTCCAGGTGGAATATTTATTCCGTCCATTGCTTTTTAATTCGCATAAACTAAAAGTAAAGTGCACCGGAATTGCCTTCCGAAAACATCGGCCATTCGGAGTTTAATACATATTGCAGAAGAAGGAGGAAAAAGCAAAATAGAATGGGAAATAAAAGAAATCGAAGAGGAAACTTTCGGCCGCGCTTTATCGATCCAAGCGGAAGGGACGGACGGAAGCACGCGATTTTGAGGGAAAAAAATAAATCAAATAGCAAGAAAATAGAAATAGAGGAACAATATCGATAAAGCGATTTTAAACTGAAAGGGGGAAAAATGAATGAAGAAAAGAAAATCTTGCTTTGGACGTATCGTCACAAGGGTTAGTAGGCTCGAGCCTCCTCGGATAATAGATTCGTGAGAAGAAGTCCAGACGGAGTGGTTTTAGGAGTGGAATCCACTTCTCGTATATCAAGGACCCTACATATGGGTCCCGGATGACATTTGCCTTCCCCGCAGCACGTGTGTCTCGATACCGACTCGCTCTTGCCTAGACCACATACACACACACCTACACATAAACCCACTGTTCTCCATCTTCCCGTCTTTGTCTCCTGTTTGCGAACCTGTGTATAGTATGAAATTCCGCAGAGGCACAAACATACCTTGGCCCTCTTCTCATCCCCCGCCCCGCACAAGGGCACTTTATCACTTTAAACCACGGAGAAGCAGGAGGCTGCTGCCGCGGCAGAGCCGGAGGGGGGAGGGGGAGAGTTGGTCGCCACTGAATAAACAACAACCACTTGCAACATCATCCTCCCTACCCACTCTCAAGGAGACAATCAAATATTAACACTACCTCTACTAATTCAGCGCAAGAAGAAGAGAAAGACAAAAAAAAGCTGGACTCTCGTAATCTCGTGGGTCACGGCCAATTACGTTATCGTTATCTTCCGACCATTACTTTCATTATTATTATTATTATTTGCTGGTTCTTTGCTCTGCTTTTGTTTTGTTTTGTTTTTGTTGCACGTTTGCCCTCCGGTTTAATGCGGCGTCCCTGATAAACGCTATCACAAACTGCCCTCCCATTAAAATATGCACGATTAATTCCTACGATATGAAGTCAGGTGCGTTGCCGCACTCTGAAATACACACATTGCAACGTTTTACGGTGAAACACATAAACCAAGGAACAAAACCTCTCGAAGGCTACTCTGATCTAATCACATATAAACCTAGGTTTAATCAACGTTCAACATTGAGCAGTATATAATACGATCCAAATTATTACAATTAATCTTGCCGTTAAGCGAAGATATTAAAAAGATTATTTTAATTATGGCGAGAAATTTTCGGAAAGTTTCATTTCTATTAATAGATATTACATTATTAGTAAAAATATTTATTGAGCACATATTTAAAACTTTATCTTTCTATTAGAAATTAATTTGTAATAATAAACTTTATTAGTCATAAAGGGGTATCATTATGTTCCAAAACGAAAATAAGTTTTTGGTTTAATTAATAATTAACTTATCTGAATAGTTTATTCATGTGAATATGATTGTGTTTCTTGTTTAAACGAAGTAACGAGTCTAGCTAATAAACATTGCGTGATACCCGTGGAAAGATTGAGTGAGTTAATTACCTTCTTCATCGCTGCCGATCATCGAGTATCGTTCGAAGCCGCTGAGGTTGCGGTGCGTGCCCAGACCGAAGTCGTCCTTCGTCCACTGCAGATTGCCGCTCTTGTCTATGACTCTGCAGGGCAGAGTGACCCTTGACCCAACGACGGCGGTTTGGTCCTGCGGTTCCATGGCGAACTTCTGGTCCTTGAGGGCTTCTCCCAAGCAGAAGGCGACGCTCATCCGCAGCAACAGCAGAAGGAACTTGTGAGGGCTCGCCATTATTGATTGTCAATAGCAAAGGGGGGCGAAGGCGGAGGTTTGCGACGGCGATCGCTGAGGGAGGGTTTCGTTGGAGCGGTGTGGGGTGGCGGCGGCTTCTGTCTCTCGAAAAATAAAGAAAAACGTCGAAGGCGGCGGTGGGAGCGCAGACCTGCAACGACAACAAACAGGAACGTAAATAAATAAATAAAGAAAATAAGCAGAGAAAGAAATAAGAGGAATGCGGAAGTTGAAGGAAATCTTGTTTCGATTTAAGTTTCAGAATGAAATCTCCATAGATAACGGGTCCCGTGAGGTGGCGGTTGGTTGGAAGCGGAGTCGGAGGTGGCAGAGGTGTATTCGCGCGACTCGCTTTGTGGATCCTGCCAGGCCAAATCCGACAAAGCAAATACTGCTACATCAACACCAACTAAGAGCACCTGAACCTATGTAAATCTTCTGGCGCCTCCGGGAGAGGAAACGTACACATAACATACTCTCTCACATAATCATCCTCCCCGAAGACCGTCTTCCTCCAAGGGCATCGGTGCACCTTATTGGGCTTACTTAAACCGTTTATTTCCATCCTCGACCGGACGATTTGAAGATCATCTATTGATCGCTCAGAGAATTCACGAAATTAAACATGTGCGTTGACAGTTTGATGCACCTATATCTTTATAAATGTCCTGACGCAAGGATAAATGAAGCTGATGCGTCAAAGCCTCGCGATGCGACTTTATTAAAACGGAAGCGAGCCGTCAGACTATTCGTGAAGCATATCCGAATATACAAAAATGCGCGAGAAGCGGAGGAAAGAAGTGAAAAAATTTTCAAAAATAAACGAGTTTGATACAAGGGGTTGTTGAAATGTGTATTCGTTACCTGACGGATGGCGCAGCAATTAATATGGCACGGCCTAAATTGGACTCGGATTCAATCTCTTTTTGATGGGAGGGGGTCGAAAAAGGAAACGAATAGCAATTAGCGTAATTCCTTCGATGCTTCATCAACCCCCACACCCCCACTGCGTTTTTAATGACTCCATAAGGCTCGGTCAACAAATAACATTCGGGGCTGGGGATTGCTTTCAAGCATTTTCGCTTCGGTCGCAAATTTTATTTGTTTGCATTATTTCTCTCTCTTTTTTTTTGAATGGGGAGTACTTGTTAGGGACAAATGGAAAGTTTGCGTTGGGGTCACCAGTACATGGCTTCAATTAAAGTTCTCGCAAGTAGATTTCCTTTTTCCCAATCCATCTTACTTGGAAATAACGATCGGAATGCGCCATTCTCGTGAGAACACCGACCACAATTATGTCTGTCGAACTTTAAGTAAAGTAATATTATTATCCATGATAATATTGTAAACTAAAATTGTATGAAATCATTAGTAAGTAATAATATTTATTGCAACATTAATTACAAAATATATCATAAAAATGAAGAAAAATCAGTTCAAAGATAAAATACAAAGGGCTATTGACTTTCTGCCTAATAAACTAATATTTTGCATTGTTGAAAAGTGGAGTTTATCTGATTTTTGTCACAATAATATTTATATTTTTAAAAAAACTATTAAAATCTATACTTTAACTAAATTTAGAACAAATTAAATAAACTGAAAAATAATTCAGTTACAAAGAAATGATCTCTCTAACAGCGTATGTTGAAAATAATTACAAATAATAAGTGTACACATTTGGTCCTAAATACCGAACAAACAAACAAACAAAAAAATAGATTTGTTCTTCATTTGTTACTTCATGTGCGGTGACTCCGATAAAAACTGAATAGATGCGTAGAAAAACGTAAGAATAAATGTGTTTTTGAATGAATATGAAATGGATCGAGAATCTCACATGCTGTACCCGGTCTTTATAGGAAGCACATGGTGCATACACAACTCGATTTCCATCTTGATCTCAAACGCTGTGTGTTGATAATTCCTCATATCGCTTGTCATCCGAGTGTGCATTATGTAAAGGCCTGTTTATGTCTCGCACTGAGAAGAATCTTTCCCTGTTTCGTTTTTCTCCATTTCTACTCTACGCAGCGAACGGGAAGACAACGTGGAAGTGTTTATGTAATCGGGGGGAACGAAAGGATACAAAAAAAACTAACGGAGAAGGGAAGAGGAAAATAGATCTACCCACGAAGAGGCAAATAAACAAGAGAGCGAGTGATTAATGGGATTAAAAATATTAAGAATTTAAATCCGACTTCGTTTCAGGTTCAGTTTCGTTCATTTGCATTCGATTACTCGGAGTGATTATATTTTGTAAGCAGTCGTAATAAATAATTAAAGGGGGGATCTTTAACAGAATGCAGCTTTTAAACGCATTTCGCTGGATTTGGAGTGGTATTATTTACATCAGCACTTCTATTTATAATGTATTCGAGCTTTTGGATTGATGATTGAAATAAGTGCACGTTTTTTTTTTCATTTTATTATCAAAAACTATTGATGAGATTGAATGAACGCAATAACTGTAGACTTGCGTTTATTGGTATTACGGTTACGAGTGTATAACTGCTTGTGCGTGTATAAAAATATACGTTGAATTAATCTCTTAATTCTGACATATGTTGTATCGTATTTCAAACTATAATCTGTACCATACATTTTCTTTACGAGAGCCGCAACGGCATAATTCTTGGTCCACTTCATTCTACGATCTGTTTTTTAATACAACGTAAAAAATACATCAAGTGAGAAGTGTAACATAATACGCTCATGCTTAAATTAATTACAATTAAATACGTTCATCAGAAATGAACGTATTTAATTAAAAATTGCTTTAAAAAGTAATATTTTTAATGTTGTAATTTATTGTTATTTAACTTTAAAGTTTCAACAAATTAAACAATATTTTATAAATTACATATATTTCTATATATATATTCAAGATCAAAATATATACGATGTTTATCATTGCTTTTTTTCTATAAACTTAGTACATTATGGAAAAAGCAATTTAGTATGCATTGTCCACTCTCAAAACTAATTAATTGATTTTTAATTACTTTCTAAAAACTTTAAAATTTGTGAATCAATGAATTAGTGTACACTATCTATTGTCAATATAAATATTTTAATCGATTTTTGAACTTTTCATTATAATTTTTGCGAATATTTCTTTATGTTACTGTAATGTAAAGAAATAGGCGAAGTAATTGATAATTTGTTTAGAGTCTGCATGTATAAGTTTATGACATCAAAGAATTTAAAGTAGATGTGTTTGTTGCGCAATTCCAAGCAAAATTGAGACATAAAGGGTTTTATGATTTAGCGTAAAGAAATAGATGATTTTATATCAAATGATGTGAAGTGTTAACCAATTGGAAGGGAAGTTTAATCAATAGGATTGTGTTAATGGGCAACTATCTCTGGGATGCGTATATATATATATATAGATGTGAGAACGAGGTTTTCGGTTGGAGTAAAGAGCGTCCCGTTTACCAAACAACATCTGTTCTAAACGCTCACTAAATAAGGGAGAGCCCGGAGATAATAATAAAGTTTTGAAGGGGGTGTCTGCAGAGAGCGCGCCGTGTACACCTTTAAGTCGCCCGATGTCGAGGGAAGGAGCTTGAGGATATCAGATTTAGAAACCAGAAGCGGGTAATTCGCCGCCCGGCGGAACCGGAAATGTTCTCCGCGTCGCGACATGACGTACGGAAACCATATCTTCGGTAAACAGTCGTTAAAAGCGTATATACACTTGTTGGTTTTACACAGACTAATCGTCTTCCTCTTCCCTCCCTGCTCGCTGCCCCGACACCCTTGCGTCCTCCTTTCTCTCGTTCACTCATTACCCGGATCGCATCCTGTTTCCGAAAATAAATCCCAAATTAAATAAACGCTCTCTTTAAGGCATTCGATATAAATAAATGCCGAAGGAAACGCCGTGTACTGCAGATAAACCGAAGAAAACAACAACAAAAAAACAACTGTGGAAATCTCGAAATTTTCATCCTCTTGGGAGTGCAGAGGGACTTATGCGTGTGTGTGTTTTTTTTCTTTCTTTCTACGAATCGATAGTTCTTGGTTCGCGCTTGCAAACTGGAAAATTGAAAGAGGGAATCTGAACGCGAATTAGCCTCACTAAATAAATTCGTTGCCGGGGCGATGAATGATGAAAAGCTCGGTGAGAAAAAGGAAGCGGGACGGAGCGTGGCTTTAAGTTTGAAGAAAAGAAACGTGTCCTGGGGGATGGAAGGAAAGAAGGAAGGAAGGAAACGTATGCCTCGGTGTGTTAGGCTCGGATCATTTATTTCCTGGCAAGAGAAAACGCAAGTGGTGTGCTCACCGTAAGCAAGTTATTTGCTTTATTACGGGCAGCAGAGAGTCGAAAGAGGGATGATTTATTGTAATGGTATTGATGGAGGTGGCGGACGGGAATTGAATCATGGGACACGCGACGGCGGCAGGAGCGAAATTGAAATAAATTCCGTGTGTCGTGGGAGACAGCAGGCAGCAGGAGGAGGAGGAGTAGCAGGACGAGCAGAGGTCTTGACATATCCTAGCTGAGACAGTAATCGAGCCGTCTGGAAGTCTGAATTAAAGATAAAGGCGATAGCGCGCGGCTTCGCCGGAATCCTAAACAGTATCGATTGGCCGGAGAACTGTGCCCAGTGGGCCACCACCATAAAGACGCCGTCTGCATGTGCACAACCTCCACCCCGCATTCTTCTTCTTCCTTTTGCACAAACACAATCTGTTTGGTCTACAATTCGAATACATCCTCGATAAGTTACTTATTGCCGGTTTATTTATATCCGAAACGAAAATACGCTCCTTCCTCCGATTCGCTTCTGGAACGCTCACCGTAAACATCGGAAAGGTCCTCCTCCACTCTTACCATCTTTCGCAGGTGTCGACGGGATTCATTTACTTCTCCATAGGAATTTCAGCCGCACTCCGTGTTAAATGGACACGCTCACCGGAATCCAATACTACAACTGATTAATTAGTCGGGAGCGTTCCGGAATTTCGCGTAATTAAAGATTCCTGCGGTTCAATTGCAATCCCTCTCTTTTCAGACCCGGCACTGCATTAAGCATCCCCGGAGAGAGACTGAGAGAGAAAGAGAGTGTACACGTAGTAGAGTGAAAGAGAATGGAATGGGGGAAATAAAAATAAACAAAAGGGAGAGCAAAATCGAACGGAGACAGGGGAATAAAATGGAAGGACCCGAAACCGAATTTTGCATCCAATTTGCGAAAGGTAATTTGATCGATGATTCTTCGGGCCCCGACCAATATGCAAATGGATGGATGCGATGTGGTATACGGCGAAATAAGGAATTGCCAATTATTGTTTTTCTTTCATCGCTTGCCTTCCCTTTCCAATTGCCAAATAGAACACGTCTGATGGGAGGGACGACTACCGAGCGTCCCGTGCCCTGTTCTCAACTCCGTGCACTAAACATTGTTATTCCCACGAAGACAAATGGAAAAATGTATTGTCGAAACACAAGGGAGAGCGTAATTTTCAATACAATCCCAGTGAGAATTGACCGAATTATCCATTCGACTATTTTATTCACACAACAAAACTAAATTAAATATTTAGTAAAAGTTATAAACTTCTAAATAAATTTTTCTATTAAACTTCTCTGCACTTCTATTTATAATGCATTTAAGCTTTTGAAGGAAGAAAATGAAGCATTTTCAACTCCAACCACCAAAGATTATTATACCCACGAAGACAAACGGAAAAATGTATTGTAAAAAACAAGGGAGAGCATAATTTTCAATACATTCCCAGTGAGAATTGACCGAATTATCCATTCGACTATTTTATTCCCACAACAAAACTAAATTAAATATATAGTAAAAGTTATAAACTTTTAAGTAAATTTTTCTATTAAACTTGTCTGCACTTCTATTTATAATGCATTTGAGCTTTTGAAGGAAGAAAATGAAGCATTTTCTACTCCAAATACCAAAGATTATTATTCCCACGAAGACAAACAGAAAACAGTATTGTAGAAACACAAGGGAGAGTATAATTTTCAATACACAATACGGTGAGAATTGACTGAATTATCCCATTCGACAAATGCATTTTCACAATAATACTTAATTAAATATTTCAAAAAGCTGTAAACCTCTAAGTACATATCTTATTGATGATGTTTTAAGGAACGAAGTAAATAAAGCTACCCGTGGCTTATTCTTAATTCAATGTACTAAAGAATGTAATTCCCATGAAAGCAATTATAAAATGTATTGTCGAAACACAAGGGAGAGTGCACTTTTCAATTCGTTCCCAATGAGCTTTTACTAAATTACCGATTCGATTTTAAATTAAATAACATCTTATTAAATTTAAAAAAAAGCAGAAACACTTTGGTCGATAGCCCAATTTGTAATAAAGATGTTTCTATTCTAATAAAAACAAAAGTTAATGTGTTTCACTTAATTGTTGTAACTTATATTGTTCGTTTGGAAAAGTTTGCATAGCACCTTAATTATGATAATAATAACGTTTCCTTAGACTTTTCTATAATATGTTGGCTGCCCTATAAAGTTTTTTAAAAAAAAGTAATTTTATTTCGAAATTTGTTCATCAACTTAAAGCTTGTCAATTACAAGAATTTATTAAATTTCGGCTCTTTGTATTAGAATAAATTATTAGTTTCAAAAATGGAGTACAACCATACCTCGATAAAGAGCGGCCGTACTCTTTATACGGCATTTCGCTATAATGGCCCTCATCAATGAAGACACGTTCTCGATTTACGGCCTAAAATGTTTCACTATAACGGCAAAAAAAACCTGTTTCTCCATGTCGATATATCTACATGTTGTCAATCTTGCGCAAGTGCAATAATTGATTCCTTATACGGCTTTTCGCTTTGCGGCCAAGTTTCGTGGAACGTATCTAGGCCGTAAAGCGAGGTTATTACCACCGCTGCAAAGGGCTACAGACTAGAGTCTTTCTGCCCTACAAAGAATAGATCGTGATATGAATTATATTAGAAATTACCAAGTTCTTGCAATAATAGTTAAATATATAATAAAAGAACGTTCACTAAGAGAACTGTCCATAAATTGCACCCACCATTACATGTAATTATATTAAGTAATACTATGATTAGATTCCATTTCAAAGTTGTTGACTTTATGTAACCTTTCAAAGTTAATCTTCTGCACGTGATGATGGTATTATTTCGCTGTTGAGTATCGTAATTAAATTTTGCGAATCTCCCTTCATTTCTCGTTTATAATTTATCTTCTTTTATCTTTTCCTTCATAAAAATGTAAAGCAGGTTTAATTTTTGCGAAATTAGGTATTATTTGTTTTCCCATTACCTGGAGCGTTATTCCTCCTGCTGCAGGCCTGTTAGAAGTAATCTCATCCCGGAAACCTGCTGACGTTTCGCGCCGAAAAGACGCACTCTGCATACATTTATATAACCGTAGAATATGGATAAGTGCCGTCGCGTTTCTGCATCTCCACCCACTGTTTGTTGCCTGTCAATCCAAATTGTTTTCCGAACGGCCGGATTTGGAGCTTTAAATATTCATGCGGAAAAAAAAAGTGCGTGTTCGGCCTCCGCCTCGCGTGTATTTGTGTACTTGCACGTACACAAGTATGTGTGTGTGTAGGGGTGGGTGGGTGCGGGTGTGTCTGTATAGGGGATGGCGCGATGAATATTTGATTCGCAGCTTTACCTCAGCCAAAATAACGGAGTCATTAATTTTTCAATTTGCCCTGCAGCCGGAGAGAGCCTCCGTCTGCCGCCGCTTCGTTCTTTGCCCGATCCCTTATTTACTCCTAATATCATTCAAATTGATTCCATTACCTATTGAAGCACATCCAAGCTTTTACACAATTAACAATTCAATGCCTCGCTAAGCTTTCCACGCACATTGCATTTTGAAAACAATACCAATATACATTATGTATATCACATTTATATTACAGTTACAAATAAATAACAACAGAAACATCAATCTTTAATAGAATAATACAAATCAACTTTCCAAATACAACACATTTATTAAATTGAAATTTAATAGAAAGTTGTTTGTTTGTAACTGTTGACATTTTTTAAACAATTAGTTTCATTATTAGTTTTTGTCTGTTTCTAGCAACAGTTGGACATTATGCATACTAACACTAATGCAATAACAACTACCAAACATAAACTAAATGCAATACAAATTAAAAAGTAGAAAAGAAAAAGAAATTTCTATTGCTGCAAACGGCTATAGACCATACAACTTTCTGCCCTACAAATATCATTATTAGTTAAAGTATTTTGTACAAAAAAATACTATAATAGAAGTATAATATCTTACATAAACATACGATGAATAAACCATTTGTAGTAATGAAATTTATTTATTGCATTTCTTTTACTTATTAATTCAACATCTTTCTTGGTCCAAAGTGCTAAAAACCGAGGTCTTTCTCCCCTCATTTTCTTATTTTTCTATTGTATTTGATAATTTTTGTTGCAATAATTTATTAAATAATAGAATACAATTAAAAATACTTATTAATACATCTTTCTAAAGTACTAAAAACCGAGGTCATTTGCTTATTTTTCTACTGTATTTAATATTTTTTGTTGCAATAATTCATTAAATAATACAATACAATTAAAAATACTTATTAATACATCTTTCTTGGTCTAAAGTACTAAAAACCGAGGTCTTTCTGCACTCATTTGCTTATTTTTCTACTGTTTCTTGATAATTTTTGTTGCAATAATTCTAAATAATAGAATACAATTAAAAATACTTATTACATACATCTTTCTTAGTGCAAAGTACTAAAAAAACCAAGGTGTTTCTCCCCTCATTTTCTCATTTTTCTACTGTATTTGATAATTTTTGTTGCAACAATTCATTAAACAATTAAAAATTAATGCTTCACGCAACGAAAACAAATAATTAAAAGCCAATGAAGTTAAATTCAGATTACAAATTTAACAATTTTTGTATTGTTGATGTTTATCCGCACGGATTTAATAGTTATATATGCGTTATGTAGTTATTTGTTTAAATGTTTGATGTAAACTTTATTTTATTTGTCAAATTTCAATTGCGTTCGGCGAAAAATTTCGAAACCGAAACGCATTCAATAATTGATTTCTCAATTTGCTGCAGTAATTGAATTCATTTTGAAATTAATTGAAAACAAAAAAAAAATGATTACATTACATTCAAGTTTAAACGATTCCAAACAAAAAAGAAATGCAGAATAATCTATTGATTTCAAATAAATATAATAATTAAGTCAATGATATAATGAAATTAGTTGCGTTTATTTAAATTACTTAATTATATTTCTTTGTTCATTTACAAATTCAAAGTATTTTGAAAAAAAAATCAAGACTTAATAAGTAAAATGTGTTTAGTTTTTCTTTAGAGAAATATTTTCCAATTTTCTTCTCACGAACAGTGTGAACGCACCATCATATACATGAAAGTACATAATCCAAATTATTATTATAATAACTATTACATATTTTCCATGCAATTTAGGAACATTATAAAAGAAATATTCTATTTCACTTTACAAGTTGGGAAAACTTAATTTCTTGTTAAAATAATGCAATTTTTTAATCGTCGTTTATTCCCTCTTTCGTTTCAATTATTTGGAGAAGAAACCAAATATTATTAAGTACTAAGTACTAATGTTACAATTTTACTTTTCAGAATTGTTAAAACTATATAATTTGTTTTACAAACGTCGTTTACTTTAATAATTAAGCTTTTTCATTCCGAAACCTTACAAAATGACAAAATATAATTTTGTATAAAAATAATGCAATTTTTTTATCATAGTTCATTTTCTTTTATATTTCAAAGAATTGAAGAAGAAATCAAACGTTATTTAATTCTAATGAAACATATTTGCTTCTTGCAATTATATAACTTGTTTTACAAATGTTGGTTGTTTTAATAATTACATAATTAGTAATCATATTAATTAGTAAATAATAATAATGACATATTTACAGGATTTATAATCGATTTTTTTTACATTAAATGCGTTATTTTAATTGAGTTTAAGTTCTTCAAAAATTGTCCTTAAATTGATTTAAACTGAATATTTATTATGGTAATTCTTTTCAATATCATTTTCAATCATTTTCGAAACAGTTTTTAAAACGAATTTCTATTGAATAATTTGTATTAATCCGTTTTTTTTGATTTGTTTAAGTGATGCGAATGTATTTATTTATCTGTAATAAGCGCTTTTCGATTGAATTGAATTTGGAAAAATGAAAATACCGGGCAAAATTAATCCCCGATGCGTACGGTGTGCATGTATCCGCCATTCGATGTATTTATTGCTAACAGCATTCAACGTTTGTATTATTTTTATTGAAATGCCGGTGAAGCGGTAACAGAACAACAAAACGAAAAATATATAATATGGAATAGTGAAAATAAATAAACGAAATAAAATAATATGATATAATATTTTAACATAAAAATGCGCTTTGCAGGAGGAGCGGCGATATTGGACGGATTTACATAAACAAAATAAAACCGGATGAAACGCACCGAAAGCACACAACAACAACAAAAAAAAAACGTATATAGTTTTAATAT
>JAFMTC010000016.1:465712-518042 GCA_018845635.1 Nicrophorus orbicollis | reverse complement strand
AGTCTGGCATTACCTGGCTAATAAAGCCCGGCCAACTGCAGATCAGTTCATTAGGTCTACATTCAAGCATCGAACTCCTCTCTCTCTCTCTGTCTCTCCTTGCCTCGCTCACTCACTGGTCCTCACGTTCCAATCGATTAAACAAACTTTGAAGCGGCGACGAAAGGAGTCGAAATCATAGGTAATTATTATCCAGGTACTGAAGGAAAAAGAAGCGGAAGGGCCGTCTGGATACGTGCATAAGCACCATTGATTTTCGTTTTTCGGAGCCGAGAAAAACGTGGTAATAAGTTCGTATATATATATATATGTAGAATGTGTGTGAGAGAGAGGGAGCAGAAACGTGGGCTGTTTTCAGCCCTCCCTGCGCTCTCGGCCATTGATAATCGAATCGTCGACCTGATGTTTCAGAAGTAATGTGTTTATGCCTGAAACTACCGTAAACACAGACACAGACACATACACAAACTGCAAACACATGCAACATCCCGCAACACCTGATGGCCGACCGAAGCCTTTCTCCGCCCCCGCCGATCCTAGCTCTTCCTTCTCTAAAACCCATTTCCACGAATACACGAATTATTCAGCAATGCTAGTTTCCTTCATTCGACATAGATCAATAAACACCAATTTTACTTCGCGTTCACACAATGCACCTAGAATAAACATCGAATCCAAAACGCAATCATTCAACACAAGTTCATTACGAAATTCGCAATTTTTATCTGAAAACGTACATTATGTTCAGTATTCTCAAATCTATTTAGATGATAATTAAATTCCATCGACGCAACACGAATTCTATACATAATTGTTATAATTAATCATTTAAATTCAATTTATTCAATAAATCATTATCAATAAATTGTAAATAATAAAACAATTACATTGTTTCTAATTACAAGGTTATTAACATGTTTTTCATTATATTACATCACTACTTGATAATTACCAAGTATTGTGTAAGAATATGTCTAATTGCAAGTATTGTTTTAATTCTTTTATTTATAATCTGCCAACGTGATAATAAATAAACAGATGTGATAAAAATACAATGAGAGGAAAATAACCCTTTTGATAATTTCTTGATAATCCAGTAATACTAAACAATATTAATTGCAAGTAATAAGTAGCCGATTTTACGTGATTGAAATAAAAAAATGTATCATCGATCGGATTGATGAAATAAAGCTGTTTTCTTTTTGGAAACGTGAGGCCTAAATGCATAGGGGACCAGAAAGTTCCCAGTGGGTTGTCGTCCTAAATGGAGCGTAATATCCACAGGAACGGCGACTCTTAATGGTTGTCGATTTATTAGAAATCACCAGAAACCATTTACCAAAATCGCCCCCCTTGTTTGTTCATTTCTCCCCAAGAAAAATCACCCCCTCGATCGACAAAAATCAATCAATAAAATACGTTCATTCTCTATTAGAAACAGCAATTAATTCAAAATATAATCAAATTTAAAGGATTTTTCCTTTTTTTTCAATCAATCTTTCCTTAACTCTTATACTAAATAAAAATTATTGTTTTTTTACACCTTCCTTAAGATATTTCAGGTGATTCTACTATAATTACAATATTTAATTTTCTATATAAAATGATCCCAAAAGGATTTTCAATCAAACGTTATCTAACTTTTGTATAGTGCAAAACATGAAAACTTTATTCATCATTGAATTTTCATTGAAGTGCAGCACAAATATAACATTTCATTGCATTTTATATAAGTCGAAATATATGCATATAGAATCGTATAGTTTTATTTGAAAATTATTGTACTTTTTGATATACATATATTTAAAAAAAACGCAGTAAACTTTTCGCTGGTGTTGAAAATATTTCAAATAAAAAGCGAAATTCATGAAACTTTAATATGTGCATTTCATATCGTATTACTTTAATAATAATAATATATTTATTATATTGTTATTAAAATTACTTTTTTCTGTGCATTTTTTAATTATAAACAAATATGTGTGTAGTTAACTCATTTTTATTACACATTTTATAGAAACAATGATGATACAATAATAAAGTATTGGTTTTATAATCAAGTATGAATATTTAACTGTTATAATGAAGTAACATTACGAAAACCAATGTAACTTGTGAACTAAACGTCTTATACTTATTCTTCCCACTCGACACTACTCACTTATAATAATAAAGTATTGGTTTTATAATCAAGTAAGAATATTTAACTATTATAATGAAGCAACATTACAAAAACCAATGTAACTTGTAAACTAAACGTCTTCTACTTATGCTTCCTACTCAACACTACTCACTTAGCTCAATGACGTCTGAAGGTTGGTACTTCCTATATATTGTGAGTAATATCACTTTTTTCTGTGCCTTTTTGATTATAAACAAAACTGTGTTCCATTTTATGGAAACAATGATGATACAATAATAAAGTATTGGTTTTATAATCAAGTAAGAATATTTAACTGTTATAATGAAGCAACATTACAAAAACCAATGTAACTTGTGAACTAAACGACTTCTACTTATTCTTCCCACTCGACACTACTCACTTAGCTCAGTGGCTCCAAGACCAGAACTAAACGTCAGATTACTATGAAATTTTGACAGGTGTTGTCTGAAGGTTGGTACTTCCTAAAAATCGCATGGATTTGTCTATAATGGTGCCATCTGTATGTAATAACACGAACTTATTGAGTGAGGTGTTATAAACAATGCTGTAATAATTTTTTTAGTGTAATTTCAATGATATAAAATCAAGTTTCCATTTCATTAATAACATTTCATGCCCATTGCAGCAAAATCGTTTTTCTTGTGCATTTCATTGTTTTTCTTTCGTAAGAAAATATGTTTGAAAAAAGTTCGATTTTTGTTGCCGTTTTTTGTGTGTCTGCGATATTTCATCATAGTTCGCTGTTGAAATTTCGAGCTGAAAACTGTGTGCTCAGGATTGTGATCCATCCGCAGACAGTGCACCCAGCCGACAGACAGTAGTCGTGCATGTGTGTATGTATGTGAGTGCAATAAAGGCAGGAGAGGATATTTTCGTCCTCTGACCAGGCGAAATCTATTTGCGTCCACTGTAAAATAATTTATGGCCCTGGCGAGTGTGCAGAAATTGTAAATCCTCATTTCCCGAAAGGACGAAAAGCAAGAACGAGGCATCAAACAAACGAAAAAAAAAAAAAGGAAGCAATCGCCAGCAAGGATTTAGCCGGTATTTACAAACAAACCTGGCGTTAATCTATGGCGCAATAAAGCACGCACGGGCCATTTATCAAATCGTCGTTAGATTTTTTTTCTTATTTTGAAATTTTATTTCCAGCTTTCGAGTTGTTGGATTTGGAAAGTCTTCAGACGGCGCCAAAGACTTATTTCAACGTAAACTGTTGCGAGAGATTCGCGTGGGCCTCGAGGATTCGCGTTGGTGTCCAATAATGTAAACGGATGCTGAAAAATTAACACATTCCCATCCGAGCTTCGATTTGCGCAATCCTGTTCCGTTCTCCTCCTTGGAAACATCGAAATGTCAAGTCGAGTGTATAGATTGAACAATCAATTCGCACCGTCCAATTCATTTCCATATCACGTTACAAAATCGTTTATTTAGAAGAAAGACCGAACAAATAAAATGAATGCAATAAAACGAGCAAACAAACAAACAAAAAAATTGTCGACGTTACGGGAACATTTGAATTATTAATTGGCGCTTTTTCCCGCAGAACGTTTTTCCTCCTCTCGTTGTATATTTTCATTTCCAATTATTAATTAAAATCGCCGGAATGACCAAAAAAAAGTACACACATAAAAAAAGAGAGGAACAAATAAAAATTGAAATACTACAACAGAAAAAAAAACGTTATTAAAACGGTCAAGAGAGAGAACGAAAAACCGTTTATTTTTCAACATCCCACGTTGCGTCCGAATAAATACATAAAAATTACGATCAAAGACAATTCGGCTGTTTAAATACACCCATTTTTTGTTTTGTTTTGGGGGATGTTTACTTTATGAAAAAGTTTGTTGTTTTGTTATGCATGTTCTTGCATTGCGATGAAAAATGTATCGTAAATCTCCATTAAAGTCGAATAAAAATTAAATTTTACTGCCCCGGTTGTAATTGGGAATCAAAGCGCAACAAGGTATCTTAATTAATTCGTTGAATAATTTCCCAGGTAAATTGTATTTAATAAATGTTGTATTAGTTGGGAACGAGGAGGTGCGTGTTGGGGCGATAAAGGCGAATATTTATACCGTTTTAACGGCTGGAGTTCATAAAAATGGAGTTCGTTTATCGAAGGGAAAATCGCAATGCGAGTCAACTTTGTTTCGTATCGCAAATCGATTTCTCCATCCACGCTTTTCTTTTATATACATTATTTTTCGGTTATTTATTGCGAATTTTCTTCTCTCAAAACGCTACTAAAAAAGCACAATAACTGTTATGATTTAAAAGTCAAAAAAGTAGTTTTTTGACAACTAAACTGCCTTAGATTATAAATTTCCATGCTTCAAGTAACTGAGAATGTTTAAAGTTGCTCAGAAAATACAATAACTGTTATGATTTCATAACAAAAAAAGTAGTTTTATAACAACTAAACTCCTTTAGATAATGAATTTCCGTACTTCAAGTGACTAAGAATGCTTAAAGTTGCTCAGAAAGCACAATAACTGTTATGATTTCAAGTAACTAATAATGGTTAAAAATGCTTAGAAAACACAACAACTGTTATGATTTCATAGCAAAAAAAGTAGTTTTATAATAACTAAACTCCTTTAGATTATGATTTTCCATATTTCAAGTTTCTAAGAATGCTTAAAAATGCTCAGAAAACACAACAACTCTTATTATTTCATAGCAAAAAAGTAGTTTTATAATAATTAAACTCCCTTAGATTATAAATTTCCATATTTCAAGTAACTAAGAATGCTTAAAAATGCTTAGAAAACACAACAACTGTTATGATTTCATAGAAAAAAAGTAGTTTTATAATAACAAAACTCGTTTAGATTACAAATTTCTATACTTCAAGTAACTAAGAATACTTAAAGTTACTATGAAAACACAATAACTGTTAAGATTTAAAAGCCACAAAAGTAGTTTTATAATAACTAAACTCCCTTTTTATTACAAATTTCTATACTTCAAGTAACTAAGAATGCTTAAAGATGCTCAGAAAACACAACAACTGTTACGATTTCATAGCAAAAAAAGTCGTTTTATAATAACTAAACTCCTTTAGATTATGATTTTCCATATTTCAAGTTTCTAAGAATGCTTAAAAATGCTCAGAAAACACAACAACTGTTATGATTTCATAGGAAAAAAGTGGTTTTATAATAACAAAACTCCCATAGATTATAAATTTACATACTTCAAGTAACTGAGATTGCTTAAAGATGTCCAGAAAACACAATAACTGTTATGATTTCATAGCAAAAAAAGTGGTTTTATAATAACAAAACTCCCTTAGATTATAAATTTCCATACTTCAAGTAACTAAGACAGTTTAATGATACTCAGAAAACACAATAACTGTTATGATTTCATAGCAAAAAAAGTAGTTTTATAATAACTAAACTCCTTTAGATTATGATTTTCCATATTTCAAGTAACTAAGAATGCTTAAAGATGTCCAGAAAACACAATAACTGTTATGGTTTCATAACAAAAAAGTAGTTTTATAACAACTAAACTCCCTTAGATTATAAATTTCCATACTTCTAGTACCTAAGAATGCTTAAAGTTGCTCAGAAAACATAACAACTGTTATGATTTAAAAGCCACAAAAATAGTTGAAGTATTATGAATCTTCATTATAAAGTTTATTTGTTTAATAACATTAATATCGTATCACGTCAAACTAATGAACGTAATTTTTCAATTTCATGCATTTTTCGGTTACTTATTGCGAAATTTCCTCTCCCCGAACACGATTTTCCCCTGATTAAAAGTTCCGGATTAATTTCCACCGAAATCGAACGAAAATTGGCTCCGATTCATAGCAGATTTTATTTTAATTGAAGCACATTAATATGTAATATTCAAGTTTAATCAAAGAATATTATTTGATTTTTGGATAAAATCGAAGTAATTGAATTTCCCGCTTTAATTAAAAAAAAAACGAAAAAACGAATCCCCTTCAGTTTAATATTAGGAAATTCATTGGGGAACTTTTAATTTCAGCTCTTTGAAATATCCGAATCGAATGAAAATTAATTTTAATAAAAATAAAATAATAAATTGAACAGAAAAAAAACCGTAATTTATAATACCTTTTTTTTATGGAATTGTAATTAATAATTGTATTTAATTGAATTTCATGTTCTAAAAGTGCTTGTGATTCTTTTAGTCAAAATTTACAATTTGCATTGGATTTATTAGAAAGTCAAACTAATTGTATTTTACATAAATTACAATTATATACATTAAATTAGAATTATCAAATAAAACATGATTCTTAATATGTTTGAAATCTAAAGTTATCTGTAAATTAATTTGCATTGGAATTATTAGAAAGTTAAACCATTTATATTTTACATAACTTTATAATTATAAAAATTAAATTAAATAATACAAGTATTACAAATTTCACGTTTAAAAAGTACAGTGATTCCTAACATGTTTGTAATCTAAAGATTAGCATTGGATTTACAAGAAAGTCAAACTAATTACATTTTACATAATTCACAAATAAAATCTTTGTTTAGTCTAATCTGTACAGAAAATTATTTTCTATTTTCGTACAAAAAAAGGACATTATCATTTTTTTCATCGTAATTAATCATTCGGTTTTAAATGAATGCTAATTGGTGTACGTGTAAGTGAGGGCGAGATAATGGTATGCAGATAAGTTACGTAAGAGTCCATGTGGTGTGAGGCCGTGTTCGGCGGATCGCCAACAGATGGCGCGACGTGTTCCCGCGCCGTTCGGTCGATCGCAAGGAAATTGTGATATACATAATGTATGCTGTGCTAAAGGTAATCATTTTTTTATCGAACGGCTGCATAAGCGTTTTCTGTGTTTATCCACAATTTAATCCGGATTAAAGCTATCAGTGTAATTGTGTTGTTTATGATGTTTGCATTGCTGTTTCCTTCCTGCTTACAAACAACATGATCGTAACGAAACGTCGAAACAATTAAAAGCTAATTCGCAGGCATTCATTTACTTTCGGGATTTTTTACAGTATTTTTTAAAATTGCCACGAAAACACAGTAAGTGTTATGATTTTATAACAACAAACGTGGGTTTATAATGAGTACACTCCTTTAGCTTATAAATTTCCATACATACAAGTAATTGAAAAAGCTTAAAGTTGATATGAAAACACAATAATTGTTATGATTTAATAGCCACAAAAGGAGTTTTATAATAACTAGACTCCTTCAGATTACAAATTTCTATACTATATGTAACCAACAACGCTTATTTTCCATAAAAGCACAATAACTGTTTTGATTAAATACGATTTTATAGCAACAAAAGTAGTTTTATAACAACTATACTCCTTTGATTATAAATTTTAATACTTACAAGTAGCTAAAAATGCTTAAACTTGCTATGAAAACACAATAACTGTTATGATTTTATAACAATTTTCATATTTTAAAGTAACTCAGAAAGCTTGAACTTGATATGAAAGTAGCCAGAAAAGCAGTTTTATAATAATTAGATTCTTTTTGATTACAAATTTCCATACTACTAGTAACTAAGAACGTTTAAAGTTTCTATAAAATCACAATAACTGTTATTATTTAATACCACTTTGTAACCACGAAACTAGTTTTATAAAACAACTATACTCCTTTAGATTATAAATTTCCAAAGTTACAACTAACTATAAATGCTTAAACTTGCTATGAAAACACAATAACTATTAAGTTTTTTTAAAACCACAAAAGCAGTCATTATAAAACATGACTAGACTTTAAACTTTAGAATATAAATCTTCATTATACTATTATAAATCAAAAGTTTATTTATTTATTAGCATTAATACTGTATCACTTCAAGTTATTAATCCTTATTTTGAATGCACATGTTTGTTTTTACTTCTCGTTGAAAGAATCTCGGATTTTCATTCCGTTCGTACGCACGTATATTTATGAAAACGTTTACGTAAACACTGAATAAAATAAACACACATCGCACTGTATAACATCACACACCGTCACAACTCAACATATGAATTATTTGTTTAATAGAAGACAAAAAAAAGCGAGTGATTTTCAATTCGAATATACAGTTTGTTTATTAACTCTTTTATTAAACAAAGTGAAAAATTAGAGTGTTTTTTTATTTCATTTCATTGTTCCATTCTTAATTTTATAAATTTTGTTAAATTTAACGAGTTTATTAATAAAATATTACTATTAATTAGTAATTAAAACTAACTTGATGTAAACTATATATGCAAACACAGCGATTTTTCAATTCGAATATACAGTTTGTTTATTAACTCTTTTATTAAACAAAGTGAAAAATTAGAGTGTTTTTTCATTTAATTTCATTGTTCCATTCTTAATTTTATAAATTTTGTTAAATTTGACGAGTTTATTAATAAAATATTACTATTAATTAGTAATTAAAACTAAATTGATGTAAACTATATATGCAAACACAGCGATTTTTCAATTGGAATATACAGTTTGTTTATTAACTCTTTTATTAAACAAAGTGAAAAATTAGAGTGTTTTTCATTTCATTTCATCGTTCCATTCTTAATTTTATAAATTTTGTTAAATTTTACGAGTTTATTAATAAAATATTACTATTAATTAAAACTAAATTGATTGACTCTGTAAACTATATAAGCAAATACAAATTTACAAATTCTAAGGATTTATTGTGGTGTTAAGTAAGTTTTTTATTACTCTATATAAACTGATAAGAAATCTTTCGCAAATATTTCCATTTGTATAAAAAATAGGTAAATTTTATGATATTTTTTGAAAAAATGAGTCCTTAATATTGATTATTAGCTAAATTAACTAAATACAAAAGTAGGAAACTGAAAAATAAGTTGTTTTATACTGGAATTATTGTGGTAGTTGTGTAACTTTATTGTTATTTCTGTATATGAACTAACATTAAATCTTTGGTGATTATGAAAAAATGTAAATATTTGTATTTAAATAAAGATAATTCGTAATAATTCCAACAGCAAATCAAGAGAAATGTTGCTTTAGTTTATAAATATCTTTTCAGACTTTCTGGAAACATGTTTGCTGTGTATAAACGTCTGCAAAACGCTGGAAAGGTTTAAAATTTACTACGACGATAGGATCAGTGACAACCTTTCGCTCCAGATAGCATCGCCAGTGTAATAACAATGTTGCACCGTTCCATTGAAAAAAGAATACTGCACTTTCAATTTATCCCAGTTTGCTCCTGGTTAGCATCGTTCAACTTTTAAAAGCGACACACGCAAAAAAGGTAATTGTTAGGAGGCGTTCTTCACTTTTGCCCGAAGATAAATTTAATTTGATTTGAGTGATTTTAGCTCCCCCCCCGCCCCCAGCAGCAGCACCCCCACATCGTCGGGGTCGTAATGACTGCCAGGCACGACTTAATGGTCTAAAAGCCGATTTTATCACATTTATGTGCATACTTATATAAAAGGCATATGGCCACGGAAACGCGAACAGATATTCTCGTCGAGATTGCGTTCGGCTGAACAACAAAACCGGGGGGGCGTTGGAAATATCTCGGAATACATTAAGACGAAAAAATAATAATAAACATAAAATACGAATGAGCTGAAGAGAATGAAGGTAAAGAGGTGAAACAATAAACGAATAATTTGCTCGTTTAATAATTGAATGCAAAAGGTGAAGTAATAGTTCGCGCCCCGCGATTATTCAATTACGTCCGTTTCGAGAGAACAAACGCGTTGTTTCGACAATTTCGTTTTCGATTAACGCTTTCACAAGACGTTTCAGCACTTTTCAGTGCGCCAACGTCGAGTGGCTTGAACCGGAAGCGAAATATAACAAACAAACGAGAGAACAAAAAAACGAGTCGTGGAAACTTTTCAATACTTTATTACTAACTTCACGCTGAGAACGAACGCTTTTTATTATGTTCGCAATTTCTCTTCAATTGCACGAGAAAATGCAGTTTCGATTATTGGAAAAACTCAGTTTCTAATTATTTAATAACGAGCGAAAGTTGATAAATAAATAAATTCATATCTTAATTCAATATTTACTACTTTTAAAGTTAGATTAAAAGCAATACCAAACACTTTTTAATATTTATAATTTTGTTATTGTTTCAATGAATGTTGATGTTATTATTATTCCACTTGCAAACAACTATTTCGGTATTTCATAAATACGTTCTTTCGCAAATTTCAGGAACATTCCGACGGCGTTAATTCATGTTAAACAAATGTCGAAATTCTGGCTGCGAAGCGTATTTGCTTTTATTGGGTTGAATGAAAACACGCTTTCACAGTTCGTCGAAAACAATTAACAAGTGGTCAAATTGATTAAATTTCATGCAGCGTGTGTGCGCTTGTCGATGATGCATAACTGGGCATAATTTCAGCAGTAAAATGTAGCGAAAGACGGTCGTACATCACGGATTTGAATGGGGAGATCGCCCAACAATGGGACTCATTGAACATTACTGCTGTCCGGAGCATTATTTTATTATTCCTCTCGACCCATTCAACTCTCTTCCTTTTACGAATAACTTTTAAAGCCCGAACAATGTTTCACGCTTTTCAGTGCTCATCATTACGCATTGTTGTTTACAAAACCCCAACGTTGTTAATAATTTTACAACTAATTGTTAATTTATTGTTTAGTTGCAACTATTAGTTATTTACTAATAACAATTGCAAACATTCATAAAATTGTGATGTAAACTCGTGAGAATGCTTCAACTTTTTCCAGTTTTGAAACACAATATAAACGGCAAGTAAATAGTACTAGAATTGTTGAAAACGTTCAATTATTTTCTACGTAAATTAATAAATTAAGTGTAATATACGAAAAAACATCAGTCCCTCAAGAAACCTACAATATTTTGAAAAAAACCTACTAAAAAACAATAAATTTATTAATAATTTATTGTTCTGTTTCAACATTTTTTTGTAAATTACTCAATATTTACCATTTACTACTTGTTTAGTTGCAACTATTCACTAATTAGTCAATTACTAATAATAATTGTAAATATTCATAAAATTGTGATGTAAACTCTTGAGAATGTTTGAACTTTTTTCAGTTTTGAAACACAATATAAACGGCAAGTGAATAGTACTAGAATTCTTGAAAACGTTTAATTATTTTCTATGTAAATTAATAAATTAAGTGCAGTTTACGAAACACCAGTCTTTTTGGAAATTTACAATATTTTGAAAAATTCTACTAAATTTATAATTTCTTACTTGTAAAGAGAACAAATAATAAACTTATTGTTCTCTTTCAACATTTTGTACAAATTACTAAATATTTACCGTTTATAACTTGTTTAGTTGCAACTATTTACAAATTAGTCATTTACTAATAATAATTGTAAATATTCATAAAATTGTGATGAAAACTCGTGAGAATGTTTGAACTTTTTCCAGTTTTGAAACACATTATAAACTGCAAATAAATAGTACTAGAATTATTAAAATCGTTTAATTATTTACTATGTAAATTAATAAATTAAGTGCAGTTTACGAAACAGCAGTTCCTCTAGAAATCTACAATATTTTGAAAAATCCTTCTAAATTTATTTGCAAAGAGAACAAATTATAAATTTATTGTTCTGTTTCAACATTTTTTACAAATTACTCAATATTTACCATTTAGTACGCATAATTATAAATTCTTATATTTCTTTTATCCAAAAAATTAAAGAAGTTAATTAAAAAATTGCTAATTTTAAAATATTCAAATTAAGGAAATATATTTACTCAAATTATATTACTTTTGAAGAATTTAAATTAACGTGACACAGAAATTCTTCCGACTTAATTTACGTAAATGTATTCAATTTTCATCTCGTATTTTGTAAACTCGTGAGAATGTTTATCTCCAGTTAGAACGTTCTTCGATTTTGAAACGCAGCGTAAAATACAAGTAAATAATGTAAGAATTCTTGAAAAAAAATATATGTTTAATTTTTGAATTAATTGAAGGGTAATTAACGAATTAAGTGTTGTGATGTGCATGAAACGGCAGTCTCTCAGGAAACCTATTAATATCGAATTGGTAATTTCGTTGGGAAAGTTTACACATTTGTGTTTCCTGTTGAAAGGCGATGGTAAAATTAGCATAAGATATGAGGAAACGATATTCCTGTTCAGAAATATTTTGTCAATTTATCATTATAAATTATATTAGGAAAATATTAATAGATTTTTTTTAATAAAATCAAGTTTTATAATTTAGTAAATGCAGTTTACGTTATTAATGATTTAAGGAATTGTTAATAAAAATAATTTTTCAAATTAAAAAAAATATACTAAAAATTTATCGAAATAAATTAAAATTCTTAGTAATATTTATTTTCATAAATATTGTATTTATGATAAATTTGAGTGAAAACTTTTTAAAACTGAAAGTAAATATACTTGGTAAAAAAAATAATTTAAATAAATTGTAATTATTTAGTAAACTAAATTGCATTTAAACTGAATGAATTTGTGAATTAATTTTAAAAATTTAATAGAAAAATGTGTAAAGTAATATTTTTTTATATAAATATTGTATTTGTAATATATTTAAATGAAAATTGAGAGTAAATGTATAAAAATAGTTAAAATAGATTGTTTCGTTGTGAACTAATAGTTTTTTTATATATTTTTTGTTGTAATTGAAAAAAGCTATTAACTAGTAAAGTAAATCGCATTAAAACTGAATGGATTTGCGAATTAATTGGTATTAAATATTTAAATGAACGAATTGTAGTGAAAAAAAAAGGCACGGAGAAGAGAGTTTAAAAATAAAATGATTCGAAAAGTTTGCACGTGGAAGGTAATCCAATCAATGGAATACATCATTGTTTATTTAATTATGTTGCAGGATTATTGTTTTATCGCATGCACCGAATCTGAATTTAATTCAATTTCCAGTTTGTACTCACGTTTCGAAATAATTTAATCCCAAAAAAAGACGACGATGATTGTAATTAATAAAATTAAAGAACTGTGCACTGCTGTTGCTTAATCACTAAAGAAATGTATATTATTATTACAACAATTCCTGTCCGTGGAAAGTTGCGAATGGAATCATTGTATTTGAATGAAAGAAACACCCACTGAATGTAGTAATCACGTGAATTAGGGCACTACGAATCACAATGATAATCCATGTTAATCCTAAATCCTTGGCGAATCCGGATCGGTTTATGCGTTTGTTTTTTGTTGTTGTTGTCTGTGTGTTCTTATTGTTGTATGGGGGATGAAATCGGTACGTGTAAAAATGCGCGCGTGTCTTTGTTGCCGCGCGATACGTGCGCCTCCGCGTCCGAAGTTGTACTGAGCGCCTCTTGTTGGCGTCGAAGTGCGGGTACCGTTTCGCTCGGCAGCCGGGAATGCACTGAGGACGGGTTCCCTTCCAGCGACGACGCCGACAAAGACGGCATCCACCTTAATCAATCACGTGGAACAGAGACGGCAATACTATCTTACCCCATAATTATACCGAATCAGACACACACACACATACACACACGCACGCACAGCCTCCTTACGGGGGAGATCAAGTAGCATGGATCTGCCTCTGATGCTGCTGCTGCTGCTGCCGTTGCCGAAGCAGCTTACTACTACACTTCCCTTTCTCTCTCTCTGCCTGTGTGCATGTATTTGCGAGATTGTTGCACAAAGGGTGAACCTGGATTAATTAGGGTAATTAGTCCGATCTCTCCTTTTTCCCATGTTCTTTCTGGTTCTTCGTCTTCTCGTTGCTGTCTCCAGAAGTTGTCGTGCGGCACCGACGACGACGGCTTCGTCAGCGCTTCTGGGGCCTCGACATTGCTTATATAAAGTGAGAAGTTATCACTTGCTCATAAATGGCCCTAATAAACTAAGTAAACTATGTAACAAATGAATAAAAACAAAAAGTTATCATTTGATTACTTTTGTTAACAGCATCCATGAAACAATGCCTCCTTGTCTTCCAAATAAATCAGTTACTAAATTAAGAAAAATGCATTACAATTCTTAAGATCTCTTTTTTTTTGGTTTTGTTAGAATATTATTATATAAGTGTATATTGTTAATTTTTCTTTTTGTTTCTATTGCAATAAATCTTATTGTTATTATCATTTCCAATTATTGGACAGTTATAAAAACAAAATGTAATTCTAAACATAAACCAATAAAAAGAAAAGGCTGGCCAAAGGGCTATCGACTATTGGTCTTTCCACCTATCATTTTCCTTTTTGGTAATATTATTTGGTATACCATTTGATATCGTACTTGTTTTGTTGTATTACTATTGTTTTATGTAATCCTTGTCAATAAATTATGAAAAATAATAAAATTGATAAAATACTGACAGAATTAGCTACTAAAAAGATTTAATATTACTAGTTAAATAAATTATCTAATTCGATAAAATTTTAGAATATTCTTGTACTAGTTTACACTGTGTATATGTGTATGTTTTCAGAATCATAAGTTTATTGATTTATATAAGCTGTTTGTTTAAAGAAGCAAAACGTACTTTTTAGTATGAAAATTAAGTTGGTATTTTGTTGCCACAAAATGATACATTTTTATGTTATTCTCTGGTCCTTCTTATCTATTTGGTATACTAACTATTGGTCACAGGACCCACGTTTTTGGGACCCACTGCACTTTTTTGGGCCCACGAACAAATAAAGTTTATTGATTTATGAAAGCTAACTGTGTAAAACACACTTTCAGTATGAAAATGAAATTAGTATAATGTTATGCTGTTCTCTGGATATTTTTACCAATTAGGAACACTTAATACTTTTCATAGGGTCCATGTTTTGGAACCCACTGCAATTTTTTTGGGCCCACGAAAAAAATCAAAGTTAATTGATTTATGAAATCTGGTTGTTTCACGAAGTAAAACACACTTTCAGTATGAAAATGAAGTTAGTATATTGTTATGTTATTCTCTGGATATTTTTATCCATTAGGAACAATAAGTACTGTTCATAGGGCCCACATTTTAGAACTCCATTGCACTTTTTTGGGCCCACGAAAAATTAGTTTATTGATATTTAAAATCTGGTTGTTTCATGAAGTAAAACACAGTTTCAGTATGAAAATGACGTTAGTATATTGTTATGTTATTCTCTGGATATTTGTATCCATTTGGAACAATAAGTACTGGTCATAGGGCCCACATTTTTGAGCTCCATTGCACTTTTTTGGGGCCACAAAAAATTAGTTTATTGATTTATGAAATATGGTTGTTTTACCATGTAAAACACACTTTCAATATGAAAATGAAGTTAGTATATTGTTATGTTATTCTCTGGATAATTTTTTCCATTACGAACACTAAGTACTGTTTAAAGGGCCAACGTTTTTGGGACCCACTGAACTTTTTGGGCCCACGAAAAATTAGTTTATTGATTTATGAAAGCTAACTGTTACACTATGTAAAACACACTTTCAGTATGAATATGAAGTTAATATATTGTTTTTATATTGTTATGTTATTCTCTGGATCTTTCTATCATTTAGTTTATAGGATGTACGTCATTAAACGTAAACATATTAAAAATACAGATAGATGAAGACCTCGTTTAGCGCCTAGCATGTGCCACTCGAAAATAAGTGTAGTAAAAACAGCGTAAATCCAGATTTAATAAATATGTAAATAGATAATAGATATTCTAAAAAAAGGTCAAGTAGACTGTATTATATTGAATCCACATTACTTAATGTAGGGTAAGTTTTATCCATAAAGCACATTTGGTACAATATCTAGGACCCACGATGATTTTTGGGGCCCACGAGAAATTTTCAGGATCACGAAAAATATTAGTATTAAGAACATATATTTGCTGCAAAACTGCATATATTTAACGTAATACTCTTAATACGACCCTGACTCGTATATCTTAGTGTACTTATATGTTTTTTTTTAATCTGACTAATACAATTAATCAATTATCTATACATGACCAAATTGCACGTTTACCAAATCATTAACTAATCGAATTTTCGATGATTTCATTCGGTTTTCATTCGTATGAACTTTTTGTATTGTATTGTTTTTATTTTTTCTCGTATTTGATTATTTGTTCGTTTTGTATAGAATTAGGTGCGAGCATGTGGAAGGTGGCCATGTGCGCTAAGGTCGGTAAGGTTCTTTGTGTTTCTTCGTCGAATGGAGGAGTAAATCAGCGGGAGCAAATTAAATTCGGCCCTAGCAGGTGGGAGGTGTTAATGGCAGTGTAAAATTCGATTGGAGCTTTTAACGCGATAAATCTAAACCCGGCGAGGTTTTAATAAAATTAAGTCCTCTATTATCGGTCGCCCTCACCTCCCCATTTCGATGCTATCAATAATTCTGCAGACCACTACTAAACTCTATTCTCATAGTGAAAGGACAAAACTTTAAAATTATTTAGTTAAATTTTATCGTCAATTACATTGTCAGTAATTTCATAGACCATTACAAAACTCTTCGTATATACTAATAAATTTTAATAATTTAAAATCAACTACAGTATAACTTTATCATTCATTCCATCATTAATAAGTCTATAGACCAGTATTAAACTCTATTCTCATAGTAACAAAGTTCCTAATTTAAAATAAACTATAGTAGTTTAGTATAACTTTATCGTTCATTTCATCATCAATAAGTCTATAGACCAGTATATTAAACTCTATCTTCATAGTAACAAAGTTCGCAACTTAAAACAAACTACAGTACTTTAGTATAACTTTATCGTTCATTCCATCATCAATAAGTCTGTATGGAAGTATTAAACTCTATCCTCATAGCAAAATACAGTGGTACCTCGATATACGAGTGCCCTAATATACGAATGTTTTGAGATACGAGCTACATTTTGCTTTGATATGAGAGCAAGATTTGAGATACGCACACTACACTGCTCACTGCACAAGACATCAATAGTATCTTCCACCTCAGACTAATGCTTTGAAAGCAATTTGACATACGAGCAAGATTACGGAACGAATTAAACTCATATGTCGAGGTACCACTGTAGTCCATAATTTAACATAAGCTATTGTACTTAAGCATTAATTCAATCATCAATAACTTTATAGACCAATAATAAACTCTATTCTCATAGTGAAAGGTCCAAAATTAAAAGTTAAAAGTATTTAGTAATCGTAGACCATTACATAACTCTACGAATATACTAATAAATATCAATACTTTAAAATCAAATATAGTACTTTAGTATGACTTTATCATTCATTCCATCATCAATAAGTCTATAAACTTAAGTAGAGTATCAAACTCTACTCTCATACTAAAAAATCCATAATTTTAAATAATCTATAGTACTTTAGTAAAACTTAAGCAACAATTCAATGAGCAATTACTTTATAGACCAGTAATAAACTCTATTCTCACAGAGAAAGGTTCAAAATGAAAAGTATTTAGTAATCGTAGACCATTACAAAACTTTACGTATATACTAATAACTGTCAATACTTTAAAATCAATTATAGTACTTTAGTATAACTTTATCATTCATTCCATCATATATAAGTCTATAAACTAGTACCAAACCCTACTCTCTTAATAAAAAACTACGTAATCTGAAATAAGCTATAGTACTTTAGTAAATCTTAAGGATTCATTCAATAATCAATAATTATATAGACTAGTAATAAACTCTATTCTCCAAAAAACAAAAAGTTATATCTTCAAACACACTTCAATAAAGCTGTATCTTTCTTTCATGAATATTAATTCAAGATAAGATAGACCAGTAGTAAACTCAATTATAATAGTATTGTCAAAGTAGTAAAGAGTTCTTTATTATTCATTCCATAACTGAACCCAATATTAAAAGTATTAAAAGTTTTCGTTTAAAAACCAAAATCGTAAGTTTTAATTCTAAATCATTTAAAATACTATTCCAATTACTTTTGCAATAATTTGTATATCAGGAAAATTACAAATTAATTATTTACAAGTAATTTCACGATTACAAATACTATTTTTTGAAAGAATTTAATATATTATTGACATCTTTAAATTTTATGAAAATACCTTGAAATTGAATTAAAATTGTAATGCATATGATTGAATCAGTTGGAAATTAACCCAACAATAGTGCTTTTTAAGAAGCAATTCCATATAAAGCGTACATTTTTGTTATGTAACTAAGCAATTGTCAGCCGACAATAAAGAAAACATTAAATATTCAAATACATTCTTATAAAGAATTTTAACGTTTCTATTTGATAGAATGAAAAAACTATTATGTTTTTTGAATTGTACGACAGCATTTCCATTTTACCAATAGACGGGTAGAGAAATATTAATTAAAAATAAAAACCGGTGCATTTAAGAAAGAAGGACGAAATGAAATAAAAAAAAACTGGATTGTGCTCTAGTCCGTGTGCATTTTCGGTCGATAATTTGAATAATTCAATTAGTTTGATTAGGAATGGGAAATAGCTGGGGGGATTTTACGACATCGGCATTGTCGTAGAAAATGCAAATCAGGCCAATTATTACATACTTTTTTTCTTCACTTCTCTCCTCTTTTCCATCGTCTCCCTCGCTGCATTCGGCAGTAACGAGCCTACTGCGTCGGACCACACAGATTAAACCATTTAAAAATAAACCGGAGGAACGTCTCTTTCTCTCCTTCCTCTTGAACCATACGCCTGTATCCTCTTTTTTATATCCCCATTCATTTTCCTCGGTGTCCGATGTTGGACTATTTAAAATCGTATTTATAACGTTTTTCTTGCATTAATTAGGAGGCATTAATATATATATATTTTGTTATGTATGCACACGCAAACACAGAGAATGAGAGACGCCGGTTCAGGTGAAATGGCGCCGCTCGTTGCGCAACGCGATTAAGAAAATAGGAGAAGTATAACGTATTCTAGAACCTGTTGTAATGGAAATGTAAAAATCGTATTTGGAATTCGGAATGGTGAAGAGAGATCACCGAAAATACAACGGGGATTGCGCAAATCAGAAATTTGAGACGTGCGACTCATTAGCGGCCCACGCGCAAATGAGGTGCCGCGTGGCGCCAACATCGGATTTCCATATTTATTTTTGTATTTTTTTTTTTGGTTTTAATTGAAAAAATAAAAATTTTCGATCCGCCGAAAAAAAACGCGACTTACGGTGATGAATGCTTCCGGTCACTGTATCCAGCCAACATGTGTGTTTTTTCTCTCGGCACTCGACTCGATGAAAAATTCATTGCCGATCGATTATAGTATATTGTTTCCAAATTGCCGACACCGGACATCCAAGTATTTCAATTCGAAACTGAAGCACAATTTTATTGTTTTAATTTTAGAAAAATTTCATTCAATTGCAAAGCATTTTCTTGATTGAAAACTGTGAATTATGATCTTAGGACATTCAATGTGTCAAAACAAAAGTAATATCAGTGAAATTTGCTGCAACAAGAACTTCAAAGAAAAGAAAAACAAAATATAAAGCAAAGCCTCCTACATAATTATTGATTAATGAATTATCAACTAAGCAATTAGTCTAGTTCTTAAAAACCAGTTACTTTGATACATTTATATTTAGATTGTACAACTTATCACAGCACACAAATGTGAAGTATTTCAAATGGGGCTGGTTGTCACAAATCATGGTGCTGTGAGAAGCATTCTCAATCCAAGATTGGGATATTTAAAACAAATTGACAAACTAAATAAACAATAAAATTATCAAACTTTAACTACACTTTAGTGTTTTAAAACATAGTTTACATAACTAGAAATGATGTACATTGGACGAAAAGACCAAGCACTTTGCAGAAATACAATTATAGTTTCTTTGTACTTCTTGACTATTTCATATTTTTCGTAGTAGTTGTTCCAATAAATGTTATTATTATTATTCTGTTAAAATTGTAATGCGAGTGTTAAATAATCCATTATGTATTAATTAATGATATGCCACCTTCTCTATTTCTCCTTTTTCATGCTTCGTTGAGAACTGGCTCACATTCCGATATTTATCTGCTCATCTTTAATTTATTAATTCACTACAATTAATTACGAAATCATAGTGCAATTTGCTGTGCGTATGCAAAAACAAACAGCAATCCTCTCCTCGTACCAACAAACGATTCCGTATCCAGATAACCGGAGCTAATGTAATTTCGCCCGTAATTATAAAGTAATTAATTCAATAAAAAATATCGCTCATTCAGCATCTCTTGATCCGTCCTGAACCGTCCATTCATCATGTTTAAATTGCTACATATCATTTGCTTAACTTTAATCAACGATTGGATCGTAATATATTGCTTATGTGTAGAAAAATCAAATGGTACAGAATGTTGTTTAATTCTTGTAAATGTTTGTTCATTATAAATCAACTTTCAATACTTGAATACAAGAAAAATTAAATTTATTGCAACAATTACAAAAACTAATATTATTAATATACAAAACTAATACAAGAAGCAAACAATATTGAATTAATTATTAAGTTTTAGTTACTGAAAATGTATTATTGTTAATGAATTGAATCTTGCCTTTGATTAAGATTTTCAATTAAATTATGATTTAAAAAAGTTTAAAAATAGCAATGCTAAAGGGGATTAGCTTATTCTTATGTATAAAACGAAGAAATATATAATAATTGCCAGTAATTTGGGGATCAAATAAAAAGTACGACTTTTTAAAATGTTGTTTGAATAATTGCCTTTTATCTTTCTTGTAGATGATGAAAAATATACAAAAGAATACAATATAACTTTGAAAGTTTTTTTAATGGAATAAGTTAATTATTTGCGTCTATATCGAAATCAAAATCCCGAATCCAAACTCCTAAAAAGAATCGAAATCGATTATGGTTTCGGGATTTAAATACTGTCGAGATTATAGTTATCGGGATTTTGATACTGTCGGGATTAAGGTTTGAAGGATTTTGATGCTGTTGAGATTATGGTTTTAGAGATGTTTATACTGTCAGGAGAAAACCATATCTAGATTTAGAATGTCGGGATTTAGATCGAAACCGAAATGTGAACTCTAAATTTCTTCAGACAGAAGAGTTAGTAAATGAAAAACGAAGGAGAACAGAGGAAAACTGAACAGCTTCCATTTTCTGATAAAATTCAGTGCACAAAAGTGGATGGGTCTAATTTTAATAAGCGTATCCGAATGCAAAAAAAAACTGCATATTCTAATTAAGTTTTTAGTGCACAAAAGCAAAGAACAAAGCGATGCGGTCGTCCTGTTATCAGCGCAGATTGTGTGTCAGTGTTTCGGTGTTTGCAGGCCAGTAATTAGGTCAAAATCTAATGAACACATTTCGCCGCATTTACAGACAAATCCAACCGGAAAACGTCTGCATGCGAGCGAAGCATTCATGTACGGTACGTATTTGCGAAATTAAATTGCACTTTCTGCTGTTTTAATTAAAAAACATTTTGAAAGATGATGTTCGCCCGCAGGGGGGACTCTGTTCCTTTTTTCCGTCTGTTTGCTGTTGGAACTGTTTCAAACGTTTCTATTGTACATTTAACAGCACGGCAAACATCGAGGCCGAAAAGGATTGGTGGTGGTGATGGTGATGGTGGTGGTGGTGGTATTAAACAACTGGGAATAATTGCAGTCGGTAGCCGAAAAGGAGGCATATAACGAGTTTTGAAAAAGCGGAAACCGTAAGTAAGTAAAAAGGCGGAGGGGTCAGAAATGAGACCAGCGAAGAAGAAACGGTAGGAGAGGAGCAAAAAAAGCGTATGTGCGTGGTGCCGCTGCTACGACAACAAATCATCCCAGTAATTTCGGCCGAAATTACATAAGTAGTGTGTGTGATATAATTTCAGGAGGGTCGGGGGTCCATCTTCGCTCGGCAAGGATGTTATTAGATTTATGACAGTAACTACCTGGTGATAATGCACGCACCGAAAACCGAAACATAATTAGCTTTCGATAATTTCGACCGACAATTGTCGAATTTTTGTATAAGCCGTTCTTAATTATTGTCTGTTTTTATACTTTTTGCATATATTTTTGATACAATCATTCTTCTAGTTTATGACATGCATTTTTATTGAGATATAAGTAAAAATGTAAAGACACAGCTAAACGTTTGTTTAAGTTTGACAGTGAATAATGTCAAAATGATACAACTATACCAAACATTTTAATAAGTGTCTATCTAGCTTTAATTTGATTGCTTATAAATACATTTGATGCTAATACTGTCCGACATACAAGCAAAAATGTGAAGATACTGCTTTTTCGAAAAAAAATGTTTATTCAAGTTTGATAGTGAATTATGTCTAAATGGTATACGATATAACTATACCAATATATACGTTTTAAGGAGTGTCTATCTAGCTTTAATTTGGTTGCTTACAAATACATTTGACGCTAATACTTTCCGAGATATATGTAAAAATGTGAAGATAATAAACGCTTAAAAAAAGTTTGTTCAAGTTTGACAGTGAATTATGTCTAAATGGTATACGATAAAACTATACCAATATACACGTTTTAAATAGTGTCTGTCTAGCTTTAATTTGGTTGCTTAATAATACATTTAACGCTAATACTTTCCAAAATATAAGCAAAAATGTGAAGACACTGCTTTTTTCGACGCTTCAAAAACGTTTGTTCAAGTTTAATTGTGAATTATGTCTAAATAGTAAACGATACAACTATACCAATACATACGTTTTGAAGAGTGTCTATCCAGTTTTAATTTGGTTACTTAAAAATACATTTGATGCTAATACTTTCCGAGATATATGTAAAAATGTGAAGATAATAAATGCTTAAAAAAAGTTTGTTCAAGTTTGACAGTGAATTATGTCTAAATGGTATACGATACAACTATACCAATATACGCGTTTTAAATAGTGTCTGTCTAGCTTTAATTTGGTTGCTTAATAATACATTTAACGGTAATACTTTCCGAAATATAAGCAAAAATATGAAGATACTGCTATTTTCACTCTTAAAAAACGTTTGTTCAAGTTTGCCAACAAATAATGATACTACTATACAAACTACACGTTTAAAAGAATGAAGATTTAGCATTAATTTAAGAAATAAAAAGTGAATATGTTACACACATTTTTTTTATGTATAAGCAAAAGTGTTTTCGAATCTATCATCGAAAATTAATTAGTTATTCATAATGTTCACCGACAATTGTCGAATACTGTATTAGCTTCATTATTTCAGAGTCGTTTTCAATGTTTCCAGCTTCTATTTATTATTATTTTTCATTTAGTTGTACACATTTTTTTTTTGTTGAAATGCATATGCATCGGGCTTCCATAACTCAATATATCCATTGAACTGCGACTGCAGCGGAAATGAAAATTTCTGCGTGCAGCCGGAAAATGTGCCGGATATAAGCACGCCGAATATAATTTAATTTTTATGCTGGAACTTTCTGGGCGCGAATCAATTCCGAAAAGCCCCCATGGCCCATAGCACGCTCGATAACTTGCACCCATTAAAAATACACGCCGCGTGCATTATTGGAATTCCATCGACATGTTTCGATTTCCATTAGCCGAACGTTATGCTTTTTTTTCGTTTCGCGACACGTGCCAGCACCGCATTCGAATCGTTCCAATATAAAGAATGGACTTCCAACATGATACACCAGCTGTTCTAAAAGATGGTGTTATCTGAATACTTAACTGTATGTAGGCAACATAACTTATATCATTCTAAAGAAAGGGAAGAAAGTCCTATTATCAATAGCCCTTTGCAGCATTCGAATTTTATTTTTTGTATTTATTCTTTGAAACTATGTCATTCGAAATTCACTACGTTTCTTTTCCATTTCCATATATTTATTTTCTAATTTTTCTTCACTAATTTCATATTTGAATAGTATTCATAAGATAATTTATTTTGCTAATAAGGTGTAATCAATAAATAATGCATTTTTTTTGTTAAATTCAACAGTTAATTCTTGAGTAGATACGTGATTTGGAACCCTTAGTCTACTAGGGTCACAAGTCACATTCACACAAAATAGACATGTACATTAGTGGAATTTCGCCACGTTTCGAATTCCATTAGCCGAAGTCATTTATTTCGTTTCGCGACAGGTGCCAATGCCACATTCGAACGATTCTGTCAAATAAAAGCTTTCCATCAATCTAAGAGATGGCACTGTCCAAATATTCCCTATTATATATGCAACTTTAGTTTCTAATCTAACTGTAGCAATGTAATAGTTAATTCAAAGTTAATTTAAAAGAGTAATGAATTCAAATATTTACAAATTTTCAAAAACGTTCTTCAACTTTAACAGTGAATTACGACAAAACGATAGACCGTACAACTATACCAGTTAATATATTTTAAAGGATATATTTAGAGTTAAAACTTTGACAATGAATTACATCTAAATGGCAAATGATAAACCACTACTAGTACATACATTTTAAAGATTGTTTATTAAGCTTTAATATATATGCTTAATTATCAATTTATCACTAATAATTTTTGAGATATTACCAAAAGTATAAGGATAATTTTCGTTGCTTAAAGCAATGTTTCTTCAATTTTGACTGTGAATTAGAATTAAATGGCAAATGATAAAACACTACTAGTACATATGTTTTAAAGATTGTTTTTTAAGCTTTAATATGTATGCTTAATTATCAATTTATCACTAATAATTTTCGAGATATCAGCAAAAATATAAGGACAATTTTCGTTGCTTAAAGCAATGTTTCTTCAATTTCGACTGTGCATTACAGCTAAATGGTAAATGATACAACTGTACCAATATATGCGTTTTAAAGGATGATTATTCAGTTTTAATGTGTATGCTTAATATAAATTTATCACTAATCATTTTTGAGATATTAACAAAAATATAAGGACAATTTTCGTTGCTTAAAGCAATGTTTCTTCAATTTTGACTGTGAATTAGAACTAAATGGCAAATGATAAAACACTACTAGTACATATGTTTTAAAGACTGTTTATTAAGCTTTAATATGTATGCTTAATTATCAATTTATCACTAATAATTTTCGAGATATTAACAAAAATATAAGGACAATTTTCGTTGCTTAAAGCAATGTTTCTTCAATTTCGACTGTGAATTACAGCTAAATGGCAAATGATACAACTGTACCAATATATGCGTTTTAAAGGATGATTATTCAGTTTTAATGTGTATGCTTAATTATAAATTTATCACTAATCATTTTTGAGATATCAGCAAAAATATAAGAACAATTTTCGGTGCTTAAAGCAATATTGCTTCAATGACTGTGAATTAGAGCTAAATGGCAAATGATAAAACACTACTAGTACATATATTTTAAAGACTGTTTATTAAACTTTAATATGTATGCTTAATTATCAATTTATCACTAATAATTTTCGAGATATCAGCAAAAATATAAGGACAATTTTCGTTGCTTAAAGCAATGTTTCTTCAATTTCGACTGTGAATTACAGCTAAACGACAAACGATACAACTCTACCCATTTATGCGTTTTAAATGATGATTATTTAGTTTTATTTTGAATGTTTATTTAATTTATTGCCACTAGTTTCCTAGATATTAACAAATATGTAACTTTTACGATTTTTAACAAACTTTTCTTCAAGTTTGATAATAAATTTCAGCTAAACCATTACCATACACTAATACCAATAAATACGTGTTAAAGAATAAATATTCAGCTTTAATTTGGTTGATTGAAAATGCATTTCTTGGTCATACTTTTTGAGATATCAGCAAAAATGTAAAGACACTGCTTTTTCAAACAGTTTCTCAGTGAATTACATCTAAATGACAGAAGATACAACTATATTAGTATGTAAATACATACTAGATAATTCAGAAAACACAATTAATTACAAGAGCTGCCATCTCAAACACCTTATAAGTTAATTAAGCTGTTACTATTTTTTATGTGTTCTACATCAATTAAAGGGATCCGATTTGTTCTTACGGAAGGTGTCATGTTTTTCGTGCCGCTAATTAATGTTTAGCTATACGTAAAATGTTCAATATATATATATAAAATACTTGTTATAATTACAAATTGTAATTACAACAAGTTGTAGTAATTATTATAATTATATCATGCAATATAAGTTAATGCGAATAAACTGGTAACACTATTATAAAATGTATTTATTATTTGCGGTTTTAGCACCTTCCGTTTTATTAGTTTTCGAGGATCGTACCGTTTCCTCCGTACTTAATTGAGCCATAAGTTTTTTGTTTTATGTCTTAGAAATATTTGCGTTTGCGTTTTCTCGGTGAAGGTTCATTGCATTGTACTCATGTTTATACTACTTGTCTTGAGAGTCCAGATATCATTACGTATGATGTACGTACATAGTGTACCAATCAGTTACATGCAATCGAAGACATCGATCTGAATCTTACATGGAACACTCATCGTGCATCTCATATATACCATCAATATTATGCAAGGAATTGAGTATTTTTCATGAAAGGCCGAAAGCGGTGCGTTTAATCTGCGTAAATTTATGATTTGTAATTTCTTATGGGATCTTCATTGAAGCCCGGAGGTGTTGATTATGTTTTACCCGGCTTCATAGATGCATCCGAAAGCACTTCATCGCTATATGCTAAGTGTTACGGCTTTTGTTCAGCTTCGATGCCCTCACGTACAAATCCCATTGACAAATCGTCATCGGGATATTTATAGTATGACTCGATGCACACAAGGAAACACACTGTGTCACTGTACCGACTACATCTCTGTGCATGCACCGTGATTTGACAAATATCAACACGATCGATCAACTGATTATAATTTACTTCTTTTCACAGATATTTATTAAACGAACAAACACGTTTTCATCTAATATTTATATAATAACTACATAATCAACTTCCGCTTTGTAATAGCACTTTTCATTTCATTTAATTGGAATAATTTATACTTTATATACAATATTACATCCTTTTTTGATTAATTCTCTTCATTTCACCTTAAAAAAAACACAGTTAATACATTCATACCACGCTTTACGGCCTAGATACGTCCTACGAAACTTGGCCGCAAAGCGAAAAGCCGTATAAGGAATCAATTATTGCGCTTGCGCAAGATTGGCAATATATATAGATATATCGACATGGAAAAAAAGTTTTTTTGCCGTTATAGCGAAACATTTTAGGCCGTAAATCTAAAACGTGCCTTAATGGAAGAGGGCCGTTATAGAGAAATGCCGTATAAAGAGCGGCCGTATAGCGAGCTTTTAAAATACTTGACTTTTTTTGTTATATTTGCTTATTTAAGTTCATAATTTCTTAGGTAAAAGATCAAACTACAGTCTTTGGTAATTTTTATAAAATTTTGACGAGAAACTATTTTATTTTCAAGGAAAGTTTTCTTTTATGTACGTAACAAAATTTTATATATATTTAGAAACAAAATATCTATTAATTCTCAAATATTGGAGAAAACGTCTTATTTTGATAAATAATATCCAAAAACGAAAAATATCATTCATATGAAAATGAAGTTTAGAAAATTTTAACAAATACTTTACTGTTAGTTAGTTGTTGTAATAAACGTTATGTTATTGTGAAACAGTAGTAAATTTGATGTAATAGTCAACATTTATGAAATGATCTCATCATAATATAAACATTGTTATTCTAATATTTGTATAATTTGATTACATTTTTTTTTTGGAAGAAGGTCAATTTTCCAAAAAAAAAACGCCCAAGTAAATTACGTAAAAATCGCTTTGATCGGAGACCGCAAATTCTTCGTCTGGCCTTTGCGCGGCTTACGTAAACAGCACGAAATCCCAGCTTCCCTTAAGTGCCAACCGATCGCATGTTCCATCTGCCTCGTTGCAAAACTTCCCATTAAACCGATTTCAAGAAAATTATCAGCAATTAGTGCGCCCTTCATTTCTTGCTGCGAAATCTTATTTCTTGCTCTCGTCTTCTCCTCAACGCACCTCTCCTCTCCAACTTCTTTTCATACACGTACAAATCAGTTAGCTTTTTATTCGCGTTTCTTAATGAAATTGTACAGTTTAATTGCCGTCGAAACGTGAAGAAGATGAAGGAAAAAACTACGACAAATAAAGAATCCTCTCCTATCTTTCCAATTCGGTGTAATTTTCTCCGTAATCGGCTTCGTGACGTACCGTCTAGACTAAACGAGAGTTACGCAACGCACCGAAAATGGTGAAAACGTTGGAAAGCGTCGACTCTGTGTTAGGCAATTAATTAAAATTAATTAGATGTGCGAGCGTAGGTGGCGCAATTGCATAATAAATCAAATTTCGCGGAGGTATGAATAATACCGAATAATTATCAATTACAGGTCGACAGACGAATCGGAAATGTTGTTTAATTCATGTGGCGGATTCAATTCAGATTTTCCAATAGCTTCCATTAATGTACATCTAACTGTCGCATACTAATTACATATTATAAATAATCTTTTCTTCATTTATTATGAAAAAAAAGCAGAAATTTTCAGTACTGATGCCTCAGAAACTGTGCATTAGTACTGAAAATACTAATACTTTTAATATTTAGTTTAATAAGCATAAAAGTGAACTCATTAGTGTACATCACATTTCATTAATTATAAAATAATCTTCATTTAATGTATAACAATAAAAATATTAATCTGCATAGTTTATGAACCATTTTTTTAAAATCTTTAGTTAAATAAGTATAGAAGTGAACTAATTAATACAATTTACAAATAATTAATTGAAACAACAAAAATATCTAACTATTTCTGCAAAGTTTCTGAAGCAAAAACATAAAAAACAGTTATATAAACATAAAAGAAAAACAAATAATAGAAATAATTAATTAGAAAACACTAAAAACAAAAAAAGAATTAATAATTTTAGCAAAATTTACTAAAACGAAACATAATGGAAATAATTAATTAGAAATCACTAAAATCAACAAAAAATCTACTTGTTTCTGCAAAGATTCTAAAGCATCATTTTTTTATATAATCATCGTAATCCTACATTAGAATAGATGCATTAACAACAAATAGAATCAATACAAAAATAATTAAATTCCCTTTATTGTCTTATGAAAAACAATGAAAACCTTTACTTTAATCTTCTTAATCTAATATGAAAAAAGCAATAAAGTAAACCAGTTCCATTTTAACTATCAGATCTTCCGAGTAAAACTTAGATCAATTAGTACCTTCCACTATCATTTTCTCCGATCTCCAATAAAACGAAAAGAGTCTCAATTCCACTTATTTCGTGTAGGGATCAGTTTTAGGGCCAATATCTGTGATCATTTTATCAAAGGGTTTTACAGTTATTGCCCATTTTATCTCCGGACACACACTGCGAGATAATTCAACTAGTTACTATTTTGCTTGTGACATTTTTCAGTTTACGTCAGGGTTTTTCAACCTCATTTACGAGTCGATCTTATTCCAATAATTACAATCGTGTCTTTTACTGAACAGTTTTTTTTTTGTTAGAAATTCTTCTCGTTTTGAGTAGATCTCTCATGTGTTAAGAGTAGAATTTACTGTTTCAATGTAAATCTTTAATTAACAAGTATACAAAATAGTAGTTCAATTACATTCAATTACACAGATTTTAACAAGCTATTGTATACATCAATTAGATTTAAATATACTTTATTTAATGGACAAATAAATTTACTTTAAGTGGATAAAATAAGTTTCTGTAATAATGTTGTCTTATTTAATTATATTGAATTTTATGGAATAGTCAACTTAGAATCAATGAAACAAAAAATTAGAAAACCAATGTTGATTACTTTCATGAAAAAAAAAAATACTAAAGAGGAATAGACCCATTTCTCGCTTTACGTCCTAGATACGTTCCACGAAACTTGACCGCAAAGCGAGAAGCCGTATAAGGAATCAATTATTGCGCTTGCGCAAGATTGGCAACATGTAGATATATCGACTTCGAAAAAAAGTTTCTTTTGGCCGTTATAGCGAAACATTTTAGGCCGTAAATCAAAAACGTGTATATATTTTTTGTGACTATTAATTAATAATTGATGAATACATGTTTCATTCATTTAATTTTAAATAAACAATTTGCTATGATTGATAAAGTATGGAGAAAATAAGATGATTATTGATTGAAAATGATTGAAGTGAATGCAAAAAAAGGAAACATAATCAAATAGAAGTCGAACGGAAAGTAATAATGTGTTGTAGGGTTTTGTGGGAGCCGCAAAAGACGCTCCACGTGTTTTTTTGTTAGTGCTGTATCATGGACAAAATTGGATTCTATTAAAACTAAAAGTAAAGTCCGAACTTTATTGTATATAATTTCGTGTAAGCTGCAGTGTTTCTTTCCGCTTCCACTTTATTCCTTAAAAGTGGGAACATACTTTCTGACCATTCCTTATATGAAATTGCCTTGGGAAATTGGATATCGCCGGGCGTCTATGAGAAAACATCAACTCCAAAGTATTTTAATTGTTTCCACATGAACATTACTTGAAATAATATGATCATATTTTAGTCAGGTATTTAATTTGAGACTGTTTTTGTTTGTTCGTTGAAATCAATACGTAAATAGTTTTAGGTGGAAACAGTTTTCCTATTAAATGGACCATAAACGTTGGGGAAACGGCGAACTTTTATCTTAATTTATAATACGATGGAAAACTTTATTTTTAAAGAAAACCCCTCGAAGCTTTCGCACAAGTTAGTGGCTTTTGGGAGGGTTGATGGAGGATTACGTTTCCACCTTCAGGGATACCCGAATTGACGAGGATACAAGCCTGCAGACGGCAGAATAAAATGTTGTTTATTAACAATAATAATAAATATGTCTTTTCTTTACATTCATGAATTGGATGAACTGAATGATCAGATGCAATGCAAACACGTTTATAGCCTATTTCATTAATAGAAAGTGGAGCTGGATCGGGTTGTCGTATTGATCGGTTCGAGAGCATTTCGATCAAAGAGAACTCGGTAATTACAGGTCCAGCAGGCTATTGAACGCATTCTCCTTACTATTTTCAGTGAACCGGATCGTTCACTGATAATGACAGGATATAAATTAAAAGATTTGAAGTGGACACTGCGTCTTTTCAACAGAAAAAATAGAAGACACGAAGACGAGAGAAATATTTGGATAATAAATTATTATCTCCTTCTCAATGTGGTTTTAACATTAACCATTCTCTTCTCATCTTCGGACAACGAACACTCTAATTACAGGCATTTTCTATTAATCGACTAATCAATTATTTTCTCGAGAAAAGAGAATTCAATTGATAATTAATCAACGAAAGTACATTTTAATTAGGAAAGAATTCCAGTACGAATTGTTTACTTTTCTTAAAAAATGGTTATTAGAAAACTTATAAAATTATTATTATTTTCACTAATTAGTATATTTATTATATTTTACACATTTTGTATTATTTCCTGTTAGAATATGAAAAATCTTTATGCAAATACACATAAAACAACCTATTACTTTGAAACTTATTACAAATTAATTATTTTTAGCATTATAAACACCTTTGACGTAAGAATAAACCCATACCTAGGCCTAGATACGTTCCACGAAACTTGGCCGCAAAGCCGTATAAGGAATCAATTATTGCGCTTGCGCAAGATTGCCATTTGCCGTTATAGCGAAACATTTTAGGCCGTAAATCGAAAACGTGCCTTAATTGAAAAGTGACGTTATAGCGAAATGCCGTATAGCGAGGTATGGATAAATATAGTTTCACATTCATTATCAAATCAAATATTTCTATTTTCTACTATTTTGTTTCTCAGTTTTGGTAAATATGTGAAATTTACAATGTTATTTGTTGAAATAACTGTGTTTGTAATAATTATATTTTAATCATTTGCTAATATCCCTTTGAAAAAAGTATTATTAAAGTCTGTAAACTTTAGTTTCTCATCTATTTGAACGTGTTTCTTGGTCCAAAGTTTCTTAATATGCATGTGTATCAAATAAATATGAGGAATTTGTTAAAATTAAAATGCACATATTGAGAAAGAGGAAGATACGAAATGGAAACGATATGGAAAATAAAATATGTTTTTAATGTTACTCCTTTAGAAGATCACGTATTCTGCTGCATACGCTTGAATATTGAATATTCCAACATTATTATTTACGAACTTGCACAGAGAATCCAATATCGACTTTAATTTAAAAATCCGATCCACCCTGTATGTTTTTTCCTCTCTCTCTCTCTCTTTCTTTCTCTATGTTCCAGCAACTTTTCTCTATTTTCGGGCATCGCCAGATATTGAATGTATAATATTTAAAAGTTGAATCGTTGAAACGCGAAAGCGGAACTGCATTTTCGATCGGAACGTAAACATTTCTCCATTTCTGTTTGTTTGCCCCCGGATGAGTTATACGCTCTTCCATTAATTCTTATTAATATTATTTTAGTGCATTGCGTAAACATTTGGTTGTTGATCCAAGAGGATATTGTACTATTTCATCTACTTCTTCGTCTGGAATGACAAACTGAAAGTGATGGGGACAGCTGAAGGGGGCTTTCGTTACAGGCCTTGAAGGAGGGAAAGAGTCCGCCGTTGTTGTTCAACGAGTGTGTATATAATTTACAGTGAAAAACGAAGATTTCAGAGCTCGGTACCAACAAATAACAATAAAAAAAAAGAATAACAGGATGAAGAAGTGGAGAGGAGAACAACGACGCTGCGAGGAGACGAAGGAGAAAAAAGTGGAGAACTGGAAGGAAAGAAAAGGAAGACGAAGATGTGGACCAATGGCGGTCGAAGATCGAGACAGGTGGCAGCCGTAAGATACCTGTTCGGCATATAATCACTACATTGGACCAAGTCGAATCAACGCTTCTCGAGAGAAACTTCTGCTGCTGTTGTTCTTGTTGTTGCTTCTGCTGCTGCTGCTGCTGCTTCATCGGCAGCAGAAATCAGATATTCCTTGTAAGCTAAAACAATTTACAGCGAAAATATTGCCCATAAACCATCTAATGATTGCGGTTTATTGCATCGCGTATCCATACGAAAATTTTTGCATTACAAATTGATCTCTTTGTAATTTGATTGTAAATCAGCATTCGCCATTCGACGGATCGATTGAATTTTACACGTAATCCTCAGAAATGAATTTGTTGTGCGCCGGAAATTGGTCTTTCCATTGATTAGATTCCACCAAAAAAAAATATATATAGAATAAAGAAACGAGGTTACATAACCAGGACCAGTTTCTCTACCTGCCTGTAAACATAAAAGTTATGGCTTCAATAATAGTTGTATATCTGAAGTAAAGATTTGGTCTACTTTTCACTTATAAGAAGAAGTGTGGAAATTGCCAACACACTTACGTCGTTTCAACATCATTATATTGAACTCATTTTCCATGAACGCAATTTCTGCAAGAAAGGTTTAACCGAGACGTGGAAATATATTTGTATTGATTTCACAACACATTTTAGATTTTAAAATGAAAAACTAAATCATCAAAACAAAAGGTCAAAATTAGATGAAAAAAATGATTCATTCAAATAATTTCGACGTCTTTATTTTGATACCATATTAACGCAATAACTTATATATTAATTTGTAATATTGATTATGAAAAAATTAAAGAAAAGCAGATTTACAAAACTAGCATTAAATTAGTTAGCTTCTTCATTTTTAAGTCATATTAACGCAAAACTTAAGATGAAGTTTGTATAATTATGTAAAAACAATCTGTATTACTTTCGTAAGTAATTTTACACGAAAATACTCGTTTTAAGTAAAACAAAATCATAATTAGCACCGAAAAAATGTTTCATTTCAGTGATTTTAATACCATTATTTTGTACAGATATAAACGCAAAATTTAACAAGTAGTTTTGGATTAATGAACTTTTCTATTCGTCAAAAAGTTGATTCTTTCAAATTATATATACCCATACCTCGCAAAGCAAAAAGCCGTATAACGAATCAATTATTGCGCTTGAGTAAGATTAGCAACTTGGGCCGTAAATCGAAAACGTGCCTTAATTGAAGTGGGCCGTTATAGCGAAATGCCGTATAAAGAGCGGCCGTATAGCGAGGTGCGTGTATATTATCCTTATTATTTTGAACATATTCAAACTTAATCCCAAAGAAAAATTACATAGATTATTCAGATTTGAAAATTTAATTATTCAATTTTGGATTTTCAAAAAACGTGTTTTCTTATAAAAAAAAACCAAACAAAATTTCACAATTACATTACTATATCTAAACTTTATTTCAATTATGTGAATATTTATACTTCTAATTGTTAATTATTCAATCATTTTCTACAAATTTTTAAATAAATTATCATAATTTTATCAAACTTTAAGTAAAATACATTAAATTATTTCTAAAGTTTTTGTCAAACAAAAATTAGTACATAATTATTTGAGAATTCATATTTCTATTTAATTTTTTCAAATAATCAAGCTTTTTTTCTGCAAAAGTTAATACAAAACATTATTTCTTTTAAGAATTTCTTTACTTTATCACGTCTTTATAAAGTATTTTTCAGTAACATCATGATTCATAATAATTATCCATAAATTTAATTAGCTTTTAACTCTATTGATTTATTGAAATAATGTTTAATTATATAATAAAATTTCATTTATAATAATTAAAATTTGCTTTCGTTTTGAAAAACAATTATTAATATTGAATTACCTTGGTAACAGACTTCATTTATTTAACAAACTGTTTTCACTCATACATTATTTTCTACGAAATAACCGGTATTAAAGTAGAAGCAATAACACACATTTTTATTGTTGTTATAAACATTAGGCGTGTTATAAAAAATATGATTAATAGCATCCATATACGTACTTTTTGTGTGCTACACTTATATGCTATTTACTGCTAACGAATGATCCAAAAAAAAAGGTATAATATTGTGGAAAGGCTCGGACAAATTGCGTTTCGCAGTCGGCTTATTTATTTATGAAAAATAATTATCGGAAAAATCGATGCGTGAAACTTATACCCATTATTTAGTCATGGCCGTACATTGCGCAGTTCTCCGTTACTCTTTTTTTTGTTGTTTTGTTTCGAGTTTATATGTGTGTGTGTGTGTGTGTGTGTGTGTGTGTAAGAGGATTCGGGTAGATTAGGTAAATTCGGGGCCGGTCGTCGTCGGCAAAACAACTTGCCCCTCGAGGGCGAGCGCAAAAGTAATCCAGTTTTCGTTTATTATTAATGTATGCAGCATTAATTCCAGTTTCAAAATTGTAATCAATATATGGTCGTCCGTTTCATTACACAACCACCCTCCAATTAAGTCAATTATTTTGCAGCGTTTGTCGAAGTATAATTGTATCGGATGATTGGTAATGCATACATTTTTTTTTCTTTGATGTTCATTAGTAAATCTAAATGAAATGAAAAAACTTCTATTGTTCAACCGAATTATTTAGTGGACGTCTGGAAAGTTATTACATGAATGGAATTTATCCGATTGTTTTTTGTTGTTGTTGTAATTTTGGGTACAAACTAGTACAAACTTTGTTAAGTTGATGATTATACTAATTTAATGGATCGGATTGTATTATATTATGCGTCTATAGCCGTCAAAGCGAAGTTCACTAGGTGGCATGACGGCTATAGCCGCCAAAACGAAACGGTCGTTTTTAGACACTGCGGTTATAGCAGCACAAATGTGCAATTTACCGGCGTACAAGTAGAAGCCTAGTGTCATGTTTTGGGAACAATTTTTTAGGTTGAATTTCGTTTTCCACCTGTTACACGACTTGCAACCTCAGTATGCACGTGGTTGTGAAATACACAGTGTCAATTTTCTAACTTCACTTTACTTCACTTGATCCTACTGTCCGTCATCGCGTTAAGTTAAGTATTATTATACTATAATATAATATTGAGGGCAGAAAGACGTATATTGTATATAAGTATTGTGTATTTGCATTATTTTGATTCATATTTTGATAATAGGAATCCAATATTGAATTACATATTCAGTATGCACGTGGTTGTGAAACATATAGTGTCAATTTTCGAACTTCACTTTACTTCAATTGATCCTACTATCCGTCATCGTGTTAAGTTAAGTATTATTATACAATAATCCAATATTGAGGGCAGAAAGACCTATGGTCTGTAGCCCCTTGTAACAATTGTGTTTTCTTTTCTGTGTATTTGCATTATTTTGATTCATATTTGATAATAGGAATCCAATAGTGAATTACATATATAATTTCCATTAAAACTTGATCAAAAATTTCAAAAATTAAGAAATTTTTTATATTAAATTTGAATCAAGAAATTTTCTAAGTTAGTGTATTTAGTATACGTGAGGAAAGTTATGAATTAATTTTATCCAATTATACTTTTTGGTAATTTTGAATTTTGTTCCTTTATGGGCTGTTCTTTTTTATATACACATTCAATTGGAACACATTTTTACATAGATTACTATCATTTGTATCATTTATTTTTGTTTAGATAAATTGAAATTTGAAATTTTCTTTAGTAATTATTTAATATTAGCAATAATTATATCATAATACAACTAAAAAAGTAATGGTAATTTGATTTGAATTTGAATTAAGAAATTTGAGAATTTTTCAGTAGATTATTTGGAAAATAAGTACATATTTTATAGATGAAATTTGTAATATTAAAATTGATTTGAACTTTGCATTTTTTTTTACTTTACACTACTAATACGAATTCCATCAAATCAGATTATCTTATAAAAGTCCGGATTTGCTATAGCCATTATATAAATATGCCTATCAAATTAATCTTAATGGAGAAAAGTAAATTAATTCTGAATAAATTAGTACTTTTAGACAAAAATATAATCAATTTGTACTCTAATTACTATTTATATTACATTCCATTGGAATATATACGAATTCAAAATGAAATTTAAGAAGAGATAGGTGTAAATTTTTATAAAAGTACACAGTTTTTTTCCTAAATCTCCAATGAAATTTTAACATTTTAATATATAATTCCCACAAAATATTTTACAAAAAATATACAAAAACTCACATTTTATAAAATCAATCTTATATACTTTCAATAATAAAATACATTGAAATGAAAATAACCACATTGAAATAATTAATCATTATTATGATTTTCTTTGATTGGATTTTACTAATGATTGTTAGGTTTAAAAAAAAAACGATAAAAAAACCAACTTACTTAATGGAATGCGTATTTTCATTTGTATCATGCAAATCATCAAAAACGATAATTATTGTATACAAAAAAGTTTATATTTCTTAGTTGAAACTATTTTGCGATAAATAAAGTTTCAAAGAGTCCGGAATATTTGTGGTATTTCGGTATTTCAATCAAAACCCAGAAGTATAAAATATATAAGTTTCTTCGTTAATGGAAAACATTCTAAATAATAATAATATTTGTTTCAACAACAACTACAATAAAATATAGACTCAATACAATAGTAATAAAGAAATGAAATGTAATCCTATTGCTGCAAAGTGCTTTAGGACTATATGTCTTTTTGCCCTAAAAAAATCTTAATTTTATTGATAATTAACAAATTTATAACCGAAATCAATACAATACTTTTGTTTTCATAAATTACAATTATTATCTTTATTGATGATATTGTCGTGTCCAACAATATAATTATATTTCAACTGTACCGGATATTCATTTCCATAGGCATATGCATCTGCAGATAAGAGTTATCATCAGAAGATGCAGAGTTGATGAATTGCAATACTCCGGTCAACGAACCGTTCCCACGGGAATGTATATTTAGTAGGTTATGGGTAAAGGCCTCCTCGCCAAATCACAACTTCCACCCTCTATTAACATAGTTGATCTTATATTTGTAATAAGTATTTAGAATTAGTCTTAGTTGTGAATCCGAGGAATAAACAATAGTCTTAGTTGGGGATCCAAAGAAGAACATAGTCTTAGAAGAGTACCACTTAACCATTTGAATATAAAGTTATTGTTAAACCAAACGAATTTACTCAAAATTCCCAAATAAGGCTCCACATCCAACAACAATACAGAAATATTCCTTTGTGTTCCTAAAACCATCCTGGGACATAACAATATACATTCAAATAATTGTGTATTGAAACAAATAATAAATATATTAAAAGGAGTGATAATGTTCAACGTAGTTATCTCGTTTAATAAACTAAAAATGTTAACATAAAGGGCAGAAAGCAAACGATTTTCTTTCCTTCTTGCATTTCTTCATTTGTATTATATTGAGTTTGTTTGTTATTATCTCTTAATAATAGCTTTAATTAAGTTCGAAATCGATTTTTTTTGTTAATTATATACAATATTTCATTCCTATTTATATAGGTATGACCTTGCTGACAAAGATTATCTTGAAAATCTGAGTGTGAAATCGTTTGTATTTTTTCCTGTTGGGTAATTAGTTTTGTTCTCACGTGCTAATGTTATTTCTGAGACAATTGTTGAAACTGAAAGCGCAAAGTTTTATTTGTAAATACTAAGAAGTAGAAAAAATAAACTTTGCACAATCGAAACGCAATTTACAATGGAATCATTATAATCGCATATTCCTTCAACAAAACCAACCTTTCTCTCTCACTCTGTCTCCCCAAATACCGATAATTAACTGACATTTCGCTATTACCGTTTCTTTCTTATTATTATTACTATACATTTTTATTTCCACCGGCAATTTATGATAATTACATAAGCGGCATCCAGGAGTTGCATTAAACAAACGCTACGTACAACAACAACAAACAACAACAACTATCCCCCCTCCCGCCATATTCCTCGACGCATTCAACCAAATAAATAATGAAGCTGTTGCCCATTGTTGCCGGCCTCGAATTTATATATTGTTGCCAATTTCTATGGGCCGTAATTAACAATGATTTCGATTTTTATCGCACCGATATTGTATTACCTTTCCGCAGCAACAATTGGCTTCAATAATGATAATCTACGGCGCAGCAGAAACATGCGGATTGTCGATCGTTACGTTCATTGTGCTAAGGTCAATATAAAGTTACATGTCATTGATTACCGAGTAATCAAAAGCGCCCCAAGTATCCGGTTTCGTTACATCTGCCTCGTTACGTCCCGAAATTATTTCCATATCGAAAATCCTGTTCCCTCGAATAACTCTGCTACGAACACAAACGCTGTCCAAGTTTGTGTGCACAGCCTCCTTCCTCCTCTCGTTCATCAGCAACGATGTTGATCAACAAATAAACACGTTCTGAACTAATTTCGGTATTCCTCTCGATTTTATCCGTTTCCTTGCATCGGCTTCTTTCCTTTGAGGCCCTAATTCGGGTCCGTTTCGTAAAATCACCGTTGAAATTTCATACCGAAACTGTCCAGTCCTCCTTCTCTCCTTTTTCTTTTGCGTCTCGGTTTCCAATTTTTTGTTGTTTTGGTGAAGCATCATCATCATCATCATCATCATGGGTGTATTTTTTTGTGTGTGTTTCGGATGGTATACATTACGTGTATATTAATGAAATATTGGTGCGTTGCTTTCGGGGGGCGGATTGAATTTTACCTTAAGTTTTTTCGTAGGTATCGGATCGAATTTAATTGACTATCGATGTGTGCGATTTTTCAGACACCACCTCGGGTCTGATACCTCTGCTGGCTTCTTCTTAATGCACCGACTGGAATCGTTGACAGGAAAAAAAGTAATATAATAATTCGAGAGGTGAGGATAATTTCACGTGGGGCCGATCATTCGGCATCAAATTTGCTGGAATGAAATTGTATACTTGTGACGTGATTGCCATCGATTTGAGAAGATACTGGTTTTTAGACACCTTTTCGCTTTTCATTATACCTTTATTGATGATTATACAGCCAAAAATATTGTATTCACTTCTGATATCGGATATTGAAATATATCATAGTTTTTTGTGCATGTTGTATATAATCCAGCAATTTGTTGATTCATTTCAACTATGTGCAATGAAAAATATGGTAATTAATAAATACATTTGAAATTGTCATGTTCCATTAATTTACTTGTCACAAATGAATAACGTTTCCATTATGAATGTTGGTTTTATTTCATTATTAAAGCTCAATAATGAGCAAACTAATTCACATGACAATTTTCATAATTTCACTATATTTATTTACATTACCAGTTATAATATAATAACAATAACATTTATTGAAACAACAAATACATTAATACAGAAATAAAAATCAAAGAAAACTTAAATATAATACTATTGTTGCATAGTGCTATACACCTTAGGAATTTGTGCCCTACTTTACCACTTTTTAACAATCTATTTAATTTGTTAAAGTTGTATTATTTAAAGCAAGTAAGATTTTTCTATAAAATGTGAGTTTTTGTATTATTTTTTTGAAAAATTTGTTTTTTTCTCCCTAAATCTAAAGTGCACTTATTATTATAAATATTTAACTTAGTACACTTGGTTCTTTCTAAATTTAGTTCTTAATCCAATAGAATCCGAACACATTAAGTTCAATATAAATTTATTATGAATTGAAAATGGAAACTTTGTAAAAAAAACAAATTTTCAATATGATTTTTATTCCTGAATTGAAAATCAATTTCAATATGTAAATATTTGTTAAAACAGCTATTTTATTTTGCAATGAATGCGTGTACAATTATTAACAAATGAAATGTATATTGAATTCAATAAAGTCAATGTTACTTCAAAATTTTCATAATTTCTTCCTGAAACAAAAAAAGTTTTATAAAGTAAATGTTTGATACACTTACTTTTTCAAATTTATTGTGTGTACAAATTTCTCAACAATTGAGTAAATACTAACTTGAAAATGAAAACTTTCTAACCAAGTTAATAAATTATATTTTTTTCCATAAATCAAACCTTTATTTTATATTAGTAAACATTAGATGCATTTGCATTTTATTAAATTCAGTTTTGAATTTGTATTCTTTCATTAACAATCGAGTCTAATTTTAGTAATCAAATACGAAAGTAACTTGAAAATTAAAACTTTGTAACAAAGTCAAGAAATTTAATTTATTTTTCTAAACCAAAATTTTATTTTTTATTAGTAAACGTTTGATAGATTTGCGTTTTTTTAAATTCAGTTTTGAATTCGTATTCATTCATTAACAATTGAGTCTAATTTGATTACTAACACGAAAATAACTTGAAAATAAAAACTTTGTAACAAAGTCAAGAAATTTAATTTATTTTTCTAAACCAAAATTTTATTTTATATTAGTAAACGTTTGATACATTTGCGTTTTTTAAAATTCAGTTTTGAATTCGTATTCATTCATTAACATTTGAGTCTAATTTGATTACTAACACGAAAGTAACATAAAAATGAAAACTTTGTAACAAAGTCAAGAAATTTCACTTATTTTTCTAAATCAAAATTTTATATTATATTAGTAAACGTTTGATACATTTGCATTTTTTTAAATTCAGTTTTAAATTCGTATTCATTTATTAATAATCGAGTTTAATTTGATTACTAACACGAAAGTAACTTGAAAATGAAAACTTTGTGACAAAGTCAAGAAATTTCATTTATTTTTCTAAATCAAAATTTTATTTTATATTAGTAAACGTTTGATACATTTTCATTTTTTTAAATTCAGTTTTAAATTCGTATTCATTCATTAACAATCGAGTCTAATTTGATTACTAACACGAAAGTAACTTGAAAATGAAAACTTTGTAACAAAGTCAAAAAATTTCATTTATTTTTCTAAACCAAAATTTTATTTTATATTAGTAAACGTTTGATACATTTTCATTTTTTTAAATTCAGTTTTAAATTCGTATTCATTCATTAACAATTGAGTCTAATTTGATTACTAACACGAAAGTAACATGAAAATGAAAACTTTGTAACAAAGTCAAGAAATTTCATTTATTTTTCCTAAACCAAAATTTTAATGTATATTAGTTTATTATTTTATAATGAATTCGTATTCATTAACAATACTAACAACAATTTAACTTGAATATGAAAACTTTGTAAGTATTTTCATAAATTCTATATATTTTTTGAATAACAAATTATCAAAATATCAATGTTTTATTAATGAATGAATAATGTAGTTTCAAAAATGAATATTTGATACACTTGCTTTTCTTTTTAATTTCTCTTTAATTCGTTTAATTTCGATAAATAATTGAAATAAGGATTTAGCTTGAAAATAAATAGCTTGCAGTTAATTTCATTTCGTATGTTTTTTTAATCGAAAATGTGTTTTTTTCTTGTACATTTAGCAGGTTGCAAGTTTCGGGAATTTTCCCACAATTTACTCAAAAGTTCCTAAGGGTAAACAACGATAATTCCCCCACTAATGGGATGAGTCCACATATACAGGCGAAGGGCAAAACTAATTTTTATTGTAGTTATATACAACACTCGAAAATCTCACAAAGTCGGCTGTGTCATAGAGAGAGAGTTTGCACCTGCCTTGCTCGGATCTCGAGGATAATTTACTAGCGAAGATTGCTGTCAAAAAAGGTAGAACGAACGGAGCAACCTTCCGGTCCATTCTGGGCCTTATAGGATCGAAGAATACGGAGGACGAGTGCGTCGGTGACCGTATACATATACGCTTTCCTTATGTGTATGTGTGTGTATGTGTGTGTGTGTGTGAGTGTGAGAGCGAGTGCATGCACCTGCTTGCATCCGCATTAAATCTGGTAGAACCGGACTTTGGCCTGTATGGCAGGTGATTTAGAGACGAGCCTCGGTGCACGGAATCAGATCAAAACTGTGGACGCTTTAATATGCACTGGGCTAAATAAAGACAGCACCACGTTTGATTTCCTGTTGATTATGTATCGGCCTGCAGGTAGAGGGTTTTCGTGATCATTTCAGCTCTTTTCAACTCACTGTTGATGCTGTTGTTGTTACCTCTTGCTGCTGCTGTTGTTATTCTCCTCAACAACATTTTCCTCGAACCGATCTCTCTTTCCTTATTACTTTTTACAACGTAAATAATTCGTATAATCTGCAGGAACCCCTCCACACACACAAACCAAAAAAAGAATAGTTTGAAGAAGAAACGTGTAATTTTCTGCGGCGAAAACCCTAAAACCAAGCAACGATGATTAATCGTCATTAATAAATAAACCGTAATTTATTGAAGAGCGCTTTTCCCGAATTACGTAAGGAACCCCACATCGTGAAATACGATCTTCAATGCTCCGCTACAGTCTACCCAGCGACAAGAAGGTATTATGCATTATAAATAACGAGGAGATTTGAGATGTTTAGCCTCCAGACAGAAGGAGATGCGCCTCCTCATCATTATACCTGCATTCGCTGTTAGTCGAAATTAGTAAACTTAAATGCGAACAGTTATTCCCTGCACTTTTTTTTTTGAAACTTATTATCGACATATGTCCGAAAGAAAAACAAGGAACGAATACCGCAAGAATCACGTTTATCTGCATTTTCATCCGTTTGCTAAACCCAATTATCTCGGGTTTTTCTTATTATTTTCGCAGCAAATTGCCTTTTGTTGAAGATTCATCGCCTGCAGCGATTTTACCACGTTATTTGGTCAACATGGATCATCATTATTTATTACATTTCTGTTCCATTATTATTTTCGTTACTTTTTTTTTGCACACAACGAATTCCAATAATGGAAGGACTCAATCACAATTATTATTTCTAAATAAAACAAGTTTATTGATGATGATGATGATAATAACCTTATGCCTTCTATTGAACTTGAATCATAATTTAATAAATTTCATCTAAATCAAACCAATTACTTTAATTTCGAATTATTTACAGTAATAACAACTTGGTTTTAAAACTTTCGAAAAATAGGATAGAATTCATTATGTTTCATATCATAAAACGTCTTAGTACGAATTTAACATTAATATACGTAAATAATTAAATAAAATTTGTCCAAAAATATCGAATTTTCAAGTTTACACTTAAAAACATTTATAATTTAATACAAAATTACATTTAGGAACTTATTTTTATAAGAATATTTACTTTATTTCTTGCAGAAGCATCATATTTTTTTTATTTCAATGAACATATATAACGAAATTTTGTTGTTGGATCAATTTTTCCATATTTTTTGATGAAATTAAAACTAATACGTTAAAAAATACATTGTTTTAGTTTCAGAGTATCACATTATTTACATTTATTGATTTTTAATAATCATAACATTTCTTTGTACAAAAATATTATAATTTCAAAGAAAATATTGTTGTTGAAAAGAAATTTCAATTTTCAATCATTTTTTTGTCTGTTTCATACGTTTTATGTATATATTTTTTTAATTAACCCATAATTTACTATTTTAGGCTTTAATTGCGTTTTATTACGTCTTTTCTTAACTCGATAGGCATCGAAGAAATCTTTAGAAAGTTCATTATTAATCTCTTAATGGATTTCAAGGTTTAATTCAAATAGATTCCATTTTCGAATCTCGTATGCATCTCCTTAGTATTATTTTTTGACCATTTACTACATAAATATTAATTAATTTATTCGTAATGATTCATTCGGTTTTTATGTAAAACACAGTTATGTGTTCGGATGCAAATCTCCTAGACGTTATAAATGAAAACGACTTTGGCAATAAACGTGAATCATTCGTGAAAGTTATGCGTATCTTGTAATATTGATACAGCATTGATTAAGAAATGAATAAACGTATGCGAATAATAAGAACAAACAAAAACTATCACCAACATATTTAATCATTAACATTAAGCAACTGAATGCGATTTCCAAGAGCCAGTTTCCATGGGGCAATTGTATAATAATCACACACACACTCTTTCCAAGTTTAATGTTAAAATTACTTATTTTTCGTTCGTTCCGTAATACGTTCATATTGTTTTTCTGTGAACGAGCCCGTAATCTTCTCACGAAATTACCTGAGCGGAATTACCTCTAATATTGAAAATACGAAACAAACGTTGAAACAAATAGACGAGTTTCAGAATGCCACTTACCATTCTGAACGGCTATTAACTAAACGTTTACATATGTTTTCTTATCCGTACTGAAGCAAGAAAAAAATAACAAATTGAGTTTTTCATTACCTATTTTCATAATTTATATAATTTCTTTCAGACAGTTTGTAACGATTATTCATTTTTAGTTACTTCATTTAAACAATGACTTTTATTTTAAGTAAACCTTTTCATTTTGTCAAATATATTTTTCATTATTTGCAATTTTTAGTTGTTTTTTTTGTAGAATTTATTGTCGAAGTACGTCAGATTACAAATAATAATAATAAATGATAGAAAATGCAATTAATTGTAATAATTTATTAAAATTTTAAAATGATTGTATATGAAATGAAGAAAATGATGGGAAGATAGAACTATGTCAATAGCCTAATGCTAGTAAGGAATTTTATTCATTGTTTTACTTGTATTACTTTAATTAAATTTAGTAATTAATGTTGCAATACATATTATTATTATTTTGATTTTTTTTTTATATTTTAGATGGAAAAGTATTACAAACTAAATTTTATGGATTACATTGAAAATGTGTTATAAAGTTATAAAAGAAACGTTCCCTTTTGATTTTCTTGCTAGTTATTACTTGATCCATATAAAATAGTAATAATTCTATAATAGTATATTTTCCATAATAAAATTTAACTAATCATAATATTAATATTCTTCATAGCAAATAAATATTGATTAATTTTAATATAATTTATTGTTTTACTGTCCAGATTTGATAAATACACAATAATTTAGTTATTTGCGAAGTGTGGAATTCTTTATTTATTTGATAAGTTTTTGACGAAAATTGTGACCAATGTGACAAATTTGATATAAAGTATATAGACACTTACCAAAAACAGTAAAATAAACGTATTGTTTGGTAAAAAAAACAAGAAAAGGCTTTAAAAGAAATTTGATTTCTTTTTAATTTTCTTATAGTTTCTAAGGTTTTTTTGAAATAAAAACTCAGAAATATAGCTTGATGAAGAGTTTTCATAAAATTTGGAACACGTAATTTATTTGTTTTGGTTTATTTTTTTGTATTGTGTCAGTAAGTTTGTTTACAATCTATTCAAGTTGAACAATAAGCAAATTTGGTCACGGGTGACATTGATCAAATTGAACTATCCCGGTGGATGAGTTAAATTTGTTACGTTTAAATCTATACACTAAATCTAGTGATTTATAACGTTTAAGTCTATTTGTTGTTTTGCTGTTATCAAGCAAGTCTATAGCCAGAACAGTATTATGTAATTCCAGTCTATTTGTGCATCTGCTACTAAACATAGGTTTTGTATCTTGAACAGAATGTATATGGAGATCTTCATGTATTTACCAATTTGAGACCGTCGTTCAGGTGATGATACTTCTTAGGCATTTTGATTGAAATCTCTGGATAATTTGTATGTTCGATTTGCTGGCTACACACCATAATTGGATGCCAAATGTCCATACTAATTTCAAGATTACCTTGTATATTAATAGTTTGTTCTCCACTGATAATTCCGACTTTTGCCCTAATAACCAATAGAGTTTTCTAAACTTTATTTCTAATTGTTCCCTCTTAGCCTGAATGTGGTCTTTCCAGGTAAGCCTTCTGTCGAGATGCATACCTAAGTATTTGACTTTAGTTGATTTGCGCAAATCTTATCCAATTAGTCTGTTGGGCAGGTGTCTTTCTTTAGTGTGAATGTCATATGTACAGATTTAATTTCAATAACGCAAATTCTCCAATTTTTAAGCCATTCCTGTAGTTTGTCTAAATTTTCCTGCAGATATTCAGATGCTACTGCTGGATTCTCATCCGATGCTAAAATTGTCTGGTTTGTTATGACATCAACTATTTGTTGTAGTTTTATTATGCAATTATGAAAAAAAAACTAGAAATTGGTGAATGGAGAAAACTATACAATTTTGAATTCTTTATTTATTTTTAAAACATGCTCATTTTGGACGAAAATTGTGAACAATAAGACAAATAAGTTGTGCTATATATCAAGTCTATGTGAGTGGTGAAATATTCCTTAATTGTTGAGACACGTGCTTAATTAGTTATAGAAAAGTAATGAATAGTCGTAATTATGTTTGGTTTGTGATTAGAGTTGTAACAGTAGTAAAAATCGGCTTTGATGAAAGTGGCGACATGAAATAATTACCACGTCCGTAATTAGGTAAAAAGTTGGTAAAAGAAAGAGAGAGAGAGAGACCTGGGGGAAAGAATGAACAGGAACAATATATATATATATATATGAATATAGAAAAAGGAAACAAGAAAAAGCAGTAATCAAAATTCGATTATACGATAAATAATGTATGCTTATTATACGGACTTCTTTGCTTAGAAACTAGAGCTGTGAGTACGAACGGTGAACTAGATTCTACGACTAAATCATAAATCGAAATGTTCCTTTTATTTCCGGCGCCTAAAAATAAATGATTAATTCCAACGTGAACCCGTGGAAAAGTTGCTGCAGTACCGTGAAAATCATTAACGCAGCTCAACTCTAATTTCCAGCACCGAGCTTTTTCACCGTGCGCTCTCCTTAGCCTCCATATGTATACAGAATTACGTGGTAATTGATTTTCTGATGAAAGCAGATCCTTCTTTTTGTGTTCCGTTCCTTAGACTCTCTCTCTCTCTTCGTGTGTCTCGCGCATTATTAATAATCGTAATAACTTTAAACGCGTTTTTTTTTGTCAACATCCTGATTAAATTTATTATCATGGACGAGCACACTCCTGCATTGATGCACCTATTATGGAATCAAAATCAATTCGCGTCGCGATCTCTCCTATTCACGCGAAATAAAGAGTGTATGAAATTACGTGGAGCAAAAAAGTAAATAGATGAACTGGAAAATTGTTATTGGTAATTTCCATTGTTGCGAAGGACAATTGCGGCTCTTGTAATTTTAATTCGAGGTCGGTCGGCAACGTCAGGTAGCTACAGTTTCACGAGGTAAATATATAATGTGTAATGTGTGCCGCTAATAATTTCAACTGTATTCATCCATTAGTACCCAATATGACAAGCCGTGTTCCGGCTGCAACATTTTCGGGAATACCTCCATTCGAAAACCGAATTATCCTCGTTTTAATATGCTCGCAAATACTTCAATTTACTGAATTTCACTGAAATATCTATGCTTCGCTTATTTACGTACATTTGATTTTATAAAGTCACCCTAATAAATAGAAGTTATACATAGCATTTTTATTTAGCTTTTCCGTGATAGAAATGTAATTCAATAATATTCAATACATCTAATCTTGAATAACAATAATGATATTTATAGTAATAGTTACTAGACTGAACCTTATTAAGAATTACAAAATATTGATTATAAGTCTTTCTTTTGTATTGAAACATATAATTAAATACATTTTTAACTTTGCTCTGAAGCATTCTTGGATGTAACGATAAAGTATGGCACACATTATACTAGGAAGATTATTTCAAGTGAAAGTGTAACAGATTTGCATCCAATCAAATCAGGTGTACCACAAGGATGCGTGTTAGGACCTCTTCTGTATATATTATATACTATTTATTTATTTGTATTTTGCATACTATATTATATACTGAAGCCTTTAACTGATAAAACAACATTTGCTGATGATATTATCATCGCAGCATGTGCATCACATCTTCTGTAAGAAACCCTGAACTTGGTACGGAAATGGCTACAAAAATGAAAAATGAAGGTCAATGAATCAAAATCAGTGCATGTTACCTTCACCATGAGAAAAGACTACTGCCCACCAGTGACTATCAACGGAAAAAATATACCGACAGCTAATAAAGTTAAATATTTGGGTATGCATCTGGATAGAAGATTGACCTGGAAAGATCACATCCAAGCAAAAAGAGAACAACTTGAAATCAAGTTCAGGAAGCTGTACTGGCTACTACGAGAAGACTCACAAATTGCAAAAGAAAACAAGCTGTTGATTTATAAGGTAATCTTAAAACCAGTCTGGACCTATGGAATACAGCTGTGGGGAAGCACTAGCAAATCTAATATTGCTATTATACAAAGATTCCAGTCAAAAAGCCTAAGAAGAATCATAGGAGCTCCATGGTACATTACAAACAGAAGAATACACGAGGATATTCAAATAGAAACAGTGAACGAACGAACTATTATGAAACATAGTTGCAGATTCCAAAAACATCCAAATGACTTAGCTATCAATATTCTTGATAACATCTTAAAAACTAACCGACTGAAGCGATGTAATTTACTGGATCTTCCAATGAGATTTAACTTCTAATTAGCAATTAATGAAAAATCACAAGTAGGCGCTGTCCAATATTCAATTGTTATTTGTCAATCGTTAAACTATTTACTGAATGTTTTGTTGTATAAAATAGATTGTAAATAAAAACAGACGTTATACAAAAAAAACAAAATAATAACAGGGCGAAAAGATTGCTGTCACTAGCACTTTGTGACAGATGTAGCAGTTGTTTTATTTTATGGATTTGTTAAAAAAAATATAATATAAATCTATATTCTTGTTTTTCTTCTGTTTTTTTTTAACAAAATTTACTGAAAATAGTTTCATATCATGAAGTAAATCCAATGTATATACGAATCGATTTCGATTTAAACTCACCCTAACTAAATTATTTGCAACCTAATCAAATTTGCTTGAAATTAAACTAATTGCAACCTAAATTGAATTAAGTTTGAATTCAAAGAGTCTGAGTTAACCCCAAAATATTTGTACAAATAGTAAGTTAATCATTTGAATATAATTGTTTAACATTTCTTGATCTAATTAATTATAATAATTATGTAATTGAAGTTAAATATTATCCTTTTTGCTAATTCCAATATAATTGAAAATTGTCATACATTAGTTATTAGAAGCAAACTAAATACCAGTACAATAAACGTATTTTTTTGTAAAGAAAAGTGTTTGAAGATTTTAATATTTTATGAGGTGATTTATAAGGTTTTCTGAAATCAAAAGTCAGATGTATAACTTGATGAAGAGTTTTTATAAAATTTGGAACATTTAACTCATTTATTTTGGTTTCATAGTGCACCATTTTTGTAGTTTTATTACGTATTATGTTAAAAAGTTAATTTATTAATAATTTATTATACTATTAATATTTATCAGAAAGACTTCGTTCGTTATTTGATTTTACTATTGTATTGAGTTTATTGTTATTTCTATAGTTGTTGTTGCAATAATAATTATATAATATATTAAAACTTAATGAAAAGGGCTTATGACAATAGATCTTTTCGTCCTATTTAAATATATTTATATATAAAAATTAAATGTATGTAAAATTTTTCGTTTCATTAAAAGTGTATTGATTTAATCAATATTTGATGGACATTATTAAAAACTTTTGCAATACTTTCCATTTTCATTTTGAACTGGAAGAGCTCGAGTTGAACAAGTTCCATATCGCGCGACTTCATCAAAACCGATAGAACCTCCTAAAATGTAATGTTTCCAAAGGACTTTGCGAAAGAAAATCAGAGGAGAGAGCATGGGAAAGAAGACAGAAGAAAATAAAATGAAAACAAAACACAGAGAACAAACTTTTTTTTATTGTATGTATGTGTGTATATCTGCAGGATATACAGTTATACACAAAACTCGAATAAGACTCGTGAAATTGCTTCGGGCCCGATTTAATCTCCTTTTGAACCACTCGGCAAGTTGTTCCATCTTTAGCATTCATCCTCGACTGCTCATTTTTAGCATTTCGTACGTGTCACATGCAGATTTCCCGAACAACAAGAAGAAAAGTTGCAAGAAGAAGTGACGGTAGGAGGACGAAAAAAGGACACTTCACGCGTTCGCGGTTTGCGACGATGAATCGAAATCACATCAGACGACCGAAAGATGTTCGAAGATTTACCTTTTTTCTCTTTTCTCTTTTTTTTAAACATTATTTAATCTCGCCCCAGGACGAAACTGGTGGAGGTGTCTTGGGAATATGTAATGCAGGCTTCTTTGTGCTCTAAATACCTGCCTTTTCTCGATCAGTTAACACTATTTGAATATTATCGGAACTAACGACTTCATTTCCAATTGCTTTCGCCTAATCTAATGACCCTCAATTCAGTAAAAACGATTTTATGGCGATTTAATTCCATCCCTAAACGTCTTGAATAATTTTCCATTACAAAACATTAACGATAATCATCGAGTATTGAAACCATTTTTTTAATTTAATTAGCGATCAAACAAATAGTTTTTATATACAAATATCTAACATATATTTGATGAAATAATCTTATCAATATCTTTCTTTAAAAACTAAATAAAATCATCGAATATTTGACAAAAATTGAAAATTTTCAATTACAAAAAACATAATTTTTGATTCTATTAATAAATCTACATTACATAACATATTCTACAAAAATATTAAAGATATTAATCAGAAAATAGATAGATCAAAGTTAATTCTTGTTTAAAACAGTATTCAATTTACACACTCTAAAATCTCTTTACATATTATTACATTATATAAAATAATCAATTCAATGCATTTTTCACGGTGTAAAATATCGTTGTGCCGATATACAAAGGGGGTAACGAATAATTCATTTTTGTTTGATATAAATTAAATTCGTCGAATAATACACGTTTAATTAGCACGCGCATAATAATGAAACAGCGCACACGCACACACAAAAAACACACAGAGATTGAGGCAGATGCGTCCAATGAAAATTGATATTTTTAATTAGTTTGTTAATTTTAATTGAATCGTGGGATGGGCAAAACGTTCGCATCCATTGACGTTTTTCAATATTGCGTAAAATGGAAATATGGTTTGTGTGTGTGTGTTTTTTTGGTATTCATCTCGACGTAATTAATTATCTAAATGTGTTTGATTTTCATTAAAAACGTTTTCAATAATGGGCGACAATCAAACCAAAGATTTGTGAACTGCTGTACGGTTTCAGTTAGTATAAATGTGTTGTGTGAATAAACAGAGTGGTTACAGTTGATTATTTCGTGTTTGTTTTCATACAAATTGATGAAATTCGTTGAAATTGAATGACCTCCTCTATTCCAAAACCGAAATTGTTCCAGTCCTCGATAGATACCTCTCCATTTCCCTTAAATTCATCTCAAAAGACTCCAATTTATCCTCTCTCTCTCCAAATTTTGTATCTCTCAAAATCGATCAACCCCTCCTAAACCAAAATTGTTCAAGTCCTCGATAGGTACCTCTCCCTTTCCCTTAAATTCATCTCAAAAGACTCCAATTTA
>JAFMTC010000016.1:451164-465641 GCA_018845635.1 Nicrophorus orbicollis | reverse complement strand
AAAATTATTCCAGTCCTCGATAGGTACCTCTCCCTTTCCCTTAAATTCATCACAAAAGACTCCAATTTATCCTTTCTCTCACCAAATTTTATTTCCCTAGAAATCTACCAACCCCTCCTAAATATAAGTATCTAAAACTGATCTCTTTCAGTATCTATTCTCCCTATAACTATGTCTGACATAAAAATATCAATAAATACAACCCTATTTGCTTCTAACATCTTTATTGATCAAAATTTGGCCAACACCCCAATGATCAAAGTTTTTCTGCCCAGAAAATTCGAATTACAATACACCCATACATCATCATCATCAAATTTGTCACTGCATTACGTCTAAACGACAAATTAGTATACACCCATTCCTCGCTATACGGCCGCTCTTTATACTACATTTCGGTATAACGGACCACTTCAATTAAGGCACGTTTTCGTTTTACGGCCTAAAATGTTTCATATTGCCAATCTTGCGCAAGCGCAATAATTGATTCCTTATACGGCTTTTCGCTTTGCGGCCAAGTTTCGTGGAACGTATCTAAAAATTGTTGATTTTCTATTATTTAAATTAATTCTAATTTTTAATTTATGAAAAAAATGATTGTAAGAGGAAGTTTCAGTATAATTATTATAAATTAAAGCGAAACCAAAATCAATAATTATGTAATAATGATAGTTTAAATATTTCCCTTTAAAACCTGCCTAAACAGATTTCTCTAGTTTATAATAACAGTATAACATTGTGTACAGGTTTAAATTATAATTTTTAATTAAATAACCGAAAGGAAACGTTTTTTTTTCTATATGATTATACATTTGAAAGTTAAAACTTTGATATTTCAATAGGAAACTATAGGTTCGGTAAACACTGTGAAGGAAAAAGGTGTTGCGTAATAACATTGTTGTAAGGATGAATTCAATGTAAAAAACAGTATTTACCTGCACACATATACGTAATTTTTTGTATATCTATTTACATACCGTTTATAATAAACATGTAATAAAATGTTACCAGTTTACTGGATGTCCCAGGCCTAGAATATCTTATGATAATAACATGTAATTAGGTGGCTGCAAGAAGCGCATGAATAATAATCGGATGCGTTCATACGAATTCGACACAAAAACCGAAACGGATTCAGCGATTACGGAATAATTGGAGTCCGAAGAAGAAAAGTAGTTGCTTTTACCGTTGTCTGGAGGAAATCGTATTTCTCTCTCTCTCAAAACAAATACTGCTAATTTATTGGCGGCGTAAATGAGTTTTTAATCAATTACAGTTACGGAATATGCATGGAAGATTGTGGGGTTTTGCGCAAGGAAGAGGCTCGTTAACCGATGATTAATAAATACCGGCTGATTAGATCGAAGAAGTAATTGGTCCCGGGGGAGTAATGAGGCTGCAAAACGCATTTGAATGCTCGTCCTTCGTCCTTCCAATGTTACTTACTCTTTTTCCCCCCACTATCTCCATCACAATAATCCAACGGAATCAAATATTTACGAGCCTCGGCAAAATGAACACCTAATCGACTTTCGATGGGAATGGATGGAAAAATGAAAACTCGCAGAGAGGACGAGGCAAGATCGCAATCGCCGTCATTACGTAATGCACGAGGACGTTTCAATCCCGATGTTTGTATTCGCTTATTAATCTGATGTGTGTGTGTAGAATAGAAAAAAGAGTTTATAGTTTTATAAACGATTTTTAACAGCCTACAAAAGCGGTTAATCGATGTTTAATAATCTGGTCCATTTCGTACGAGTTTGTTTTAAAGTTGTATAATCACGTAATTTGAACCTATTAGACAAAAACAAAAAACAATTGAAAGGAGCAACGCACGTAAAAACGAGATCAAAGTTGCTGCTGATTTTTCCTGTTTCGTCCTTTCACGACGCTCCGTAATGGAACAACGTGCCCGACGGTTTGATTCTCTCCTCCGGCTTTGATTACACCGAATGCATTACCATAAAAAGCCATCCCCTTCCTTCCAACTCGCTCGCAAATTATTAACACTCGAATGTATTAATAATAAAATTACGAACTTCTAATGGGGTTTATATAGACTCGTATTCATTAAAATTTCAAATCCCCGGGTCTCTCTTCATCTCCCCAAGTAATATAATATAATATATATATATATTATATATAATAATTACAGGAATATTGTATGGAGATATTCTCGTGTTTCCTTTGAAAGCGGCGAGTGAAATACTAAATACGTTATATCTGCCGGCTCCCATTGACGTTTTAGCTTTCATATTTATTATAAAATTAGATTTTTCTTTTTTGCTTATTGCGAAAAACTCTTTGGGTCTTAATTAATTTCGACGTAGAACCAATTCGTTACAATGGTTTTCGTAGTATTTGCATACGAATCAAATTACATTTTCAGTTCAATTACATTACTATTTATACATTAATTACTTATTATATTACAATTTGATTGTAACTTAACTTGTTGTTTATGACAAAACATTACTTACATTTTCAGTTCAATTACATTTATTGTACTATTATTATTTTAATTACTTATTACAATTTGATAACTCATTTCAAAGTTTAAGAGAAAAGTAATGTTTTCAGGTCTCTGCAAAAATTTAAGGGAATACCAATATAAAAGTTAACTTCTTTTACTAAACACTTTTTACAAAATGTTCTTATTATTAAAACATATTGTCGAAATAATTATTCATATTTGTTTCATATATGTTTCAAACTTTAATAATAGTTATGTAATGATTGTTAGTTGGACATTTGGGATAAGAAAACTCAAATAGTAATTTACAAATGTTTGAAATTTAATGAAAATTAGCAATTAAAATGTTAACTAATAATAATTAATTAATATGTATTACAATTTGAGAAACTTGACTTGTTGTTTCATTGTTAAAGACAAAGTTAAGCAAAGAAAAAAAGCTTGATTTCCCAATAATTTAATGGAAAAACAATATAAACATTGACTTCTTTTACCAAAAAATGTACATTAGAAAACAATAATTAATATCAGAACAATTTGATAATGGAATGTAAATATGTTACATAGAAAAAAAAACAGTATTTGCTTTAATTGTATGAAATTTACGTTAGTTGGACATTTGGGATAAGAAAACTCAAATAGTAATTTACAAATGTTTGAAATTTAATAAAATTTAACAATAAAAATGTTAACTAATAATAATTAATTAATATATATTACAATTTGAGAAACTTGACTTGTTGTTTCATAGTTAAAGACAAAGTTAAGCAAAGAAATAAGCTTGATTTCGCAATAATTTAATGGAAAAACATTGACTTCTTTTACCAAAAAATGTACATTATAAAACAATATTTAATATCAGAACAATTTTATAATGGAAGTAAATATGTTACATAGAAAAAAAACAGTATTTGCTTTAATTGTATGAAATTTACGTTAGTTGGACATTTGGGATAAGAAAACTCAAAAAGTAATTTACAAATGTTTGAAATTTAATAAAATTTAGCAGTGAAAATGTTAACTAATAATAATTAATTAATATGTATTATAATTTGAAAAACTTGACTTGTTGTTTCATATTTGAAGACAAAGTTAAGCAAAGAAAAAAGCTTGATTTCCCAATAATTTAATGGAAAAACATTGACTTCATTTACCAAAAATTGTACATTAGAAAACAGTATTTAATATCAGAACAATTTGATAATGGAATGTGAATATGTTACATAGAAAAATAAACAGTATTTGCTTCAATTGTATGAAATTTACGTTAAATTTATTATAGCTAAGTTAAAAATGGCTTCAACTTAAATTAAATACAGAGTTTTGGCTGCTGTTCTTTAAAATCTCACAATTTATTTTCGCTTGTAATTATTCTTTTACTGAAGTCAAAAAATAATTCAAAATGAACGTTTTTGTTTTCTTTTTTAGCAAATTTGCAAAATAATAAGAGATTTGATCGTTATTATTGGAAGTAGTTGTTAGATTTTTATAAGTTGTTTATCAGATATATTTATTTTTACTAAAGTTATTTAAAATATTTACTAAAACTTTTGTAACAGTGTAATTTACTTACATTTTACTATTATTCGCTACGAAGCAATAACATCATCTAGAAGGTGTCTCCTGAAATAAACAAAACGAATGTTAACTCCTTATTTAAACAAAAGTTGGAAATAGTTAGATTTTTTTTCGCTTCGACAAGTAACCTATGGAATGTGACAACCAACCCCAATTTTAAGCTAATATTGCATTATTCTGTTATACGCAAACTACTAAGATATTAAAAGCTATTGTTAATTTAAACAATGAAAATAATATAACTTGTACGAAAAAAAACTAACTTTTCTTACTATAAACAGCATATATTTGGGGTTGGTTATCACATCGTAGTGCTGGGTTGGTAATCGTTCCACTTCGACAAGTAACCTAGCAACATGATGTGACAACCAACCCCTCACTCCCAAATATTGCACTATTCTTCCCCTTTTATATGTAAACTAATAAGACTTTAAAAACGATTACCAATATCTTATTAATTTACATAATCTCATGTAATTAAACATTCATATCAATACAATTAATATCACGTTTGATTAATTATTGTATTTCTTGTCTGTAAAACCAAAGTTCTATTTCTATAAGTTTTCTTTTAATTTCCTTTCCTTCAGTCTAGTGTGTATTAATCAAAGCTCGCAGGGCTGCCGGGACATTCGGAGAAAATATATAGCAGGACTCTCTTTCTTTCTCTCTCTCTCTGTTTCTCTTTCTGGTTCCTGGCAAGGTACATTAAGTTTGAATTACGCGCGTTCTCACATACACGCGTCCAGTCTAAATATACACGCCGGGAGATAAATGTATGTACATAGGCGTGTGTGTATATTGTATATGAAAAGGTATAAACCTTTTAGCGTCTTTTCACTTTATGCACGGTCCGCCGTTTTAATTAACATTTTGTTATTCTTATCCTCTCGTACAGAGAAGGAGAGGAGGGTTGGTTGCGCGCTCTGCCGTAAAGTATTATATAGATGTTTTCATAAAGTCGGACTAATTAATTATATTCAACAATTTCCAGCCTAATGAAGAGCTTTTAAGGATATTATTTCGCGCCTCCGCACGTTCCGATAATATTTTTATAATAACCAGTCACGTTCTCTAATTGCACGAAAAAAAAAAAGAAACGAAACGAAACAAAACAATGCTTCACATTCGCCTTCTTTCTTTTATTCTTTGCACTGTCTTCGGATCACTTTATTATCGCCTACGTTATAAATGGTTGATGGCATTAACACACCTTGTGCAACAAAGCGGGGAGACGTGAGAAGGATAAGAGAGAGAGAGAAAAAAATGTTCACTTGATCATAAATTAATCATAAACGATATCACGTTGTTATTTAACCATCAATCATATAGTTTAAGGAGAGAGGGGGTGAATTGTGCACGCAAATATGCAGCAAAAAATTAATATACATTAATTGATTATTAAGTCGTCAAATGGTAAATAACGTTAATATTTGAATAATGCATTGTGTTTTTCTACAATTTGCATAGGTTTTTTTACTAATTTGTTGTAATCGAAGAATTACAAATAACTTTATGTACTTGACTTTCAAATTACTCTTTGTTGTTCGCATTTAACATACATTTACATAAATATTTTCAAAGAATTTAATCAAATTACAATAATTTGGAATAAACTGTATTGTATTATGTTTACAGTTTACATAATAATTTGTTTACTCAATAGTTTATAAATAAGTTTATTTATTTCAACATGGTCAAAATTGGACAACAACCGAGATCTTTCTGCACAAAGGTAACACATTAATTAACATGCAAATTAATTGAAGAAGAAAAAGAAACTTTCTAAGAAAAATTCAAAGAAATCAGAAATATATATTAATAAATTTGGATGAAGATCTTGGCTAATATAATAACATCAGATTCTTGTTTTATATGTATTCATTCGTGTCTTTCGGATTTTAAGAAATTTTAGTTCATTTTAGTTGTTTAATCATTTCTGTCTCTTTTCACGTAAAGCAAATCTGTAAAATTTCAATGAACTGTACTTTTTTTAGTTGAAAAGATGAAATTTTACACAGGGACTACGCTGTTCAAAAAGTTTTGTTACAGTAAAATTAACTATAATTGGAATTATTTTGTAAATTATGTATTTGAGATCTAAACAAGAACATTTTCTTATTAATATGTGTTACTTTTAGTAAGTTTGCATTGAAATTAAGTCTGCATAAAATTACGTAAGTTTTAAGGATTAAGAAATGTGGTAACTAACTGGTTTATTTGAGGAAAAAGTTAATATAGTTCGAATGTGTATTTTTGTGCCCAAAATGTAAATGTTTAGTTTAAAATTGAAAAAATGCAGATTACTGTTGAGAAAAAGGGGGAGACTGGGGGTGAGTGCGTTTAGAATATCTTAATATATTTACGCTTTGAGCCGAAAAAAAAAGTTGTTTAGGGTTCTGAGGGATGGTGGAGGAGAAGCAGAAGCCTCACCCTAACCCGCAGTTTTCGGATGCACGCAAGCCACATGTTTTATCACGGGTGGCGAACAAATCAACCAACCCCCATATTTTTGACTCATCAGAATTAAATAGTGGAATGATTCATTTATTCGGTCATTCGTACCGTGAATTTTCGTTCTTTAGTCATCATCATCATCATCATCAAAAACACGATAGGGTTGTTCACCCTTGCGAATACTGCATTTTAATTACATTTGCGTATCATTTTGAATACTGATCTCGCATTCCATTTGTACTACTCACTACTTTGTTTCATCCTCTCCAATTTTATTTTGTTTTGTATTTTTTTGGTTCGGGGGGGTTGCTTTGAGTGCGTTTCGTTAAAGGACGGAGAGCGAAAAAAAAATCGACCCGACAAAAATGCGAGCCGACGTGTGTCAAGTTCATTCAGTATCGATCCAATCAAAGACCGAGTTACGTTAAACCACCCTCCGTCCGAAAAAGGCTCCCTCCCAGTGTACAGATATCGGAGGGAAAAGCGAGAGAACCGTGTTTGTGTGTGTGTATATATGTTACCAGTTCTCTTTTTTTTTCTTCTTCGCTTGTTTTCTCCTTGCATACCAGACCCGATTTCGTATTTGGTTACATCTCAGAAATCTTTTTGCGAGGCTTCACTTATTTTTCACACCGCATACATATTTTACCAGCATTCCATTCTGGGAAAAAAATCTGCCACCTTCTTTTTTATTTCTTAATAAATAATTCACTTATATAATTCACTTATAGTTCTGATTTATTTATGTTTTGGATTAGTTTCAAATATTAGAAGTCTTTAACAACTTTTGAGTAATTAACAATATTGATTAATCGATAAATAAAAATTATTAAAAGTTGTAATAGTAAATTTTATAAAAGGAAAATAAAATACAATTTTAATAACAAAATATAATTAAAATTTTCCTTCTAGACATAATTGAATAAGTTCCATGAAAACTCAGAACATAAAGCAGGCAAAAAAGAACACCAAAAAAACAGAATGGTTCCACAATACTGTACTATAAACAAACTGAAAATGGAAAAACGGAACAACGAATGTTCTGTTTCAACACTCTTCTGTAACTTAGCTCTTCAGTTAGGTTCTTTAGTCATAAAGTCCATAATACCAAAAGACAACCTCTATAATTGGGATAGTGTTCGAAATATTGAAAATTCATAACAATCCTGTCTTTACGTAATTAATTCATCGTTATTCCTTAAAATATGACATAATTGAAGAAGTTCGATGAAAACTCATAACATAAAACAGCCGAAACAGAACTTCAAAAGAAACAGAACAGGTTCACAATACATTACAGTATAAACAAACTTAAAACGGAAAAACGGAACAGCGAATGTTCTGTTTGATCACTCTTCTACAATGTAGCTCTTCAATTAGTCTCTTTATTCCTAGAGTCCATAATATCAAAAGACAACCTTTATAATTAGGATAGTGTTCAAAATAATGCAATTTTCCATATTAATCATGTCTTCACGTAATTAATTCATCATTACTCCTCAAAATATGACATAATTGAAGGAGTTCCATGAAAACTAAGAACATAAGACAAGCAAAAAAGAACACAAAAAAAACAGAACAGATTCTCAATACAGTACCATAAATAAACCGAAAATGGAAAAAAAAGGAACAACGGATGTTCTGATTCATCAGTGTTCTACAATTTAGCTCTTCAGTTAAGTTACATAATACCAAAATTCAACCTTTATAATTGGGACAGTGTTCAAAATATTGCAAATTTCCATATTAATCCTGTCTTCACGTGATTAATTCATCATTACTACTTAAAATATGACATAATTGAAGAAGTTCCATGAAAACTCAGAACATAAAACAGCCAAAAAAGAACACCAAAATAAAAAAAGAACAGGTTCACAATATAGTACTATAAACAAACTAAAAATGGAAAAACGTAACAACGAATATTCTGTTTCATCACTCTTCTGCAATTAGCACTTCAGTTAGGCTTTATAGTCCTAAAAATCATAATATCAAAAGACAACCTCTATAATTGGGATAGTGTTCAAAATAATCAAAATTTCCATATTAATCATGTCTTCACGTAATTAATTCATCGTTACTCCTTAAAATATGACATAATTGAAGAAGTTCCATGAAAACTCAGAACATAAAACAGGTAAAAAAGAACACCTACAAAAAAAAACAGAACAGGTTCACAATTCAGTACTATAAACAAAATGAAAATGGAAAAACGAAATATCGAATGCTCTGATTCAACACTGTTCTGTAATTTAGCATTTCAGTTAAGCAACTTAGTCCTGAAGTCCATAATACCAAAAGACAACATTTATAATTTGGATAGAGTTAAAAATATTGCAAATTTCCATATTAATCCTGTCTTCACGTGATTAATTCATCATTACTCCTTAAAATATGACATAATTGAAGAAGTTCCATGAAAACTCAGAACATAAAACAGGCAAAAAGGAACACCAAAAAAAAACAGAATATGTTCTCAATACAGTACCATAAACAAACTGAAAATGAAAAAAAAAGGAATAACGGATGTTCTGATTTATCAGTATTCTGCAATTTAGCTCTTCAGTTAAGTTCCATAATACCAAAAGACAACCTTTATAATTGAGATAGTGTTACATCAAGGACAAAGCAAAAATACTTCTACAAAAAGGCAACTTTCTATAAAGTCAACTTCTAACTACTTAATATATTTTTCTTATATTTTTTTTTCAGTTATTCTTTCGAATTGTTACCTTTTCTAATCAAACTAAAGGATATTTAGATAAACGATTGTTCATTAAAAAAATGTAAATATTGCTGCAAAGGGCTCTAATTAATTTTATTATAACAGTTTATAATGAAGGACTGAAGCATTATTAAAGAAAAAGACTTATCAACTTTAGCATTAAACAAAAATCTTGGTGATTTGACGAAATGAAGCTCTAAAATATTTCAAGGCTCTCTAAAATCGCATCCACGTTTACTTTTTTTTAGCATGGAAACAACTTCTTATTTACTTTTTTTATAGTTCAATTTCGCAGCATTCTCTCGCACTTTCGCGACTCTACACTCTTTTTTTATACCTTCGCCCTTTCGTGCCCAAATGAAATGCTGATGCCGTTTCCCCTTTTCGGTGCGGAGCGAAACGGTGACCACCCTTTTCCTCACGCTCGCTTCTCGAAATTAAAAAGAAAGAAAAAATAACGCGCGCGCAAAAATAGTGAGAGATTTATTTCTTATTTCTCGTCATAACGTTCTTCTGCGCCCTTTTTTCCCCGTCCTCGCTTTTATTTAGGGTACGCTGTACGCAAGGAGGGCGAGATTGGAGACGCCGGAAAAAGTTTTCGGATTAAAAGCGGTCGTGTATGTTGGCGCAGGATTTATTTTCAATGATATTTTAGTGCTTCCAATCTCCTCTCCCTTCTTCCCTTCGAAACCCTCTCCCGAAGGAGGAGGGAGGGGGATTCAAAGATTTATGCGAGTGCACTTGCAATTATTTCAAATCATTCCGGTCAATGTATCTATGCGTGTGCGAGAGATAGATAGAAGAGGAAAGAGGATGATGTTTTCCACTCATATCTTGTACTGGTTCTGGAACCGGTCTAAGCTAATGATTCGCTAAATAAATAATAATAAAGGTGAACGAATTAACGATGGAAACCCAAAACGATGCAAGAAGTTGCGGTGGTGTTTTTCCTCCGATTCGAAAATTGATACTGGTAACACGATGATGGGAGGCATGTTAACATTTTTCAGGTTGCTGGGAACACGGCTTTGCACTCCTGGACCCACCCCGTCGTAGTCGTAAGCGAAATAAGGTGGTCTAAGTGTGTAATTAATTTCCATTAGTCATATGCGCGAGTAAGGGGTTGCTGCTGGCTTACTCACACACACGACACGCCAAATTACTTGGCGCAACTCGCAACCCCCGCAAATCCTGTCTTCCGCGTCTTTATTGCACGGGGCAGGTCTCTTCATTGGCCGAAGATCCTTTCCGCTCCCGAAGAGGGGAACTCTTAACAAATGAACGATTGAATACACTGAATGGACCTTTCCACGACAGGTGGAATATATACAGAACGAAAATAAAATCACTTCCTTTCCCAGCGCATACACTGGCCGCATTAATACAAGTTCAGGTAGAGAAGAAGAAAGAAAGAACGAAAGAAAAAAAAAGAACAGGTAAGGAAGGAGAAAAGCACAACACAACAACTGGCATCGGAACCCTAAGGTTACTTATATACTCACACACTTATATATGTATTCGTATATATAATGACCTTATTTAATTCTCGTGGAAGATCGGCGGTAGCTTCGAGGATTTATCGCCGCCAGATGAATTACCAAAGGAAAGGCCACCACTTTCTTCCGTCCTAATTGTACCCGAATAAATCAAGGTCGAAAATGGTCATTTGCCAAACCCCGCTCGGAAATAAAAAACACAGAATTGGTGGTACTCCTACCGATGATTTCGAATTAAATTTAATCATGGTAAAAGGGACGAACCGCTTGCAATCAGGCAGAGATAATGATTGATTTATCACCATCATCACCCGAACCAAGATTGTTATTCGCTACTAATTACGTAAATTAACCGAATCCTTACTATTACTCGAAATTAACTGTCTTTTAAGAATAGATTAATTACATTTGCTGATTTATAAACCGATTTTTGATGATTTTACGATCTACATACGTTCCACGAAACTTGGCCGCAAAGCGAAAACCCGTATAACGAATCAATTATTGCGCTTGCGCAAGATTGGCACCATATAGATATATCGACATCGAAAAAGGTTCTTTTGCCGTTATAGCGAAATATTTTAGGCCGTAAATCGAAAACGTTCCTTAAGAGGGCCGTTATAGCGAAATGTCCTATAAAGAGCGGCCGTATAGCTAGGTATAGTTGTATTTATTCATTACCGTTTACTGAATGTCTTCTTATAAAATAGATGGTAAAACCAAATAATAGATTGTAAACCCAAATAATATTCCAACTTGATATTAACAATTGTTGTACTAGTAAACTTAATTAAAAAAAAAACAAAAAGACTTCAAGACTTTTTCTAATTTATTGTAGAAATTGCTGTTTATATTAAAACAATAGGTAAATTCTATAAGGAAATTTGAGTTTAATACAGATTCGTGTGAATTAATAACATACTTTTGATATGCTTCAAATACTTATTTGAAAAATTCATTTCTGGTAATATTATATAAGTAATAGTATCAATTATGAACTCATTAATACTTCTTTTATAACAGCTTAAAAACTTAATCAATACAACTTGGATTGGTTAACGGCACCTTTCATCAATTACAAAATAGACAAAACACATGTGAAAATAACTAGATTGCAATAAATCGAATGATTTTCTTTAATCAGTTTGAAATGAATCGCATCAAATACTATTAAAATTTACCGTTCTCTCAAATTACAATTGTTAGTTCCAAATTACTTTTTCTTGTTCTATCAAACAAGTAAACAAGTTTACAGTTATACATATTTGCTAAAAGTCGCATTTTTTTTACATTTCCATTAACATTTTTGTGTTTCAACTTGACATTAATAAAATATTGAGGGCAGAAAGACCTATAGTCGATAGGCCTTTACGTTAACAGATTTTCTTTGTATTACTTCATTTTTATTGTATTGAGCTTGTTTTTAGTAATTGTTGTTGCAATAAATGTTAGTTATACTATAAAATATTGAAATAATCACAAAAGACTTAAATTTTCTAAAGTTTTCAATATTATCACACATTTTTTTGATTTAAACAAAGAAAACACTGATTCTTTTCAGTTAGAATTATATATTTTTCTATGATTTTTTTTATGTAAGTAATTAATCTGGGCATAAAGATCTCTCGGTCGTTAGCCTTTTGGCATAATTTGGATATCTTTATTGATATTTAAATAATATTTTCCACAATATTTATCACAAGAAATAATTTGGAATTAAACCAAAACGTTACAAAAAGTTATTCTCATAACAATTTGATATGCTTATATAAAACACCTATTAAAAAAAAACTACAATACAATTTTCGTAATCTTGTTATAAACCCAAAATCTTTTGTCCTCCCTTCATGATTCCACTCAAAAGAAGAAAAAAAAAATGAGATTTCCTGTAATCATCTCTTTCATACATTATTTTGGATTCAAAATTGATGCATTGTATTATAAGTACAATATTTTGATTTATTTCAGTGATTCGGCATAAAACACTTACAACATATACAAAAAAAAAATCCAATAAGTATTTTATGAAATTAACAAGAAAAAAAGACGAAACGAATAGTGAATAAACTTGTTTCAAGGCAAGCCTGACATTTAATAAATAAAACAGATTGCTATTGCAAGACTTAATTACAAATTCTTGTACAACTTTTCTTAATGTAGTTTGTATAGAGAGTAGACAGGGTTTTATATTTGCAAAATGTGCGCATTGAAGTATGAAAACTGTTTTATTTGCAAAACCCAAATTTGTAAGATTTTTTTTGTTCCAGAAATTTTAAATTAAAATACATTTTTCTATCCTTAATTAGGATAAAATTCATTAGTAAAGTAGAAAAATGTTAAAATTTAATTTTAAAAAAGCAAAGCAAGGAAGAATATAAAAATTCTATTGCTGCAAAGAATGGTCTAATGGTCCTTTTATGTCCTTTTACTGTGGTTAAATTGAATCTAACTAAGATGAAAATTGTTAAGAAATTCTCCTCAAGACTTAATTTATATGCAGAAACAAGTAACAATTATGTTTAGCATTGTTTTCTAAGCTGAATTTTATATAGATTAGGAAATTACTTGCAGAGAATAATATAGAATGAATCATATTATTATGAACCTTATGTTATATTAAATAAATAACTAAAACTTATAATTTAGTTGGTGGAAAAAGTAATATGAATTTAACATACAAAATTTGTAATGACACTAATTGTATGCTTGAGTATCTGAGCAATTATTTCTATCAGGTAGTGAATGGATGACATTAAAAAGTAATGTATTTGATGGGAGTAGAATTCACAAAGGATGGAAACGAATGAAATGAGATGTTTTTTTTGTGTTGGATGATGAATGGAAATTAAATTATGAATTTAGTGTGAGTCTTAATTCGTGCAGCGCATAATTTCGAATAAAGCAATTATTATTAAGCTTAATAGAAGAAAAGTGGAGTGAAAGAACCAGAAATCTGAAGAGCTGAGCGGAGAGAAGAGGTAGCAACGAGTCGACCGACCGACCGCTCCGTCTACCCGTTTCAAAACATGTATGTAATTATAATAAACAGGTGTTTGTTACGATCCAGTTTTTATCTCCGTCGTCCAAAAATATTACGAAAATCGCGTCCTTTCCCACAGCAATAAACGGGCATGTGGCTAACCGAGAGAGCAAAACAAGAGAAGAAAAAGAAACGGCCCTTTCGACCCAATAAATAAACGGAAACACGCGAAGCTATTAAGATTAAAAGACAGTTGATAAAGATTAGAGTTATCAATAGGGTCTGACGCATCGTAGTGTTCCGAGATTCCTCAATAGAAACGTTGTTTTCGCGTCTCTTCCTGCTCCTGCAAATTGGGGAGGAGCGGAAACGCGACTCGAAACTAAATTAATTAAAACATATTAATTAAATGCGCTCGAAGTGCACTCCACTGTTCTTTGCCCCATTTCACAGGCTCCCTCCGGATTCGATTGATTCAAAATTTAATAATGGACCGAGTCGTAGCATCTCTTAGGCAACTTCGGAATGAATCCTCGAAGTGATTAATTAACAGACAACAAAAACAAACACAAAAAATACAGCAATTCGGAGCTATATTAGTCTCTTTTGCCGATGCATAATTCATGGCTGGGACAACAACGACGAGGACGTGACGGTGCGCCGAATATGATTTGATGCAATTACATTGCGTAATTGACAACGGCGCGAAATCCTCGTGTTATTTATTAATTTATGTAATGCGATTAACCCCGTCAAAGTCGCCGC
>JAFMTC010000016.1:395530-447964 GCA_018845635.1 Nicrophorus orbicollis | reverse complement strand
ATGAAACTTGACAAAAACATGATCAATATGAAATTTGACAAAAGCACGATCAATATGAAATTTGACAAAAGCATGATCAATATGAAATTTGTCAAAAGCATGATCAATATGCATACGTTCACATTAGCTATTCTACTTATGAAAACTGTTGAATCATACCACCGTTTTCAAACCTTTTCTCATATAAAACACCTAGTCAATTTTCATGGTACACATTGATTATTTTCATCAATAAAATTTAAAAAATGAGAACTTTATAATAACTCCAATAAGGATTTTGACGATACACCTATTAACTTTCCACAGAAAACCAGTCCTTCACCGAACATAGTTTAAAAAATTAGACATTCACCTACAGATATATACAGTGGTACCTCGACAGACAAGTTTAATTTGTTTCGTAACCTTGCTCGTATGTCAAATTGCTCGTATCTCAACGCGAGTGAAACAAGCACACAGACTGAGGACTAGTCTGAGGTAGGAGAAACTGTTCGTGTAGTTTGCAGCGGTGTAGTGTGCGTTTCCTCGTATCTCAAATCTTGCTCTCATCTCAAAGCAAAATATCGTTCACTCGGCGGCTCGTATCTCAAAACACTCGTATATTAGGGCACTCGTATATCGAAGTACCACTGTATGTATATCTAAGAAATACAGTCAAGAATTATGTTCATGAAATGACTGTATTCAGTTTATTCTCAATGAAAACATTATAATGTTTATTGTATCATTATTATGTATCAGTAGATAATGCTGATATTTTCGAATAAATTTAATGTATAGCGTTTGAAGTTTGCTCCAACATAATTACGTTTAGGACAATATCGTTTAGGAGTAGTAAAAAGTACAGACAATCAAGGATTATTCACATGAAAGAAATGTTTTAGTATCATTTTTTCGATGGAAATATTTCTTTCTTTGATATTATATCTCAGTAAGTAATGCTGAAATTTTCGAATAAAGCTTATATTGATACCTGTATTCCGAATATACATGTAACGTTTGAAGTGTGCATCAACATAATTACGCTCAGGATAATATCGTTTACGCAGAGTCAACATCTTGGCGAACTCTTTGCACGGTAAATATTTTTCTTGGTTCGTCCGACGTGGGAAAAAAGTTTCTCGGAATTCCTTCTCCGAAGAGCGCAGAAAGAATCGCATGCGATCATCAAATGCGATCAACGGGGTGGGGTGGGGGGTTTTGAACCCCGATAGATTTGTGGGCAGAAAGAGTTCATCCTACCGCTGATCACGGTGATTTGGCGCCATGGGAAAAGCGAAAGGCAATTAAAAATAATAGGAAGAAGACGGGCTGATGATGGTGATGAGGCCTAAGTATTGCGTGGTGGAAGAGGATCCGCTGGAAAACGCATTGCGTATTATTTAGCGCACGTAATGTGTGTTATTGCGAGGATCGTTAAATCCGCACTCACAGCGACTGTCAATAGATATGCGTGGAAGGATAACAACGCCTCGGACGACCATCGAAACCTAACATCTACACAAAGGTGTAATTGCGAAAGCGAAACCTGATTCCGATCGAACAATGCCTTACGTAAATGCTGCGTGCGTAATTTGCGCGAATCATTAAGAAGCTGCTGACCTTAGACTCCTCCTTCAGAGTCGTCTTAAGACACTGCGAACTCGCATCTTTTTTCTCTTCGCCCCGCGCTCCATTTTCTTTTCATTTCACGTCCCCCGTGAATTTCCAAAAGGCAATTAAAAAGGGAATAGGGCCCGAGGGTCTCCCGCTGTATGCCTCTCTCGCCATAAAAGTCCGAGAAGTGGAGGAGCCTAAAAATGATTATTAACACATTCCTTCAAGGCTCTCAACCTTAATAAGTAATATTTGGACGAGGATTGTCGCATCTGGAAACTCGTTATATTTTAAAATTAATTAGCAGAACGCCATCGCAGATTCTTCGTAATTGTTTCCCTTTTTTTTTCGTTTCGCAAATTTAAGCGTCGAAAACATAATTTTTTTATACTACAAAGTTTTTACTTTTACAAGACACAACGATGAAACAATAAACTTTTTATATAAAACGTAAAACCATGAGTTTCACATTGCACAATTTTGTGTTTTCTATTGAAATAATAATACAAAAAAAAAATAAAATATATAATGCTATTCTATAAACTATAGGTCTTTCTGCTCTTTTAATATTATTATGTAATTATCATTCATTTTTATAAAGCTAATAACTATTTTCCAAGTGTAATTATTTAAATTTTTTGTTAAAAATATTAATTAATTACTTTTTTTTTTGTACAATGAATTTGAATGAAGAATGTTAATATACGAAATGTAAAATGAGACAGTAACTTCTACTCGTACAATCAACAAAGTTAATGAAATGAAACTAATTATTAAGTTATAATTGTATATTTCAGGTTAAATCAGGGGGTAACAATACGTGTAGCCCTGAAGGTATATATGCACATCTCAAGGGATGGATACAGTATAAACACGGCTGTACTATGTACACTGAATAACAGCAATGTTATAATGTTGAACGTAAGCACATACCGTGCGTGTGATAACAATTTTTAGAATTGAATCTTTTACTTAAAAGCGAAAAACCACTAACATTTTGATCGTTTAAGACTGCTGAAGATATGACACACTTTCTATTCTAACAAGAAAAGAAAGTACAACATTATTAGTTGAGTGTATTTTTATTAATAAATTTGTGTAAACTTTATTCTATATTATTTTACAACAAACTGAAAACAAATTTACTGTTGTGAATTATAAATCTCAAGTTATTTTTTATCAAAAAATAGACAATTTTCAATTGAAATTAAATAAAATTCAAATTATTTTTGTGAAAGTTGTATTTACGTAGAATAGTATAAAATTGTTGTGTAACCTTTACACTCAGCATTTACATAAGAAAATGAAATAATATATAATTATACCAAATTTTGATTCTCCGTTTCAAGAATGCCTAAAGGGTAGAAAGGCATAAACAGGTTGTTGACTTCCAAAAGAGAACTATAATTTTATGTAAACAGTGATACTATTCATACAAGTCAAATATAGTAATTACATCATCAATGTAATTATTTATATATGAATACAAATATATGTACTAAGCCAATGCAGGTAACACTTATATAATAATTCTTAGTTTATATAATATTTATTACTTCAAGAACAATAGTTAAACAAGTATAAAAAGAACTGTTACAAAGGGCTATTGATCACAGACTTTCCGCCCTTAAACAACATTAAATTTGTATTTTTCTTAATATTTACAATTGGGAATTCTTATTAAAATATCTTAAATATATTTCAACGACAACTACCAACAAATAATGCAATATAATAGTTAAAAAGAAATGAAAGAAAAGACAAATAGAATATGATGCTATTGCTGCAAAGGGCTATAAACCCTCTTTCTGCCTTAAAAAAGCTATGAATTGTAGTTTTATTCAAATTACATATAATATAAGCATATTTTAGAAGATTTAATGAAAGGATCTGCTAATTAAATACTGTATTGAGAATATCCAATGTGTGCAAGAGTAAATAATTGTTCAATGCTCATGAAATTTACCACAATCTAATGATATTGCTATGTAATAATACAATATTATCATCTGTGATTGAATAAGATATGTAAATAAACAGATATGGTAGCTTCAGGATAAACTGTAAAGGATGCAATTATTATTTATGTTATTGAAATACAAGTGTATACGATCCAACGGGAATGGCAGATCTCTTGTTGTAGATGGATGGAAGGCTGCTCCGGGCGTACGGAATCAATTGATGTTTGTTAAAATAACATCAATGGGAATACAAGAACATGTAAAACGTGGAAATTACTTGTTCCAGCTAAACCCGTTGCCGATTCCACATGTTAAAATATATTTGTCTAGAGACTTGTTCCCAGCAGAACCAACATCAATTATATTTAGATCAAAAGCCCGGGTTATGATGATGCGTGGTGCGTTTCATTTTTTTTTGTCTTTTTTTCATTTGAACGAGTGCGTGTTTGTATGCGTCTGCCTCTTTCTCTAACGCGGATTCGGTCAATTTAACGAAAGGGATTGCTGGAAAAGCGAACGGGAAAGAATGCTTCGGATGATTTTCGGTGTGTTTTACCAGGCAAACGCGGGGCCATTACACGAGGACGCTGATACAAACACAGTCGAAGTAGCCATTACCCGTCCGGCCTTAACCAAACAAAACTATATGAAAATTGATATATGTGGGTCATTTCCCAAAGTGTTAGAGTGAGATGATAACAATGTTGAAAATAATAAAGAGAAGAGTAATAATGTGTACATAAATGGGTAGAGTAGACACGGAATGAATAAACAGCGGATTATGTGTGGTCCGATTACATTAAGCGGAATTTGTGTAATCTAATTTCTGTAAATTAATAGTGGGCGGTTTTCATGAATTATTCTTGGATGCACGTAGGTTTCAGTTTATTGTTACCACAGTATAATGATACGTGGGTGTGAGTTTGCTTATTTTCGGGTTGGGCCCGCACGATTCTCTATGTACGTGTGTGCGATCAGCCGGCCGATGATTATTTAGCAAAAGTGTGCACGATGAGGGTGGATTTTCCAATGTGTATAACTCTATATTCAGCCGGGGGTGGTGTAAAATATACACAGCGGAAGGAGAAAGATGGTCGTGCGTGAGGGGGGGTTGAATTCAAGCGAGGAAAGGAAGCGGCAACTAGGCCCCAGTTCCGGTCGTCGGAAACTGGGGGACGACGTCTAGCCGCGACGCCGGGAGTGATATAAAAAGAAGAAAAGCAGGAAGAAGATGAAGAGAGAGTGAGAGAGAAGAAAAAGAACGACGCGAGGAACAACGGGACCGGGAGAGGAGACCCGGGGAACGCCCGCAGGGGGAAGCCCCGCGACAGCGTCCACGTGGCTCCGTCCCCCTCCGCCATTTAAATATAGCACCGGAGAGATGATTCATCGTTGCATAATGCGGAATTTTATGTGCCACAGACGGAGGGACTTACCAACTTATCATTTATTATCTTCAAAATAAATGGAAATATAACACAAACACGTGATGCCAAAACCTCAACGAAACACACACAGAGTCGGCCTTCCTCGAATTCCAACTATTTCCGGTCCAAGCATATATATGCATGCATATTATTTATCTTCACAGAACGGGATTCCACCCTCCCTGGATTTCCTCGTCGAGCATTTTCACCTAATTCCTATTGCAACTTTGCTGTGCGCATTTTTGCACGATGCCCTAAATGTTGTGCATTTATTATTTATACCTTTTTATATAACACATTTCGCTTCGCAGTCTCAACTGCACGAAACAATCAATTTTCTCTTATTGTAAGTACCACTGTACGACATACGAGTTTCATTCGTTCCGTAACCTTGCTCGTGTGTCAAATTGCTCGTATCTCAAAGCAATGTTTTGTAAATGTACAAAAAGCAAAAAACGCGAACCCAACTTATCAAAAATGCTTCGAAAACGAGGGAAATAATCACACAGGCTGAGGTCTAGTCTGAGGTGGAAGAAACTGTTGGTGTAGTGTGCGATTCCTCGTATCCAAAATCTTGCTCTCATCTCAAAGCAAGCTCGTGTCTCAAAACACTCGTATATCAGGTCACTCGTATATTGAGGTACCACAGTAAATGAAATATTTAGAATCAAAAATGAGCATTATATAAATATAAATTATTCAATATTATTTCAACAAATTTATGAACTATCATACATTAGAATTTGTCTAACACAAAATAAGTATTAACAATATTGTATTGTACAAAATTTGTTCAAAAAAGTATACTAAACTATATTTTCTATAATTATTTTATTTGCAATAAAGCATTATTTAAGTATTTGTGTATTAACAATATTGTAACAATCATTTCCGGATTTTTTACATAATAATACTTTCATTATTAAAAGTTGTCCAACTTTTTTCATTTACAACAGTTACACTAACTATACAATAAATGTTTTCTAAAATTATGTTATTTACACTAAAGTATGTGAATATTGATAATATTGTGGCAATTATTATTAATTATACAACATTCATAAGAAATAGAATATTGTAACAATATTGTATTGTAACAGTTATCAGTATTGTAACAATTATTAAAAAATATATATATATAATAATACTTTATTTATTAAAAGTTGACCAAAAAAGTATACTAACTATATAAAAAAAAAGGTATTCTAAATTTATAATATCTACATTAAAACACTATTTAATTGAATATTATATAAAATAATAGTAATATTAACATCTCAAGAGATTCTTTAAAACTATATTATATAAAAAAGGTGTCTCCAAATATATTTTATTGCAAATTATTATTTCAACAAAATTGAACTTTATATCGCAATAACTGGATTGTCTCAACAAATTTCCAAACTAGTATATTGGACAAGACCTTGGGCGTCCTTTTGCATGTAGTTTCATAAATTCCAAGTTTAATCACCGAAAGATTAAAAGTTTTCCTTTAACTTTGTAAAAGCTGCTGTAAGTTTTTGATTTATAGCGATAGTTTTCGCTTTACGAAATCCGTTACATAGTAATCTGGAGTAAACAGGAATATTACAACCCACATATTTCATTGTTACATTTTTATTTATAAAAAGTCTAAATTATTACAAAAATAGGTGATGTAGTAAAGATTGTAATAACATGTTGATATTACATTCCAATGTCTAGTATAGTTTCTAATTGTATACAAAGATGTAATTTCCATATAAATTGACCGTACTATGTGGGGTATTGTTATATTTACGTTGGTTATTGCACTATACACTCATACCTCGCTTTACGGCCTAGATACCTTCCACGAAACTTGGCCGAAAAGCGAAAAGCCGTATAATGAATCAATTATTGCGCTTGCGCAAGATTGGCTACATGTAGATATATCGACATGGAAAAATCGTTGTTTTTTGCCGTTGTAGCGAAACATATTAGGCCGTAAATCGAAAATGTAATTGATGTTAAATAAATGTTATCAATTATTATTTAACTTTTCTTAATAAATTAAGTATATTCAATATAAGAATACAATAAAGAAAGAAGAAATATAAAGAAATTCTATTGCTACTGTTGACCACTAATTATTCTTTATAAATAGTTTTAAAGTAAATTATTCAAATTTGCTATAACCTGTTGATTCGTTTAATATCAATTATCTATAATGTGTTAGGGATTATGTTTTACCAATTCAAGTTTAAATAAAATTTTAATGAATTTCTGTTCGAAACTTAATGTTAATTGATAAAACTTCAACACATCTTTTAATGGAAATGTCGTTGAGTAATAAATAAGTTATTATCGTTGATATGTGAAATAGACAACAAAGATGTTCTTCAGTGGTAATAAAAAATACACTGTAATAAAACTATGGGTCAAGGTTCCCGTAACATCAGGAAGATAATGCAACTTCAAAAGCCAGCGTTTTATAACGAAAAGCAAACAAGTGAGTTTTCAATAGGTTTCCATGCAAGTGCCGTCCGTTGTAGCGAAATAACATGATCCAAGTTTGCATTTAGAGTGAGGGATATGTGTTTGTGTACGTTGCATCGGTTAATGCATGCGGCGAAGATCCATTAAGCGTTTGGTGTTTTGCGGTGTTTCGCTGATCTCCTTACGTTTGCGGCCATCCACTCCTTCTGGTTCTTGCATCCAGGAGCATTTTCTATTCTAGTCTCTTGACCGAAGGGACAATATTTGCGTAGGCTAAGTGGCCGTCATGCCGTCAATGTTCACAACTCGTAGCTGGAGGAGATACGGAGTGAGGGAGTGAGTGAGATGGTGTGAGAGTTACATATTGCCCGCGCCGAACGCACCGAGGGTTGACAGATTTAATGCGTCCGCAGGGACGAGGCCGGACTTGTACACACCCTCTCTCCACGGCCCCATACACATTTCGTCAGGGTTTGTTACACACGACTAAATCCGACGTTAAAGAGGACACTATAACGAGAAACCTCTGCTGGATGGACGGGGATGGACACCTAACATCTTCCTATACTAACCTGCACAAATCCCAGGTACTCTATTTTCTCTTCCCTTTACCTCTATAAAGAAAACCCACTTTATTTTCTTACAATCTGCAAATCTTAGATGTCTACTTTTACAGCATTAACACTGAAATAGATTACTTATAGAAAGGTCAAAATAATTGGTTATCTAACATAACATGTCAATATAAAACATCAAAAGAAAAAAAAACAGAACAGGGACAAAACCGAAGGCAAAAACAACATCAACGTCTGTTCTGTTTATTCGCTGTTATGGCCTGACATGTTCCGACATATCCGATAGACAAAATAATTTACTTTTTCATTCAATTCAATATTTACCTTATGATTATTATAAACTTATATTAAAATATACAAATCTTAGAAGTCTGCATTCAAAATAATTAGTTATCTAATCTAACGTAATATGTCAGAATAAAACAAAGAAAACAACAAAATAGGGACAAAACTGAAACCAGAAACAATATGAATAAACATTGCTACAGGCTGTTCTGTTTTATCCCTATTTTGGCCTGAAATGTTCCGACATATCCGATGGACAAAATAATTAACTTTTTTTATACAATTCAATATTTACCTTATATAAGATTATTATAAACTTATATTAAAATAAATAAATCTTAGAAGTCTGCATTTACAGCGGTAATACTGAAATAGATTAGTTACATAAAAGTCAAAATAATTGGTTATCTAACATAACATGTCATTAAACAATAAAAAAACAGAATAGGAACAAAACAGAAGGCAAAAACAACGTCAACGTCTGTTCTGTTTATTCGCTGTTATGGTCTGACATGTTCTGACATATCCGAAGGACAAAATAATTTACTTTTTTTCATTCAATTCAATATTTACCTTATATAAGATTATTATAAACTTACATTAAAATATAAAAATCTTAGAAGTCTGCATTTACTGAAATAGGTTAGTTACATAAAAGTCAAAATAATTGGTTATCTAATCTAAAGTAACAAGTCAGTACAAAATAATAACAAAAAAACAGAACAGAGACAAAACTGAAGGCACAAACAATGTGAATAATAAAGGCTGTTTTGTTTTATCCCTGTTTTGATCTAACATATTCCGACAGATCCGATCACCAAAATAATTGACTTTTATGATACAATTTCAATTCAATATTAATGTTATTTATCATTATTATAAACTTATACTACAATCTGCAAATCGTAGAAGTCTACATTTACAGCATTTACACTGACATAGTTCATATAGAAAAGTCAAAATAATAAGTAAGAACAGAACAGGGACAAAACATAATGCAGAATTACCGAAGTTATTAATAATTGCTATAAGTAGTTCTGTTTATTCGCTGTTCTATTTTGACATGTTATTACTTATCCGGTTCCCAAAATAATTTACTATTTAAATATCACATAAATTGCTAATTAAACTTACATAAAATTTAATATATAGGGCAGAAATACTAATCAATAGCCTTTTATGTGACAGTTATAATAAATATTATTGTTATTACTATAATACGAAATTTGTATAAGAACTCTATGGAACATTTTATGACTGGTAATAAAAATAATCGTTTTACTATCGAAATCGAATGGATTTGAATAATTAATATTATAAAGTATATTGACTGAAAACTTCAGGTAAAGTATTTAATATTTACGTAGGAACTATTAGAGTCTAAACTTTTACAGGTCGTTCATAAAAGTATTGCTTTACATTCTAAATATTTGATAATCCTGCCACAAATGTTACGACTTGATGAAACTTTATACTAGATCTAAAAGAAAGATCAGTTAATCGATTTACTTAATCAATAGTTTGTGTTAGTACTTTAATATTGCTAATAATTACATTTGTTATAATAATAATTACAAAAAAATCATTAAAATAACAAAATACAAAGATAAGGAAATTGTATTGTTGCAAAGGCCCCTTTTACATTAGTTTTAACAATGTTTTCAAAGTTATTTTCTTACAACAGAGATATTGGACTTTCTCAATAGTAATGTAAATGAATTTTTTTAAGTAATAAGTTTATATAGAAATGTATAAATAAAAGTGTTAATAAAATGTCTTGAAAAGTAAGCGAAAGTTGCGTCATCATTTTGGAAGCGATGAAAAATGAGAATAAGACGGTCCATGAATCCGTATTTGGGGAGAAAGGGTGTCTATTTCGGGTAAGTGTATATTTATCCACCCTAATTCACACGTTCACATAAAGAATTTCGCCCTTAAAACAAACAGCGGAACGCATTAGAATTTCGCAGTCGACGAGCAGACGAATCCCATTCCGTCTTTCAGCCGAGGTCGAGACGATCTTCCTCCCCTTCGTCTAAAGATAGCCCGAGGCTGCATCGCCTGGCCTGGCCTATAGGGTGCATGATTCTAATTCCTAAGAGCCCGACAACAACAGACAATAAATACGAGAGCAGCGGCTCTCGAAAATGCGTGAATGAAAATAAATACTCAGACGATGGGCGTTCTCTCACTCTCTTTCCCTGTGTTTATATATATATTTGTATGTGCAGTTTAAATGGATGCACTTTAAAAACCGAGGGGTCCGATACAGTTTCCCTTTCATTACGGAACACTTCGCCGTATTATTTCTGTAGCTACGAAAAGATATTTTGTATTGTAGAGGAAACAGCGCTACTGCCGATTGTTCTTGGAGAGCACCTAGGTGTTGTACCCTTGGCAACAAAGCTCTTGAAAAGGGTTTACACCCAGCCTCACTCGTTAGATCCCATTGTCCATTTCATCAATAACCATTTCTAAAAACACCCCTAATTAATACTTCCATTGTATCCACTCACTTCATCAAAACTACATCATAATCAGACACTCACAAGTAATGTAAACCGTTTGTTCCAAAAAATAATAATAAACGCGATTTTATTATATCGTAAATTGAATTTATCGTAATTTGAAGCCTCTACTGAAGCTGAAGTTTTATTTTATTTGGAACCTCTCCAATTCCAGTTTTCCTTTGCCGAATCGCACATCAAAGTTTTACTGGTATTAGATCAAAAGATCTCAAATTCCTGGTGATTCTAAGATTCTTAAACTTATTTTTTACCAAATTACCATTTCTCAATTTATTTAAAGTAATGGTAATTACCGCCAATCTGTTTTAAGTAAATCTTTGAGGATCTTTCAGTTCCACTCCAATTCAGACCAGATTCTTTATTTCTTATAATATTTCCGCATCCCGTGTATACGTTTCAATTTTCAGACACTTTAAGTTATAAATAGAAAATTGGCTTAAAGACCACACAGATAAAATCTTGCCATTATCGTTTATAAAAACTCAAAGAGATAATTAAGTAGTTGGAAAGATATATATTTCTTATTGAAATGCACTTAAAGATGCGGAGCAGAAAAAAAACGCAAAGCTTTATATAAGAGATATTTCAGGGTCGGCTTCGAAGCTGCAATCAATTACAATAAAGTTAATTTCCAATTAAATGGAAGGGGGAGAATCAAGTTAATAAGCTAATTTATTTTAATACGCAATTATAGTTGCATTCGCCTCAAAGGAATCATTGGGAAAAAGCCGGTGAAAGGAAATAAAAGTGAGTCACAAACAGGGTTAATGCGAGGCGAGGGCATTCGTTATTTCGGACCTTAATAATTAATTTCGTTCGATCGGCGTTCATTAGGAGCCAATACAGAATGTGCCCAGGGTGAAAAACAAGAGTGAAAGGATGATACAACCCAATTAAACCTTGAATGATGTAGTTAAAAATAAAGATCAAGGTGTTTTGTATCCCATATTTGACTCTGAATTAAAGCTAAAGTAGTAGAGCTATAAACATCGTATAATACACATATTATTCTCCATTTATTAGACTTTAATTATATTGTTAAATATGTGCTTTACATATTTTGTATTACAAGAAATTAACAAAAATCTAAAATTCAATTTGAATTTATTACATAATTTTTCAATACAAATCACAACCAAAGCAGTATTGCAATATTTATTACAATTAATGCTTTTAATTATTTATTTATTATGCTTCTAATTCTATATTTAATATCAATATGTTATAATCTTGACTAATTTAGCTTCAATATAACATATTTGTGTATCTATTAATGTGTTTGAAAAGTTAAGAAACATTAATTTTAGATATATCATTTTTTATTGCAATTTATAATTAAACTGAAAGAGCTATTACTTTCACACTAAACACATTATATTCCTTATTTCATATTAACTCTATTTTTTATAGTTTTCACGAAATTCATAAAAATGTGAAGACAGTTTTCAAAGTTAATTTGTATTACATATTTTGTAGAAAATTGTAGATGTTTAATTATGTTTCCACATACATTCCATTCTTTATTTATTGAACTTGATTCCATTCCATTTCCAAAGAATACAGTATGGGGTTTGAGAAATGTATAAAAAAATCTATATTTTTTCCTGTTTAACTACTAATTTGGATGTAAATTAGTAGAATTTAGATTATAATTCTAAATATGTTATAATCTTGACTTATTTAGCTTCAATATAACATATTTGTGTATCTATTATTGAGTTTTGAATGTTAAGAAACATTAATTTTAGATACATCATTTTCTATTGCAATTTGTAACTAAATCGAAAGAGTTATTTCATTCATACTAAACACATTTTATTCCTTATTTCAAATTAACTTTATTTTTTATAGTTTTCATGAAATTCATATAAGTGTGAAGGCAGTTTTAAAAGTTAATTTATAGGAAATATTTTACAGAAAATTGTAGATGTTTAATTATGTTTCCACATACATTCCATTCTTTATTTATTGAACTTGATTCAATTCCATTTCCAAAGAATACAGTATGGAGTTTGAGAAATTTATAAAAAAAAATCTATATTTTTTCATGTTTAAGTACTAGTTACATCCAAGTTAGTAGAATTTAGATTACAATTCTAAATATGTTATAATTTTGACTTATTTAGCTTCATATTTGTGTATCTATTATTGTGTTTGAAAAGTTAAGAAACATTAATTTTAGATACATCATTTTTTATTGCAATTTGTAACTAAATCGAAAGAGTTATTACTTTCAAACTAAACACATTTTATTCCTTATTTCATATTAACTCTATTTTTTATAGTTTTCAGGAAATTCATAAAAATGTGAAGGCAGTTTTCAAAGTTAATTTGTATTACATATTTTACAGAAAATTGTAGATGTTTAATTATGTTTCCACATACATTCCATTCTTTATTTATTAAACTTGATTCCATTCCATTTCCAAAGAATACAGTATGGGGTTTGAGAAATTTACAAAAAAATCTATATTTGTTCATGTTTAACTACTAGTTACATTCAAATTAGTAGAATTTAGATTACAATTCTAAAGATGTTATAATCTTGACTTAATTAGCTTCAATATAACATATTTGTATATCTATTATTGAGTTTGAAAAGTTAAAAAACATTAATTTTAGATACATCATTTCCTATTGCAATTTGTAACTAAACCGAAAGAGTTATTACTTTCACACTAAACACATTTTATTTCATATTAACTCTATTTTTTATAGTTTTCACGAAATTCATAAAAGTGTGAAGGCAGTTTTCAAAGTTAATTTGTATTACATATTTTATAGAAAATTGTAGATGTTTAATTATGTTTCCACATACATTCTATTCTTTATTTATTGAACTTGATTCCATACAATTTCCAAAGAATACAGTATGGGATTTGAGAAATTTATACAAAAATCTATATTTTTTTCGTGTTTAAGTACTAGTTACATCCAAATTAGTAGAATATAGATTACAATTCTAAAATATGTTATAATCTTGACTTATTTAGCTTCAATATAACATATTTGTGTATCTATTATTGAGTTTGAAAAGTTAAGAAACATTAATTTTAGATACATCATTTCCTATTGCAATTTGTAACTAAACCGAAAGAGTTATAACTTTCACACTAAACACATTTTATTCCATATTTATTCGTGTAAATTGCTTTTAATTAATGTGAATTCTAACTAATGTAGTTTTCGTGTAAAATGTGCATTTGCTTTGTATATAATTCACAGTGTTATTATGCAACCGGATAGCGAATTTACTCGAATATTGTTAATTGTTTCGCAGGTGTGCAATTGGATTCTGTGCAGTCGGGAATGCGATTTTCTTGCAAACAAAAAAGACGAAAGGAAATTAATTTGCGAATTAAATTACACGAAGGTGGAATTATTCGGGCGACAATTAAACTGTTTGAATTGGAGGATTGAGTTCGAGTGGATGGAGCAGAAAACGTAAAGGACGAGGAAGAGACACGTAAAAATAGTACGGCGTAACCATATCTAATCACTGGACCCATTATTATTCAATTAAAACTTTTTCAATTAGCCCAGTAAATCCAGCCGCGTTTCACTTGCCCTCTAACTTCTGCACTTCCGCCTTGTTGCTCCTCCGCACTTCTGTTGCTTTTCCTGTTTTCCCTTCCGCCTTTCTTTCTTTCTCTTTTTTTCTGCATGTTTTATTTGTCCTGTTTTTCCGTCCCCTTGTTTTTAATCAAGGATCCTAACGGAATATAATCGGGTTTTCGGGCGAGCAAATGCGAACGGGAACAATACGACCGTAAATTGGTTGCAAATTTTCTTGGGGCTTTGTTAATGGCTCGGAGCCGACGACGACTTGTAAAGTTATTATATTTCATTGCTTCCGTTTGTTGCATTATGATTCCGGAGCGCGAACTTCGTAATAAGTTCATTACTTAAATGCGGAGCAAACGGGGAAGCCTTTCATCTCTTAAATATTTAACCGTTTATCGGATGCTTTGAAAATCAATTTCCTTCCGCCCACGCCTCAAGGACCAACGGTGTGATGTACTTACCGATAATATTACGCATCGACTATCTCGACGTCTTTGAACCAAGCGAATCGCTCAGAATTCCATTATGGTTACACCTGTCGAAATATTCGTATCTAAAATATGCATAAATGCACCTATATTGCCAATACCTTCAATTTTAATACACTGTATTTAACAAAGATAGAATCGATATTCTCAGAGTAAACTAATTTTAAGAAAAAAGTCTTTTACAGTAAGAAATTTTATTAAAAAACATAACGAATTTAAATCTAATATATTTGTATAAATCATGTATTTCTATAATTAAACTAATTAAAACAATAGAAACTTATACTGAGTAATAACCAAAACCAATTAAACTTACAATAATATAGTTAAATATAAAAAACAAGGTCTTTATTGGAGTGTAATTTTACTGATAAACTCTACAATTATTTTATTAGATACGTGTTAATCACAATTAAAAAACCTTCAATTTTCATGCCAAACATCTAATTTTGCTATTTAATATTTTAAGAAATTTGTAAAAGGATTGTTCGAAATTTAGTTGATTTTTTTCATAATTTTTTAGTGCAAATTACGACCAAAGCATTTATCAGTTAAACATGCTTCTTTCTTCAATTTCTATATTCAATTTATTTAATGTGGTCTTTAAAATATGGGACAAAACTTGAAGACATGTCGTCATTTTAAAGTTACGTGTTTTGAAAATTACAACTGGAGATACAATTTTTACATTCTTATGTTCTTTTCCTCAATTATTCATTAATCTTTATTTAATATCAATTTAATCGTTTGTATTTTTCATAAAATGTAAAGACACTTTTTCAAACTTCATTTTAAAGCATTTTTTAAAAATTTTAATGCAAATAAGTGAAAAATTAGTAGTTATTTAATACCAGTTCAATCTTTTGTATTTTTCATTAAATTTACTAAAATGTAAAGGACTTTTTCAAACTTCATTTTGAAACATTTTTTTAAATTTTAATACAAATTTTTCACGTAAATTAGTAGTTATTTAATACAAGTTCAATCTTTTGTTTTTTTCATAAAATTTACTAAAATGTAAAGACACTTTTTTAAACTTTATATTGAATCTTTTTTTTTTAATTTTAATGCAAGATAATGAAAAATTTGAAGTTTTCCAATGATTATTCCATACAAATTTAAAAATGTTTACTAAAATCATACACCTTTTACTAAAAAAACTTTACAAAATTTATATATAATCTATTAATGATAAATTTCTCTAATTAAACTTAAACAAAGCAAATTTTATTATTAACATAATATAATTACAGAAGTCTTTCAAATGATTTGACAAAATGCTACCATTTTACCATTCTTATTATGATTGTAATTAAAATAATCTTCAAGTAAATTTTCTTGAAAACATAATTAGTATTATAATTAGAGTAGTTTTAGGTATTAATTGTTAATGAAAAAGAATCATAATTGTAAAGAATACGAAAATACAATTGATTATATGATAGTGTAACACAAAGTTCACAAAGTGAAAAAGTACAAAAACGCAGAATTTGACTCTTAATCCAACCAACTGAAATATTGACGTTTATTTTGTTGTATTCTACTTTATATCAATGGCTTATTAACATTTCAATAAGACTGCGGTCATTCAACACTAATTAGTATTATAATTAGAGTAGTCTTAGGTGTTAATTGTTAATAAAAAAGAATCATAATTGGAAAGAATACGAAAATACAATTGAATTATACGATAGTGTAAAACAAAGTTCTTTATAAAGATTTTTCATGAAAGTTGCTGATCCTTGTGAATAGAAGGTGAAAAAGTAAAAAAACGCAGAATTTGACTCTTAATCCAACCAACTGAAATATTGACGTTTATTATGTTATATTCTACTTTATATCAATGGCTTTTTAACATTTCAATAAGAATGCGGTCTTTCTACACTAATTAGTATTATAATTAGAGTAGTTAGGTGTTAATTGTTAATGAAAAAGAATCATAATTGGAAAGAATACGAAAATACAATTGAATTATATGATAGTGTAACACAAAGTTCTTTATAAAGATTTTAATGAAAGTTGGTTATTTTGTTATATTCTACTTTATATCAATGGCTTTTTAACATTTAAATAAGACTGTGGTCTTTCTACACTAATTAGTATTATAATTAAAGTAATTTAGGTGTTAATTGTTAATGAAAAAGAATCATAATTGTAAAGAATACGAAAATACAATTGAATTATATGATAGTGTAACACAAAGTTCTTTATAAAGATTTTTAATGAAAGTTGCTGAATAGAAGTTGAAAAAGTAAAAAACGCAGAATTTGACTCTTAATCCGACCAACTGAAATATTGACATTTATTTTGTTATATTCTACTTTATATCAATGGCTTTTTAACATTTCAATAAGACTGCGGTCTTTCTACAATAATTAGTATTATAATTAAAGTAGTTTTAGGTGTTAATTGTTAATGAAAAAGAATCATAATTGGAAAGAATACGAAAATACAATTGAATTATACTATAGTGTAACGTAAAGTTCGTAAATTATGACGTTCAGAAAGACAAGTTTGCGGTGGATACTGTAGGAAAATTAGTTCGTTTTGGTGGAAAACCGCGAACGGCAAAGTGAGTTAACGCGAGTTAACAGAATTACGTAACGGAAGCCAGACGCTTCGCGCCGCATTGATTGGCCGGGAATCCGCAGTTAAATTTCGGGTATAACAATATACTTTTCGGCGTCGAAATTCGCGAAACAATTCCGCACGGAAATCATTAGTATTTGCATCGAATATTAGACACACGGGTAATGAATTTTAATGGAGTCACGGAACTTTTCCATTTGCTCCACAAACATAACATTCTTCCATTTCTGCATGCTATTTATATGTATTTATTTGCTTTTATTTTTATATTTGATTTACTCCTTGTCGTTTTGGGAGGGCGTGAAAAGTTTTCATTCCGTTTATGATGCGAAATCTCCGGTCTCGGATCATTTATCTTACGTTTCGCGGCTTCCATTACAATTGTATAAAGGAGTCAATTTAAAACTAAACTAAAATACAATCCTGCTGCACGTTTTGTCTGTGTGTCTGTGGCGGATCATAAATCACTTATATCTTCTCACATATGATTCCGGGTGGAAGGAGGGTGAGATGAAAAAGAGCAGTGTGGAAAAAAATTATATAATAATGTAGAGGAGGTTTGGTATAAAGGCAGGGATTCTGATGGAACTTCGTCCTTTGTTGCGTCGCGAATTAATGAATACTAATTATCCTTATAGAATAAAAATGTGCGGAGGGGAATAAAAACCGGGCCGGATTCCTAATGGCAGCGACAATTAATAATGCCCCTTGCGGATTTGCTGCAGGACGAATGGATGTTTTATTACCGTTTGCGCTTCCTATTTCTTATATAGGAATCGTCCTGGCTCTTTCGTTTACAAAACAGGTAGCGTTTCATTTGCGACACAATTTAAGAAAAATGAGATCGTAAATTGAAAGTTTCCAATCCATTCTGAAAGAGAGAAAATGAAAGCATTATAACGAAATCTATCTATATTTAATTCCTTTCAACCTTTTGACTCTATGTAATGTTTATATTGTTCTGTTTTTCATAAGGTATATAAATAAAGTCGTAAAATTGTGTTAATTAGATATACAAATCTCGTTCTGAAATATATAGTGATACCTCGGTATACGTCTGGTTTGGAATACGTCGCTTTTGGACGAAACAACTACTACGATCTTTGTTTGGTATACGACTTAATTCAATTATACTATGCCGTCTATGATCACAATCGCTAACCGAAAGGGTCGTCGAATCTAGGGCATCTACAATAGAAGATATTGTTTCTCCAAATCCATGGAATTAGTAGATATACAAGATGATGATGTTGAAGAATTAGTGGAAGAACACAATCAAGAACTGACAAGTGAGGAGTAGCAAGAACTGGAGATCGATGAGCATCAGATTTGAATGGATTTTTTTTTATTGTGTCAGTAAGTTTATTTACAATCTATTCAAGTTAAACAATAAGAAAATTTGGTCGCGGGTGACTTTGATCAGATAAACTACCCCGGTGTATAGTTGTAAATGAGTTACTTAAATCTATAAACTAAATCTAGTGGTTTATAAAGCTTAAGTCTATTTGTTGTTTTGCTGTTGTCAAGTAAGTCAATATAGTAGTAGTATCTGCTACTAAACATTTGTATTGTATCCTGTACAAAATCTATATGGAGATCTTCATGTATTTGCCTATGAACCACGGTGCCCTGATGATACTTTTTGGGTATTTTGATTGAAATCTCTGGATAATTTGAATGTTCGATTTGTTGGCTACACCCCATAATTGGATGCCATAAGTCCATACTAGTTTTAGGATTAGCTTGTATATTAATAGTATATTCTTCCACTGATAATTCCGACTTTTGTCTTAATAACCAATAGAGTTTTGTAAACTTTATTTCTAAGTATTTCCTCTTAGCCTGAATGTGGTCTTACCAGGTAATCCTTCTGTCGAGATGCACACCTAAGTATTTGACTTTAGTTGATTTAGACAAATCTTGTCCATTTAGTCTAACTGTTGAGCAGGTGAGATTAGAATGGATGGAAAAGAGTCTTTTGACTCAAAGGAGGTACAGATAGAAGAAGCCATGACAAAATTGAAACAAATCACACTAGCATCGCTTGCGAAGATTATACAACTTTAGAGACATCGATATTTAATAAAAGTTGCTCATCCTTGTAAAGAGAACAAGTCAAAAAGGCAAGATTTGACTCTTATCCCAACCAACACAAATATTGACGTTTATTATGTTGTATTCTACTTTATATCAATGACTTTCTAACATTTTAGATTTTCTGCACTTAGCAGCATTAATAAACATGTTCATGAATCTTTGCAACATACTTTGAGACTTAATACGATTGTATACTTGATATCGGATTTATAAATTGGATTAAATCTGAGATTGGTATTAAGGTAAATGACATTGTAACAACTATATTTGCGTGGATTAATTCATTATTAAGACAGAAGATTAAAAGCAATTTCGGATTAATAATCCCTTAACAGATACAACCGAAATTAACCAATTTGCGTTACGTAATTCAGTCGTTCGCTGTACGTTTGAAACGCAAATCCAGTTACGGCACTTGCGCTCAACTTTTTGTTAAGTAAAATAATAGTAATTAGGGAGAAAATCGAATGAGAAAGTTTGTTTTTACTCCAATTACCCGTAATTAGAAGATCATAATGAATTATCCTTAATTCTGATCTAGTTTAATTATGAATCTAATAGAAAATCGAGAAGAAGATTACTCAAATTATCCTAGATATTTCGCTTCGAATACGTTTGCCATCTAATTGTATTTCATTCTTTGCAACCTTCCAGGGAGAGAGAGAAAGTCCTGTTTTCCTTGGGGAGGGATTGCAACAAAAGCCTCTTAGAATTGGAATGAATTAAAAATAACATCCGCGAGCTTCTTGAACTTTTCGCGAAGCTTTTACGAAATTAATTGAAAATTATGTTTATTTCGTTCCGTCTCCTCTCCCTTTTTTACTCCTTACTTAAATATGTTTTTTTCTCTCTTTCTCCTTTGGAGGCGCGAGCAGAATGCAGATGATGGTCGGGAATAAACGCCCGGGGGGCGCAGAGAGCGACGACGAAAAGAAGGTAAATTTGTTTATTCTGGAAACATATATAAAGGATGAAGCTTTAAATATTCTTTTGCGCGTGCACGATGATAAATATATCGTTTATTTTCTAAGAGAAATAGAGGGATGGTGCAAAGAAAGATGGGTGAAAGAGTGTGTGAGAGAGAGAAGGGGGGAAACGACAGGATGAAAATAAAAAGGAAAGAGGAGGCGCTCTCAAAGTGCGAAAATTTGTTACCTCTTCTGTACTTTACATATCTTCCATTTTTATGTTATTTTTTCTCTATTCCTTCGTTTTACGTATATTTTTTTCTCTCTCACTCCTTGTTTCGCGAAATAACATGTGCTGCACGGTTTTCTTCCCCTGCGAAATTGTAACATGCCCTCAATTCTACAGAACAAGACAGAGTACATCTAAATATGCAGAATAAAAGATGTTTTATCTAACCTTACACGACCTACATTTCAACATAGAATAAACTTATTATTTACATGACTAAATACTGCAAGTATTTTAGAACACATTTGATATTAATTCAACCTAAATAATAACCCAATTTTATTTCCATTAAAATTGTCATTCATAATTTATAATTGAATGATTTTGTATACAATTGAGTACATTTATTGCAAACAAAATGAAAATGAAGAAATACAAAAAGAACATTGCATTGTTGCAATATATCTTTCTGTCTACTAATTAGTAGTTATCAAAATTTTGACCACCATAATAACTAATTATTAATTACGACTTTCTAATTGCTGACAAACGATGAATGTGTCTTTTTTTACAAATATTAATTATGTGCATCTTCTGAAAAATCGCCTCCGATTTACTGAAAAGGCAATATATTTGTCTAGAGGTGGCAAAGAGTATTCAATTTCAGGTATCAATGGGCAACATGTGTGGAAACTGACGAATGCCCACTTTGAAATATGTGACATTTACAGATTCCATGTAGAAAAGTTTGAAACTTTACCTAATGATATTTTAATACTACAAAAAGCATTTCCATGTTTCTATGCAAAACACCACACATATTTTTCACAGAATGTTTTAATCACTTGGAAACTCGAGCAGATTTTTCATGATTCTCTTAAACTTGATAATATTAATGTTTATGTTTTCCTCAGACCTAATGAAGGGTCTGAGATATAATTTAATGTTTTCATAGTGATTTTAACCTGTAGATTCAAATCAATACATTTTAATTAAAATCAAGTAACATTAATAAATTAAGTAATTTTGATTTTTGATCGAAATTCCTTTAGCCAGTTATATCTTTTTAATAATTATTTGTCTATTTATACATTTACTAAAAAACTCTAAAATTAGGTTTTTTGCTTTGTTTCAAAGTTTTATGTATTTCTGGACAAGAAAACATATTAAGAAAGGGCGGAAAGACTGCGGTTAATAGCCCCTTTATAAGAGTTATAACAGTTTTTTAGATTTGTTCATTTTTCTGTCTGTTTATATATGTTGTAATAAATATTGTTATTAATATTATGAAGAAAAAGGTTAAACATTGCAATTCTTGAATTTGCTTAGAAAGTATTTGAATTTGCATGGAATGTTTGAAATAATAATAAATAATATTTCGTCATTTCATTGCAATTCTCAGTTAAGTTATGCATAATAATCGTGGGCGAAGAGACCTTTCGATTCTCCAGAGTTTGCATATTAAAAAAATGAATAATTTTTGAAACCAGTTTTGTGGGACAGTAAAATAATTTGAGTCGAAAATATGTACAAATCGTTTGAGGCAGAATACACAAAGTATGGAATGTAATTGATCGTTTACATGCGTGGCAATTTTCACGCTCCGATCCGGACTGAGGGAGAAAAATCGCAAAATGAAGACGGCTAATTAAGTTTCCGAGGGATTATTTATCGAGGATCGAGATCTATTCTCGGAGCAACCGAAGAGATGAAATTAAAATCAGCAACAAAACAAAGAGAAAAAAAATAACTGAGAGAGGGAACAGCAAACGTTTTGTAGGTTGTGGTGAGGTGAGCCTAGGCTTTATTAAGTGGCCTGAGCAGGGATTTGATTGCGAACAGCTTCTTTGATATTCATGTTATTCAAATCCGTTTCGCATCAATTTATTAACGTCTTCTGGTAAAAGCCCCAGAGGTCTTTCGAAAACCCGATGCAAACTCGACGATAGAGAGAGGGAATCCAGCCATTATTTCCGATTCCAGGTGGAGCAGAAAAAACGCTATCGGATAAACTAATTTCCACGATTTGACGAGGAAGGCAGTAATTATGGTGGATGTTTGAACAGCATCTCGCTGTTTAATTTAAGCCTCAATTTCCTGTTGCGGCCGCCGCGAATTGCAATTGGGCCCGATGAAAAGTTGCGCCTCTATTTACGTAACCGGGGGGGTTGTGTGGGCCCATTTGAATTGTTAATCGTGTTGCGTAATTGTATTTTTATTGTGCGGTCGTCGCCACCGTTTGTTACACTCTTTTCACTCTTTTTGTTGTTGGTTTCAAGAATCCTGAAGGGAAAAAATGGGTGCGAGGATACGTATGTTTGTAGAGGGGAATTACCATAGGCAAACAGTTATATAAAGCGCCAAATTTCTCATTAGAGGTCCGACATTCCCCGGGGCTAATAATAGGAGATGAGATGTCTAGAGTAAATATTCTCTATGTTCCTTTTAATTCTTTGAAATTACGCCGGAATGTTAGGGACTATAAATTAAGGAAGCACACATGGTTGGGAAAAAAGGCGAAAGGGAGCCGGAGGAAGGAGGAGGAAAAAAAATGTGTTTGTACGTGGAACCGTTTTCGGGTGGGTTCCTAGATGATGAAGAAGAAGAAAAAGAATGAAGCGAAAAAAAAACGAAGAACGTGGAGTAAAAGTAGTAAGTGAAATGTTGGTGCCACATGTATCATCGGAATCGGGGGGTGATGCTGGAGGTCCGGGTTTTAGGGAGCGACGAGAAAACGTGTTTTATTTAATCAGATCTGGGGAAAAGTTCTGCTGTGCTCGGCTCTCGGCATTAATTTAACTTCGGTATTTGCTGAAGTGGATGTGTGTAGGTGGCCCATCGCAACAACAACAACAAAACCGCCCTTCGGAATGGTGACAACCGACCCCCCTCCCATTCTCACCCTCTATCTCTCTCTGCGGATAAAGCTTTTAAGTCATCATCGTATTATTAATACGGCAAACACGGCGAGTTTAAATAAACCGTACGTGTCGGGAAGTTTCTTCGAAATTTCCGAACGGGAGAAATCGCATTTGCTAAATTACCATTTCGCGAATGGAGGGCAAACAGAAACAAGCAAAACGAGATGACGAATACAAAAAAAAACAACGTATAACACACATACAGAGAGAGAGAGGGATGCGAATGAGGTACAGCGATTCCAAAGTATTGCGTAATTAAAGCACGTCCAATTTCCGTTTTGTCGTAACGCTAATGGTTTGCGAATATTATCCAGTCCTCCAATTAATTCTTTACCATCGATTCCCATCGCACGGAATCATTGTCCGTAGGAAATTAATTCAACAGGTTTTCCATCCATTGACGCCATTTACAAGCACAACTGCCATCCGATAAACAATAAAACTGCTTCGTTTGCTTTTGCAATTAAAATCGAGTTAATTTCTTACTACATTTGTTTCAGTCTCGACTCTCTCTTCATCGCAATTTTAATTCGTGTATAATTTGTATAAATATATCCAATTCATATCTTCAATTCACGATTTTAGTTCGTAATTCGTAATTTAATAAATATATCCAATTTATGTCTTCAATTTTACTTAAGGATTAACTTAGTGATTAATTACAAACAAAATTATTGTTGTTAAGTTTAGTGTAGCAATTTATTTTGTTTTCGAGTAATTTCAAATTATAAATTACATAATTTTACTTGTTCATGTTAGTCTTATTACACTGTAAGGAATTTTAATTTAAAATTTGCTGTAAATTTAAGTCTTAACAGAAAATCAATGAAAAGTACACCTTTTGCTTTGGAATTTAGTGGTGTTACGTATTTCAGTTAATAGATCGAAACGAAACTTTCAATTCAATTTTTTTGTAAATTAATTGATATATATCCATTTGTATTTATGTAATTATACCAGATATCAATTAGGTAAAAGAGGAATAAAGATGATCAAAAATTACATAATTTTCATCTACAAATAAGATAATTTTATTTAAGGATTCATATAATGATAAATGAAAAATAAAATTATTGATGTTTAGTGTAATCATTTCTTAATTATACGAGTAATTTCAAAATATGAACTAGATAAAGTAAGTAAGAAGTAAAATACTTCTGTTTGAATAAGTATTACATTGTGAGAAACATTAGTTTCAAATAAACAGAAAACTATAATCTTAATGAAGGGAAAATACAAGTTTTGTTTTGGAATTTAGTGTTGTTGCGTATTTCAGTTAATAGATCGAAACGAAACTTTTCAATTCTACTTTTTTAGTAATTTAGTTGATATATATCCATTTGTATTTATGTTATGTATTATACCAGATATCAATTAGGTAAAAGAGGAATAAAGATGATCAAAAATTATATAATTTTCATCTACAAATAAGATAATTTTTCTTAAGGATTCATATAATGATAAATGAAAAATAAAATTATGGATGTTTAGTGTAGTCATTTCTTAATTATACGAGTAATTTCAAAATATGAACTAGATGAAGTAAATAAGAAGTAAAATACTTCTGTTTGAATAAGTATTACATTGTGAGGAATACTAGTTTCAAATAAACAGAAAACTGTAATCTTAATGAAGGCAAAATACAAGTTTTGTTTTGGAATTTGATGATGTTATTTATTTCAGTTAATAGATGTTAAAGAAACTTTTATATACAATTTTAAAATGGACAAAAAATGTATGAATTACACATACAAATTTGATAAATGTATTAAATGAAAAATATATACTAAATTTGTTGTATTTTATTCATAATAGTGATGAATGAAGAATACAATTATTGCTCTTAAATTTACTACAGTTATTTATTTTGAATGCCATTTATACATTAAGAAATGTTAATTTTAAATTAAAAGTAAACTTTAATCTAGTAACTTGCATTGTCACAAATATGAACTCAATACAATAGTAATAAAGAAATACAAAGAAATGATAAATAAATTATAATGCAAAAGGCTATAGACCATAGGTCTTTATGCCCAATTTAGTGTTTAAAACAAATTAATTAACAAATTTTGCTTTGAAATTTGTTGTAATTGAAAAGCTTTTAGGCTTAATTTTCTAATTGATAAATTAAATCATTTAGTTGCCAAGTTCTTTCATTTATTTATAATATAAATCATATTAGCATCAGGGTCTGATCTAAATGTGTAGACTGAAGTATGTTTTCTAATAACATTTTCAATACACGTTATTGATTTGCAGGTAAACCACAATTGCTAATCGATTACCTAGATGAGCAGATAAGTTGACGTAACAATTGAGTGGCCTCATAGAATTTGCAACGGTAACAGCCTGACAATGGTATGCAGAAGAGGCTGGATCGGATTATGCTATCATCGGCAGTCCCATCTATGGTGAGCCAATGAAACGTTTCTAATTGCATCGTAGGCGCCCGGAAACAATCCGGCGATGTTCTATTTAAAGCCATCCTGTTATGGATTGTCCTGGACGAGTGAGTGCTTTGGGGAAGAGACAAATTCCGTTTTCTATTTTTACGTCCGCCAAGTTCATCAACCCCATCTCTCCCGAAGGAGAAGGAACCTCCACGCACACACGACCATGGCCAACCATCCATACATCCCATCCATCCCCCGACCCAGCTTTGATCATTTTCCATAATCCCCCTCACCCAAAAATAAAAAAAAAATCGCCTCCGAATGAATTATTAGCCTTTGATCTCATCTACTTATTACACCTACATATTATTTATTTCCTGGACGAAAGCATCCTATTCTGTTACCCTTCATTTGACGTAATTAATATTTCAAATTCGATTAGCCCCAAAAATGTGGGCCCTCTTCTTCACGGAATCCAATTAAAAGTAAAGCCCATATCCCGTCTAATGAATAACTTAGATCCCATAAAAAGTCATCAATCAGCGTTCGCGGTGCAATGAACATAAATTTCAAATTCATAAAGCCATAGAATATTCCGATATAAATTACTGCGAGAGTCGCAAGAGGGTTGGGCTCTTGACTTTTTAGTCTTCGGCTTCTGCACTTTACTGTTCCTGCATAATGCAACCAGAAATAATATCACACTACTTTTATACATTATGCCTGAAATATTCAAATCGGAACTGTTTAAAAACGCACCTACCTTCTTCGTCCGTACAAGAACTTTCCGCAACCTGAAACAAAAACAGAGCAACCATCAAACTAGGAACAAAGTAACAAATGAAACAACAACAGCGCACGGCGTATTACGCATTCTCGTTGCAATGCATTTCGCATAAATTCCTTTTCTTTCTCCCTTTGGAAATGGATATTCCGCTTCGAGACATTTTGGATTCAATCCAAAACATTCTCACCACAGAATGGATTGCGATTTAATTTCATGCGCAACCAAAATACCGACCCATCCTCTCCCTCATCCTCATTTCATTCCATCTCTCCTCCTCTTTTTTGTTCCACTCTTCCTCTCCACACAGTTCTTGTCTTTCTCGCGTTTCCTATTTTTATTATTTTCCGTTTCCGTTTCCTCTGATTCACGGATTCCAGACACATACATTACGAACTCACGGCACTAGAAGTAACTGATCTTATTTTCTTTATTATTTACAATCTCTAATACCGCCGACTTACGCTCTATATGAAAAACCATAAATCCGAACTTTCTTTCTCGAATGAAAATTCATCTAGCAAAACCTTTAAAATATTTCATATTCATTACATTTTTAATACAAACTTATTCATTGTTTTAGTAGTAAAGAAATAAACTAGAAAACCGTAATAATTAATTTAAGAATAATATCAAGTCCATACATTTGAGTAACAGTTGAATAATTTATAATATCAGCACTTTATAACTGAATATTTAAAGAGATGTTTTTGAGCTTTCATTGCGAGAAACCGCATTTCCGTAAATACTTGATTACTTCGGATATTGAATCATTAACGGCACGAAAAAAAGTGGCGAAATTATAACTGAAATGGGTCCGGGGTAGCCTTCACAATAATCGGTCGTCTGAATAAGTTAGTTCTCATGCGTAGTCCGGAATACTTGAAGTGAATTAGCGCAATGTAATGCCTGTTTTTCTTGAGAGCATTACAGATAAACTTAATTATTCGACATGCTTTCAAATTCGATTCCACTCATTTCTTTAAAACTGTAATCGTTTGCTCTTGAACTTGAACTGTTTGTTGGCTTGAGAAAATATACTTGTTTATATACATTTCTTGTTTTATACAGTTCCTTTAGTAAACTTTATTACATAAGTTTAAATAAATATATATTCAAAGTTTTCTTGAGAAAAAAAACTATTTTTTTTATACAATTCTTGTATATTTTTGAGTAAAATCTTATAAATTGAAATGGAAACATATACAAATTCTTTACTTTTTATTAAATATAAGTATTTGTTGTTTGTTCTAATTTAATGAATAGAATTTTGTACTTTTTTTGAGCAATTATTGTAAATTGATTTGAAATCGATAAATGAATAAAAATAAATAAAATAGAGACAGATAATGAATGATTTATGTGAATACTGTAAACTGGATTTGAAAGAGAAATGCAAGAGCTGTTATGAAATTATAGCTTATTAAATGGGAAAAACACATAATTGTTTAATGAATCAATATTGTTTTCCAATTGCAGCAATTAATTTGAACGAGTCAAACAATTTGTTTGCTTATTAGAAGAACGTTTACAATCGATATCGTAATTATTTGCGGGAGCACGCGTAATAAATAACAATGCAATTAGTAGTGAGGCTGAGGAGAATGACTTTAAATTGTTGCAAATCGCAGATTAATTGCGTTCGTTTCCCCCAAGTTACGTGTATTCGTCGGAACGACTTGGCAGAAGTTTATAATTAATATGCGATAAATCAATGTGTCTTGTCGTGCGGAAGGAGTAAATACAATATATATGTGTTACGAAGACTAAATTGAATTTAAACATCGGATTGTTTGTTAAGCAAATTGGCAATAATTTGCATATAATGTACGTCAATTCGCAGGGCCCCAAAGGTGCGGATCTCCGAGATGGCAAAAACGATCGATAATCATTCGCAACAGCAATTTCAATCAATTTTGCCCTAAATGCCATACTTGGATATTCACAGTATTCTGCTCTATTACAAATATAGAGTAGAAGCTTAATTTTGATGCAAGATTGGTAATATTCAGTTTTATAACATAATGAAACTTAAAAATAACTGTATAATAGTTCAATTTTGTATTTTGATTATATCAAATTGTCTGAAAGGTGTCCAATTTTGTATTGTATTGTATTATTATGTAACATATTGATATCAGATAATAAGAAAATAGCGAAGTTGTATTAGGTTCTGGTAGAATTATCATCAAAACTGTAAACTTTTAAGACATGAGATTTACTTAAAATTACCTGAAAAGTATTCAATTTTGCAATTTAGATTCTGATGTAACTAATTAGTACCATTTACTTACAATAGTAGGTTAATGAATTAACTTAAGTTGACCTGCCCCAGAAAAGTACAATTATTGTATTTAGTATATTTTACAGTGTTTTTCAACCTTTTTACTATTCGACGCAATTGCTAATAGTTTTTCAATAGGCTCTTTGACAGCTATTATCATCATGAATGATAAGCTGAAAATGACAGGTGTCACCATCTTGAATGATAAGCTGAAAATGACAGCTGTCATTGGAATGCCCTGTAGATTGACAAATATGTTTAATATTAAAGTAATACTAGTTAAAAAATAATTAGTGGATTGAGAAACTACAGAACAATTATACTAATTAGTACCATTTACTTACAATAGTAGGCTAATAAATGTAAATAAATTGACTTAAGTTGAACTGCCCCAGAAAAGTACAATTATTGTATTTACTATAGTTTACAGTGTTTTTCAACCTTTTTACTACTCGACGCAATTGCTAATAGTTTTCCAATAGGTTCTTTGACAGCTATTATCATCAAGATTGTGACAGCTGAAAATGACAGCTGTTACAATCTTGAATGATAAGCTGCAAATGACAGCTGCCATTAGAATGACATGTAGATTGACAAATATATTTAATATTAAATTAGTACTAGTTAAAAAATATATAGTGGATTGAGAAACTACAGAACAATTATACTAGTTAGTACCATTTACTTACAATAGTAGGCTAATAATTGTAAATAAATTAACTTAAGTTGAACTGCCCCAGAAAAGTACAATTATTGTATTTTGTATATTTTACAGTATTTTTCAACCTTTTTACTACTCGACGCAATTGCTAATAGTTTTTCAATAGGTTCTTTGACAGCTATTACCCTCATATCAGCTGAAAATGACAGCTGTCATCATCATAAATGACAAGCTGAAAATGACAGTTGTCATTGGAATGACCTATAGATTGACAAATATGTTTAATATTAAATTAATACTAGTTAAAAAATAAATAGTGGATTGAGAATCTGCAGAACAATTATACTAATTAGTACCATTTACTTACAATAGTAGGCTAATAATTGTAAATAAATTAACTTAAGTTGAACTGCCCCAGAAAAGTACAATTATTGTATTTACTATAGTTTACAGTGTTTTTCAACCTTTTTACTACTCGACCCATTTGCTAATAGTTTTTCAATAGGTTCTTTAACAGCTATTACCCTCATATCAGCTGAAAATAACAGCTGTCATCATCATGAATGACAAGCTGAAAATGACAGCTGTCATTGGAATGACCTGTAGATTGACAAATATGTTTAATATTAAATTAATACTAATTAAAAAATAATTAGTGGTTTGAGAAACTACAGAACAATTGTCAAAAATTATCATGTTTTAAATGCTATTAGGAAAACTAGTCTAAAGTCAAAGTGTAAATTATATAAACTTCGATCTTTGAACAGCTCAATACAAACTGATTTATACAGATTGTGTAACGCAAATTGCGGAATGGTTGGTGGATGAATGAAGATCCTGGCATTGTTTGATAATGACTCGTAAATATTTGAAGTTGTATTTAAAAATAGGTCTACACTTATTTCCTTCCTTTCTTCGCTGCACTGAAAATTGGGCAGCGGAAGATTTTACGATCAATTGAAGAAAAAAGAAGCATATTGATATTGCAATAACGCGGATTACAAAAGAGGAGGCAACGACAGGAACTTTTTGGGCCCCGGGGGCCAAATGCAAATATTTACACGTCGAAGTGACGGACGGATTGAAAGCTGAGCTCGTGGGGAGGAAGAGGATAACATTAAGTTTTAAAAATAAGAATCGGATTGTTTGTCTTCTTCCCAACCAACCTTTTTTTTTTCTTGTTCTATATTGAGGAGGATATGTATTTTATATTTATTGTCCGATGGCGCGCGCGGAATCCCGCATGGTATTATTTAATTTCGAAGTCGCAGGAACAGGAAGTGCCTTCAGATTAGTCTCAGGATGCTGAGAATAGATCTCAGTCGATGGGGGAGCGGCGAAGAGGGGGAGATTTTAATTTTAATTTCTTTTTTCTCTCCGTCCTGCTGCCCCCTCACGCATTCGAGATGTTAATGCAGGAGGATGCCTTTGCAGATGTTCCGTCTGGTGAAAATATAGTCACATACACGCGTCAATTAAGGCCCCGGCGACGTGCTCTAGTGCTCACATGGCTCTCTTCTCCTGCTGGAGTGGCCTCTTCCCTCGAATATAATTGCAAAGTCATGGTTTGACTTGTAATTATAGGTATCAGGCAGTGTTTTTATTCCCCCCTAATAACAAATAAGAGGGCCTTGGCGTGCTCCCAACAAAAGAGGTCCTCGAGGGCGCCCTCTGCCGCCTCCTTCAGCCAGCAGCACCACCGCCGCCGCCGCCGCCATCCTTCAAGAAGGATCAGCGTCCTGTGTATGTAATTATACACGTCCACATTTCATTGGTTTCGAAATGCCTAATTGCTTTGGAGGGCCGGCACGAATCGTTCACATCTTGTGCGAAACGCGTTTGCCCTATCATTAACGAGTCAATTAAAACAACAAAGATCCATTTTCTATGGAAATCGCCGTCACCCCTTGCAGCTCCGGAGTGTCTAACTGTATTTATATTGTCCGAAACGTTCAATATTGAATTCGACGATGTTTGATTTCCTTTATTTATACTTAACCCTATAATTACGTACTTATAATCAAAGCCTTCGTTTCGAAATGATTAACGATTAAAAACTTTACTAATTATTATTTATCCCATCTGCTTTGTGTCTGCATTTTTTCTACATCATTTGTTACACTCCAAACTGATGATTAAATTTTACGTTTCTATAGAAACAACTAGACAACCTTCAGTATTTCGTATACATTTCAACCTACCAATGTTTAGGAATTAATTTAAATGCAATTTGAAATTGATACAAAACCAACAACTCACATTGTAGACAATCAAGTGTTCATCAAATAAATTAATTCTAAAAGACTCAAAGTTTATACATTTTTATTTTATTAATACTTTTCGAGTATTCTTGATTATATTATTTGAGATTTTGAAATTTTGTTCTTGTCACATAAGAATATAGGCTTAGATTGGATCAAAGAAGTTTTTCAGAATAATAATTCATCAAATATGTATATTTTCAAGAGATTTTGCTTAATATTTACCGTCCAATTCATTGAAAACAAAAATTAACATATTTAATATTAAATTTTCTTAACAAATAATTAACAAGCTTTATAAAGTTTAATAATAATTTATTAATTTAACATTTAGAGTATTCTTACTTATTATAATAGACATTTTGAAGTTTTGTTTTTGTCACAAATATTACACATAGATTGGATCCTCGAAGAATATCTTCAAAATAATTTATCAAATCTATAAATTTTCAAGAAATTTTACTTAACATTTTCAGTGCAATTGAATAAAAATGAAAAAACAACCATGATTATAAATTTAAGATGCAACAAGTAATTAACAAATCAATAAATTATATTATTTTAGCAAATAAATTAAGTTGTTTAAAACAGTTTTGATATGATATTTTTTTAAATGTCGAGAATTTTCCATGCTTTAAATTGATGTTTAATAATTGCATATCAAAAGTTATAAATAGTAAAAAAATGGCATTTCCCTACTTTATATTTTAATAAACAATGATTAATAAAAATTAACATTTATAAATATTCATTGTTAATTTTCCTTTCCAACGGGAAAACAATTACTCACTTGTGTTATATTTTCTGCTCAGTCACGATGGAGGAATGTTCCACTTTGCAATTTGAATCTACTTAAACATATAGCTTTTTTTCTCTTTTATTAAATATTTCATTATTTCCGACCATTTCTCGATAAGAAATTCAGAATACTTCTACCTATTGATGTTCTTAAGCTGTTTCGTAATAATTGACAGCGAATTACAGCCAAACGGCTCAAGACACAGCAACAAATTAATATTCGTTGTATTCCTCAACTATCCAGCTTTCATATGCATATTTTGGATCTGTTCTATATGTAAAAGTTTCCGCGAAAATCGCAAAAATATTAACACTACTTTTTTGCACGTTAATTTTTCATTTCTTCAAATTTGACAGCGAATTACAGCCAAACGGCTCAAGACACAGCAACAAATTAATATTTGTTGTATGCTCCAACTATCTAGCTTTCATATGCATATTTTGGATCTGTTCTATCTATAACAGTTTCCAAGAAAATCGATAAAATGTGAAGACACTGCTTTTCCTGCCATTAAATTTTATTTTCTTTGTATTTCCATTATATTAAGTTTATCTATTTCTTGTAGTTGTTCTTGCAATAAAAGTTATTATTATTTCAGTAATTTTATGAAATAAAAACGTGCAAATAAAATGAAAATAATAATTTTAATTTATACGCATTAATTGATATTATGCTTGGATTTATGAGTATATAATAAATTCTGCATTATTATATTATTTAAAATAATGCAATTATTATACATTTGTAAATGAATGTAATTAATATGCGTTCATTCGTTTATAAAATGTTAATGATTTTGGTACAACAATATGTGTATAATATTATTATAAAATTACATACGAAGCACTTAGCACTTGCATTTTGAGAGAATTGTGTGTTTTCAATTATTCGTCAATTTTTAGTGTAATTATTTATACAATTAAATATAATTCTCGTGATTTAATTATTATTTATTTTATATCAATTAATTTTTATGAATTTTACTTAAAATTCTATGCAAATTTATATTTTAATATGAATTTACATATTCATATCACAGAAACAAAATTGTCTAATAAAACTGAATACTAGATAAATAATCCAAAATCTAAATGAATATAGTACTATGATTTCATCTAATCAACTAACTTAGCTAAATCAACTTTTTCTATCATAATTCCTGAATGTAATGTAACTTTTCGCTATTCCGGCCCTCATCAATTAAGACACGTTTTCGATTTACGGCCTAAAATGTTTCGCTATAACGGCAAAAAAACTGTTTTTCGATGTCGATATATCTACACGTTGCCAATCTTGCGCAAGCGCAATAATTGATTCCTTATACGGCTTTTCGCTTTGCGGCCAAGTTTCGTGGAACGAATCTAGGCCGTAAAGCGAGGTATCTGTTCATTTGGATCAAATTAGGTCAAAAGGCTATTGAGTCTGGTCTTTCTGGTTAACAACATAAATTCAGTGCAAATACTTTTCAGATAATTTCTCAAACAACACATATGTTTTCGTAAATGTTTTATCAAGGATTAGTGTATGAGTATATCAGTGATTAGTTTAAAGAGGATCGAAATACGTTCGGGTTATAAACCGAAAATATGAGAGCCCAGTGAAGTCAGTTTAGTGTTTGGAGGATTATGCAATAAACGAGCGTTCGCGAAGTGCATTAGAGCGAGCGAGAGCGCGAGAGGGATGATGTGCAAGAAGAGTCGGCTTTGCACCGCAGTGCAAGCTTTGAGAGTGAGGACTATTAGGGGCTTAGAGGTTTAGAAACCGGGGGTTCGGGGGAGGTGGGATGCGTTTGGTAGACCCTAATAACAATCCTGCCGCAAATCTAATTTGCAAGAAACCTGCTGGCCTCGACGTCTTGCCAAGTGTGATATGAATAATTTAAAGTGCAACGCAAGACCGGATTCGTTTATGAACATGTTTTCCAGCCAGAAAAGAAAATAACTAAGAAAATGCGAAAGAACAAAACAAAAACAAAGTGAGTGTGAATTTTTTAAAGCCCGTTAAAACTGAGCAGCCGAGGAGTTCCAATTGCTTTAAATCCATTCCACGTTAGATTGAAGTATAAATTGCTGTAATTTTCGGTTTGCTTGGATGTAAAGAAAATAAATAAATAAATAAAAAAATGCTGCACAAGAAAGAAAACGCGACTTGCAAAGACGAAGAAAACAACCGAGTTTTATGTGTAAAGTATGAGGAGGGGACAAAAAGCCAATTATACCAATACTGTTATTTGGAGTACGTACGTTTTAATGCACAATGTTACACCGACTCCGAGCATTTATTTATTTATTTATTAATTTATTTGCTTCTACCACATATAAGTTTCCCCTGTCGATTTATATTTCCCTCCACGTTCCACGCGTCTTTTCTTTTGCTTCACTTTTTGCCCTCCACTTTTTCAAATTCGTTGCATCACGCGAACTACTTTGCACCAATCATTAAATAAACTAGTGCTTTTACTTACAACAACAACGTCTAAGTAAAAAAAGGAACGACCGATGGATTAAAGTTTCCGTTTTAATTTTCCTTTTGCATTGGTAATGGAAAGAAGGAAAACTGGAATGCATAAACGCATGGTATTAAAAGAGCGAAGAGTGGTAGCAGCAGAAGCATCAGACAAAAACTGCAGAATTAAAAGAAGGCCATCTTGGAAAATTGATTTACATCCGAGATAAACGAAGATAATTATTTCTGAATGGAAAAGAGAGATGCTGAGGGGAAGTGGCGAACTGGATTCTTTTCTGATATTATTTATGTGATACAATTTTATGAAATTGCCGCGCGACGGAATTATGTGTCCAGTCCACTTTGTGCCTTCCAATCTTCTGGTCGTTTTCCTTTTATTCGTCTTGTACTTCCTTCATTTCTGCTGACAGTGAACGTACAAACTGTGCATGGAGAGCTGAAAGAGGTTGAGGTTGATTGTAGCAATCAACTTATGATTCATATTTAAATTGCTTTGGCTTTGTGTTCGAGTTGTTTAGTTCTCTCTTAGTAATAGAAGCAATATCTGTATGTCTGTGTTTATATATATATATATATAGTAATTTTTTTTTCGATTCTCCTCGGTAGTAGTTGTAGTGCGTCACGTGTCACATCGGCGTTTTCCTCTTCTTGTCCTAAATGCCCGATGATTGACGTTAACACTCTTAATGGTTCGGGCCTCTAATAATATTAGTCCTTAAAAAAGAGCGACGTTCAAAATGCATGCGTTCTCATTGGGGACACTACGAAGAAGAAAAAAAAGAAGAAACGCCTGTGACTAATTCGAATCTACTTGACGTGTTATTCAATTTAGCTTTTGTTTTCAATCACATCATTACTTTAAACGTTTACATTTTATGTACACACTTTCTCATCTAAATCTTATTAATAGTTTTTCTATCCAGATTTCATTTTTACTCATTTTCAAATAAATTTTAATAAATTAACTGTTGCAAAGGTCTATGGATTACAAGTCTTTCGGCCCAAATTTCAAGTACCTTAACTAATGAAATAAATGCACACTTTCTCATCCAAATCTTAATAATTTGTCTATTTTGATTTTGAAACAGTTATTTTAGTTTTTGAAGAAAATGAAAACTAATTTTTGAAAAACTCTATATTTTTCTTTAATGATTCTTCTTCTTGTTCCCACTTCACACTACTCACTTAGCTTGTGCACAATGGCACCAGTCTCAACTTTATGGTCTTAGGTAAAGTTGGAGTAAACAAATAAGGCTAATAACAGAAAAAGACAATGGTCAAACCGGGACCCTGCAGTTCTGTACAGTTTGACTGGGGTTATATATTAAGGAAGGTTTTCGAAGCCAGATAGACAGTAGAGCATATATCCGCAACGAATGTGTGAAAGAGATTGCTAAATATCATCCTTTGCTCATCTGACTCTTTAATGGTTACGGCCCTATTTCTAAACTTTAATCCTTGTCAGCCTTGAAAATAAGCTAGTTTTTCTGACCGGTAAATTCCGGAAAAGTCGGTCAACGGTGAGATTCGAACCAGCACCATTTCGCATCAAATTATTGTGATGAAAGGACTCTTAAGACGGCGCCGAATGGCTTGAGTCGTCGTCCGCAAAATTTGGGGTCCCGGGTTCAAACATCTGCAGCCATCAAAATGAATTAGTTGTCAATGGGCAACGGTTCCAAAAACAAGTGTGTGGAACGACGTGGTGATTTGCTGAATGTCCGATTTGGATAGATTGCAAATATCGTTGCAAAAAGACAAAAAAAAGGACTCTTAACCACTCGATTAAAAATTGCCCCTAATGTTATATTTATGGATACATTTTGAAGAATATTGACATTTTAGAAAACGGTCTATAAAATGATTTTTCATAATGAAACGTATTGAACTTCTTCATTGTGTAATGAATGATGATCAAATGAAAACGAATCAATTTGACACTGACAGAGTTCAATGAATCGAACGTGCTGAATTGTCAAAAGCATGTTTGACAACTGGGCGCAAAATTAATTTCTGAAATGCTTCAAAGTGACGAGCTAAATACAGTTCACCCCGTTTTACGTTTTCGCATCCGGATTTTGGGGTGAAAGAACCAGATGGGAAAATCGACGGCGATTCGTATTCGGTGAGCATTCGTTCAAAGTTCAAATTAAACAAAACTTTAAGAACGCTCACCGCCGCAGCCGACGGCTCGGGGTGAGAAGAAGAAGAAGAAGAAGGGAGAGAGAAATTGAGGGCAAAAAATGTAAGGGGATGAGCAGAAGAAGTCGACGGAGAAGAAGTGCAGGATGGGGAAAAAAGGGGGTGCGGTGTGGAGCCCCGGGAATTTGCTCCGAATGCAAATATTATCATAAGTGGTTTTCTGGTCGGGTCGGCCGTGGAAAAATGCCGGAGGGGACTCCCCTAAATCGCTGCACATGCGAGTGTGTATATATTGTAGGATAGTAGGATATAGGATGTCGTCTCTCCTTCTGTCGACTCGCGTGTCGCAGGCGACACTTTTTCCGTTTCATGGAACAACGGGTGAACGACTCGATAGTTTAAAATGAACCGACCTAAAAATACGCACAGACACATTTAAACTAAGGTTTATACAGTCTGCTGCAGCTACTTGCATCCACGTAGACCATCACAAATAGACAGAACATTGCATTTTTTTCTACTCATCCCAATACACGAGTATTTTTAGTGCAATAAACGTTTGCTACTTAGACCCTACAACATTACATTTTTTTCTGTCTACCTCACACACACTGAAGTTTTCCCTCGTTTGTTCTCAGCCGACTGCATTTTTTTCACTTTCTCCTTCAATTTATTATTTACCCGAACCATATGAAACACTAATGACCAAACATTCCAATTAGAAAAAAGGAATGTTAATTAAATCGAAGTCTCAAAAACAAACAAAAATTATAAACTAATTTGCAGAGTTGAAAATTGCACTGATCAAGTTGCGAAAGACGAAAAACGGGACCGAAGAATGCAATAATCGACGGAGAAACTTGCGTCGGCAAAAGTAAATGTAAGTATTAATGTAATAACCGGCACTTATGCTAGGAACAACGAGAAGTAATAACTCAAGTATAAATAATTGAAGCTAATTGGTTTTGTGGTGTTGCAGTTTGTCCTCATAATGAAATAATGTAAACGAAAATTTACAAACAATTATAATTAAATATCATTTCTACAGTGAAGTATCAATAACTCATCTGCTATTCAATAAAAGATAATTGCTAATTCCTTTCTATTTCATAATATCTGTAAACAATTTCTATGCAAAATGGAACTTTCTTAAGTTAATGTTTATTTTAAAGAAATTATAAATGTATTATGTAATCACAGTTTTAAAAACCGAATTGCCTTTATAAATTTATTAAGTTCGAATTTGTATTAAAAATAACGCATTTTTGCATTTAGATTTTTAAGTTATGCAAACTTTGTGCAAATAAAACTGAAGAATGAATTGTAAAAGAATAAAAATGCGGACAAAAAATACTATATTTGTCGAGTGCAAAGGAATGCAGCACAAAAAAGTGCAGACGATTCACGGAAATCCGCACAAACATGAATGAAACGTAGTAAAAGCTAATGTAAAAAGATGTGTAGTAAATTCCTTCTCCAGTCTAGACGATAAGATAAGTAATTTATTCTAAATAAAATTTACGACGAATAATAAAAAAAACTGCATACTTTAATACGATGTCTCGTCTATTTTTTTAGTAGTTTCATTGAATTCCTTTCTTTTTATTTATTTTTTTCACAGAATTTGTGTATCAAATAACTTGTCAAGTAACTTGTGAAACTATGTTACACAATTTGTGTCAAGTAATACGCAAAATCATGAAAATACTGCTTTTTCCAGAGTTAAAATTTTTCAATTTTGATAGAAAATTACAAGAAGACGGTGTTAGTTACAAATCTAGAAGTAATTGAATATTGAAATATAAACATTTGGCTCTAATTAGAGTATTAATACATATAATTAGCGTTATTGGTTCTAGAATAATATAAAATTATAAAAATGCTGCTTTTTCCAGATTTAAAATTTCTAATTTTCATAGAAAATTACAAGAAGACGGTGTTAGTTACAAATCTAGAAGTAATTGCATATTGAAGAATAAACATTTGGCTCTAATTAGAGTATTAATACATAGAATTAGCGTTATTGGTTCTAGAATAATATAAAATCACAAAAATACTGCTTTTTCTAGATTTAAAATTTTTAATTTTGATAGAAAATTATGAGAAGACAGTGTTAGTTACAAATCTAGAAGTAATTGCATATTGAAGTATAAACATTTGGCTCTAATTAGAGTATTAATACGTACAATTAGCGTGATTGGTTCTACGTTAATACAAAATCATAAAAATACTGCTTTTTTCCAGAGTTAAAATTTCCAATTTTGATAGAAAATTACAAGAAGACGATGTTAGTTACAAATCTAGTAATAATTACAAATTGAAGTATGAACATTTAGCTTTAATTATAATTCATATATAAAATAGCATGATTTGTTATAGATTAATACAAACTCACGAGAACACTGCTTTTTATGGATTAAAAATATTCAATTTTGTTAGGAAATTACAAGAAAACGGTGTTAGTTACAAATCTAGAAGTAATTGCATATTGAAGCATGAACATTTGGGTCTAATTATAGTATTCATATATATAAATAGCGTGATTGGTTCTCATGTAATACACAATAACGTGAAAGTATTGCATTTACGGGTGTTAAAAAAGTATTAAACTTTCTTGTATTACTTAACAACAAAAACACTGTTGCTGTTTTGATGCACACTAATTAGTTTTAAATACATATTTCATTGTTTCATTTCATGCAATTCATTACTAATGAACTGAATATGCAACGTTTGAAATGTTAATAGTCTATTAAGAAAGTTAATTATCTTTTTATATTTTTTTTTATTAATAATATTTTTACGTAACTCTCAATTGTTAGATTACATTTATGTAATCCATAGATTTTGTGGACCTCCCAAGTCTTTTTTTAAAGAAATATATTCCAATTCATTATTATCAATGAACTAAACACATTTAACACTTTATAAATGCATACCACTATTAATTTAAATTAGTTAATGAATAGTATTTTTTATGTTTAATTGAGTTTTAGTTAATGTACACATGGATTAACTTCCCAAGTTTTTGAAAATATGTTTTCAATAAATCATCAAAATATGTTTCGTGAGATATGTTGGAAATGAGCTGAATGTTTCTTCAAATTATTTAACATGAACTAAACATATACAAATGAATATCCTTATAAATTTAAATTAGTTAATTAATATTATTTGATGGTATTTACGTATTGAACCTCCCAAGTCTATGAATGTACGTTTGAAAAGAATTATAAATTAAAATCTTCGAACAAATGTTCGAAATGTACTGAACGTTCACTCTTTTTTTCTATTGATTGTATTCGGTGAGTATCATTTTACATCGAGATTGGAATCTTCCACAGTTCCGTATTCCTAAGGACCATTTAAATCCGAATGAATCACGTCGATAGTGAAAAATTGGTAGTCGTCGTCGGATGCGTTTTATCGACTTCAGTCAGTTACCGAAAGCCGATGCGTGTCAAAATGTCACAGCCGAAGAGGAGAGAAGAGACCAGCGTTGCGGAGGGGACGCAGCACCGAGAAATGAATAGGAAAAGTATCGTGTTACCATTGGGGGGCCATGTGTTCGATGATAGCTTAAGTGCTGTAATATCTTGTGCCTTCGGGTGAAAACCGAACTGAAACTTGTTAGTGGGAATCAAAATATGACGGGGCCCCACCAAAACAAATGTCACGAGGAGAGAGAACGATGGGAAATACTGTTGTTGGGCTTCCTGTTTTCATTTACATCTCTTCTTCATATTTTTTTATATACTCTCCTCTCTCCTTTAATTTTTACATCTCTCTCTCTCTCTTTCTCTTTACGAAACGAATGTAAAAGCTTAATAAGGATATGAATGGAAATAAAAAACAACAAGAGGTGGATTTACGCTCTCTTTCTCGTCCAATTTTAACCTCTCTCTCCGTCTCACTCTGTTCTCTGTTTCGCATTGCAATTGATCCTGCTAATATTGCATCCTTTGTGCCCTTTGTCTGTGTACTTTTCAATCCGCAGGACATCCGGGTCCTGTCTGTGAAGTTTTTCGCCTGCAAGAACAAAACGAACTTTGTGCGATTTCGTTTTCAGACCGAGAACTCGTCTTATGTAAGCTAGCGATTACTCGCTGAAATCACAGGAAACGAATTTGATATTTTATATAATTAATAAAAACAATAGCATTAAAGGAACGAATTAATAACACAAATCAATTGAATTCATAAATAAAACAATTAAAAAAAATAGGTTTAAAATCTTACTCAAAAAGCAAATAAATTTAACAAAATAGATTGGAATTAACATCAAAGGGCCGAAAGGTCAATAAATCTATATAAATAATTAATTATTAAATTATGAAAATACTGAAAAAGTTTGTTTTTTCAAAATATTTCAAGTTATCCTATTTTCAATTGAACTAAAACAACTGAACATAACTTATTACATGATAATATGATTTACTATAACAAACTTTAGTTTTAGAATCTTCCAGTTTTTTTCTCTACATTCTTTACACACTTCAATACAAATAAAAGACATGTGTTATATAAACAATTTGAGCTATTTTTGTTAAAACACACACATATTTATTATGTTTTCAATTAAACTAATACAAAGCATATAACCGTAAACTAATCTATTTTAACTGAGTAAATATTTCTATAATAGATATAATTATATATAAGAAGTAGTTTAGTTTAATTTAATGAATTGATTGAAAAAATAATTCAAAAATTTTACCATTTTTCTCTTTAATTTAAACAAAGTTCATTAGTCTGTTTTTAAATTAACATACAACGTATTTTAATTCAACTTTGAGTTAATGTAAGTAAAATTGATCAAAATGATAGTTGCCTACTTCTTTTTACAATTATCTGCTTGAATTATATTAATTACAATCAGTGAATTACATTAGTTCTTAATTATTCTTCTAATTAATACACAAGAAAACAAATTTAGATTGTTTGAAACTTACTACAACAGCCTTGTAGTAATAATGTAACATTTCCTTGTAACATCGAAATAGCAATCTCTTAATAATTTACAAACAAAGCTAATGATTAATTTAAATTTGTTAATTACTTATTTTCCATTGCATTTACACGTTATTACTTAAATACTCTGGACTTTCCAATATAAATTGTGAATTAAATTTTGCTACATAAGTTTTTTGTTTTCAAAAAGTATTGGATTTTTTTTGTATCACATTCATTACTTAATGGTTTATTAAACATGTTTATTTAGAAGACATTGGGCCAAAAATCATGCAATTTATTAACACTTCCTTCTTTTTTTATTATTACATAATCTTATTTCAACAAATTCTGATATAATATAATACATTCTAATTTAAATGTAGTTCAATTCAATTTCATTTGATTTGAATTCTTTCCTAGCAAACTATCAAATTATAATTACACTTTTTCATTATATTTCTGTTAGAACTTAAGTGACAAAGTTCGTCCATAAATGTGGAATTAACGTGCAAAACAAGTAGAGAAAGATGGGACAGATTTTTTCAAAGAAGAAATATAATTGCGTTATTGAATTTCGGCCCGGAACGCAGGTTTTCGTTCGGGGCCGAAATGAAACATATTACCGTCAGGGGTGGATGGCTGAAAAACAGATTGCCCTTTAATACGAGTGTATATGCGGATGCGAATGTATTCTCTTTCAGGTCTGGTCCCCCCCCCCCTTCGTTTTTCCATTTTCCGGCCCGCCATCTATGCTTCGCCCCGGCTAATAACCCGAATACGTTTTCCCGTTTTCCCATCTCCTTTTAATGTTTATACAATGAGCCCGATAATAAGGGGGGGAAATGGCGCATTTTCCGTGCAAAAAAAAATAATGCGTTTTTTTTGCGTGTTAATGATGGTTTCGATATTTCATCGAACCGGATTCAAATAAATCCGCGAATTTTTATTTTCATTCGTGATAACAGCCTCGTAAAATTTACGGTTTTTCGAACAAGAGTAAAAATAGAGGAGAATATCAATTGGTTTTCGATGCAGGTAGTTTTATCTGAAGGTCTGCATCCCGTTAAAAATCTCACTACCTGGGCTTAAATAAAACGCGGTGACAAGCGAAAATTCGAAGGAGCAAAAGTCAGGTGGGACAAAGGAATGAAACAAAATAAATGAAAACGTGGAAGGTTTATAATATAATATATGTGTTTAAGGTCGGCATTGAGATAAGGAAAGTCTGCAAAGTCAACCGGTTTTTGGTGGAGGTAAATTACCTGAATTAGTGCTTTACTTCGCCGGGGGAAAATTTACGGACGATTGCGGGGTTTTGTAATGATTTCGGTTCATTCGTCCAATGGCTTTATTTCACTAATTAATTTATGGGACAACTTATTTTTGTACACCAAAATTTACATCAGATTTCTCTACAAAATATGAATGAATTTCAACGAATATTAAGAAATAAGTTAAATTTCGAATCTTCCATTTCATTCATCTTACATATCCAATGCAAATACACGATTTCTGTTTATAAGTTTGTACGAATTAATTGCATTTTTACAGCCTTGTTTTCGATTTCAATCCTCTCATTTTGCATACGAATTACGAAATTTACTTAACAAAATAGTAATAAATAATTTATTGATTATGAAAATTCCAACCATCTCATGTCTTAATCATCAATAACCAATTTCATAAATTTAATTTTAAAAATCTGCAAGAATTAATCGCATTTTTTAAACCATTTTTGTCCACTTTCAACGTCTTATTTTTTATAGAAAATGAATACAATGGTACCTCGATATACGAGTTTAATTCGTTCCGTAACCTTGCTCGTATCTCAAAGCAATTAGTCTGAGATGGGAGAAACTGTTGGTGTAGTGTGCGATTCCTCGTATCTCAAAACTTGCTCTCATCTCAAAGCAAAATATCGCTCATATCTCAAAACATTCGTATATTAGGGCACTCGTATATCGAGGTACCACTGTACTAGTAAATTGATTATACATTTTCGAACCTTCATTTCTTCATCCAAACATATTTCAACAACTTTTTTTCAGTTTATAAGTCTGTACGAATTAATTGCATTCTTACAACTACCTTTCCTCCTGTTACAACTTCTCACTTTGCATATAAAATTTAGATAAATCATTATTTTTCTTTAAAATCTAAATATTTATAATCCAATTTATTATTATGAATTAAACACATTTTTATAATTATTTTTCTGCTTTCAGTTCTTATTTTCTTACACACAAAATATGAAATAAATGAAACCAAATATTTTGAAAACTTCATAATTAATGTGTTAATTTTACCATTATTTATGGTTTTACACATTTTATATAATGAGATACAATTAAATACTGAAATTAATTTTGAAAATTGTCGAATTCGAATTGTTGTAATCTAAATTTCATATAGTTCTTAGGGCAGAAAAACTAGTGTTAATAGCCCTTTGTATTAGGAAAAGTACAATATATTCTATTACTACTTAATAATACTTATATCTAATTTAAAATTTTATATATTGTTTTATTAAATTTACATTTTTTTATATAAATAAATACAGAGTATTCTTTGCAAACTTCTGCTCAAATCCAAGTCTTAAGGAATGAAGCAAATTGAGCAAAATCCAGTTTATAGTTCGTGAATTGTTCTTCTCGAGTTTATATGGTAACATGTTGTTCTGAAGATTTTCTACAACTTTCTTTGGATGAAAGAGATTATAGTCTCCCTTTTCTCTACGCTTTTCGTGGAACTTCGAAATTTCATTCTAAACTTTTTCATTTACACGTTCTTATATATAAGTATGTTACGTACGAAGATTGTTCGAAATGATTGAAAACTTTGAGGACTATTAACATACAATTCCTTTGAACAAATTTAGGAAGAAATAGAATGTTTTTCTACTTAAATTTTCTATTAAAATATTGTACATTTTTGTTTTTATTCATATACATCAGCAATTAAAGCAGTTTAATTTATTATTTTTACGTATTTTTTGTGTGTTAAATGAAGTAATTTGAAAGGTTTCTGTAAAATTTTCAATAATCGAATGTTTAATGATGTATTCCATGTATATTAATTACAAAACTGTGTTTAAAATTAAGCAAAATTTTAAAAACAACAATGAAAGTATTTGCATATTTAACGAATATAATAAATTATTTAATTTAATTTGAAATTAATTGCAATTAGTGTGAGAGTTTCGGACACAGAATTATAATAAACACGTATAATTAATGAATAAATTTGATCGATTTATATATAAAAAAAAACAACGCTGTGTATAAATTAATGAAATTCGTTGCTTAATCACGGATGTTGTTAGTTCAAAAATTACGAATTCATGTTTATTTTAGCATTTCATTTAGTAATTGTTGTTTCTTGAGTCACATCTTCTCGTGTTTGGTTATTGTGAAACGCATATTCGATTTTACGCTCCTTCCGTTTTGACCCACATTACATTGTTTCTCTTTCACTTCATTTGAGCCGACGGAGGAATACATTCATCATCATCAACATCATCTCTTCAGGTTCAGGCAGGTTCTCTTAATGTCATCGGAAATAGGGACAAGTAATATTGTTTATGATTCATACAAGATTTTATGCTTCTTCTCCTTGTTTTTTCTGTAGCTTAAAGATTTCATTAATGTAGATACAGTTTTATTGTTCAGATTATACTTCGGGCACTAAAAAAGTACTTAAAATACTTTTGGAAGTCCTTATGAATGTGAATGGACCATTCACAATTTCAATTTAAAAAATATAAAATAATCATTTCTGTTTCATTTTAAAATGAATGGAAACATGTATAAATATTAATGTGTACGTTTATTAATTTATTTATAACGGTGTTACCTTTTTTTAGTAAATTAATGATGGGAAATAACATCAAAATTATCACCTTGACGGGAAACAATTATTTAATTAGTTTTAGCTTAATTAGTTAGTAAATATTAATATAATTTGCAAAAAATGTACTGATTTTATTAACCCCAATAGTTATTATTCTTTAATTAAACGTTTTACATTAATATGTTTTCCTGAGGAACTTATTTTCAGAGAAAAAATCAGGTTCACAATGAGTAAAAACTAAATTTTATAATTAAATTTACAACAAAAAAGAAACCCTTTGATGTTCTCTTTTCTTGTCACTTTACATTTCGGTCAGATAAGAATTGTAAAGGAGTTTGTATCTTAATAATTCAGTAATTAAGACTAGCTTCAATTACTCCGTAGATTAAGAGAAGCAGTTAAACGGTAGTAATTGCTATTTTTCTTTGAAACTAAATTAAATGAATTGATACCGAAACTTCGTTTAATTTCAGAAAGAAACCACGACCACGGAGGATGCTATTATGATGATGGCTATGAGTGATTAGAGGCGGTATGGGAGCAGGTGGAGTCCGTTGAGAGAGGTACTGGTTTTCATAGGACAAAAGGGAAAAAGACAATTTGAAATCGGTTTTTTTTGCCTTTGTTCTACTTCAGACAAAGATGTATGTTCAGCGTTATTAAAATATGAACATTCCAAGTTATACATAATGTGCAGCTAATGCAGTTTTAATTGTTAATTACTTAAATGCATTTATGGAATGATGGTACGTAAAACAGGAAGTAGTTTGTTATAAATAATCTGTAATTAATATACTTAATACACCCATACTTCGCTTTACGGCCTAGATACGTTCCATAAAACTTGGCCGCAAAGCGAAAAGCCGTATAAGGAATCAATTATTGCGCTTGCGCAAGATGGCCAACATGTAGATATATCGACATCGAAATAATTTTTTTGGCCGTTATAGCGAAACATTTTAGGCCGTAAATCGAAAACGTAATAGAAAATAATTGCTTTCGGATTTTGAATGTAAGTCGCATTGAGGCTAATATAGAGTATTTTATTAGGTCAAATGTGTGCTATAATATTTGGTAATGAATCCGAAGATGTCCTCCTTGACAAGTGTTGTTTTCTTGGAATCCGTCTAAGAAGCCTCTGCTGTGTCGACGACGAAGACTTTGTAATTAAAAAGGGTTTAGCGCAAGGGACGATCGCGCAATGAAAAGAAAACGTAAGACATGAACATACACCTAAGTATATAAAACAGCCACGATTGTCTCCAGTTTCGTCCGTCTCATTTTTCGCAGCGCGCCGATTTCAATGCAAATTTCTTAGCATTTAATTCACGCTGTTAGATTGTATCCTTTGTGCGCGATTTATCGGCCCTCGTCTCGTCCTTACGCAAAGCCGAGCGTTTATTATTTGGTCATGCATTTCCATTTCACTCCATGTTTATTAAATGCTTTATAGTGCAGGATGCGTTCCTTATGTAAAACGAGCTGTTTGTATTCGCGTCGTCATTAAGACGTTAGTTAGTTAGTTTCGTCCTTTCGACGGTCGATGAGCGATTCAAGTGGATCCTGCAGCAGGTGGAGAGATTGCTGTGAAAAATTTGGAGCTGTGAAAAGGGGACGGGAGGCCACGTTTTTCTAATAAATCCGTCCCACGTTTTTATTTCTGCTCGTTGGGGTCCTCAGGGCTAGAACCTTTGTCGGCTCCTTAATGCCCTCGTGGCCCCAAGGGAGGAAAACTTATCGGGTTATGGAGTGATAAGGGCTGTCTGTTTCAGTTAGACACAACAAGTCCTCCTCCTCCTATTCTTCACAGTTCTCCTTTTTCTTTTTGAAGAAATTCTTTAATTGAACCACCGCTGCGATATGCACATTTCTTCGACAAAACTTAGATTATCGTGATCTCTAGTTTATGTTTATTGGTCGCAGTTTCAATTGGACTCGATATCAATCTTCGCCTCCAAACTAATTTAGGTGCAGCTCCAATCTGGCGTATCGATCTCTCCAGAAGACATTTTATTGCTCGTATTAGTTACATTCAAATAGGAAACTACCAGAAATTTGATGACGGTAGCTTTCAAATAACCAAGACAAAAACAACCAAATTAAATTTGATGCTTGGTAGTTCGAAACAAAACGAATACGGAACAACTCTCACACGTCGTTTTGCGGAAAATAAACGGAGGTTAACTAAGTCGGATTACCATCATTACCGTACAGCAACCAATCAACATTAAGTTTGTTTTATGCCCGAGCGTAATTATAAACTTAAGATCTTGGTAGGAAGGAAGGTTGCTTGGGATTAATGCGTACACACACCGATACAATTTGCGAATCTTCAATTTACAATTAATCACCATGAAGTAAAATGCGAGATTACACGGCATTAAAACTCTGCTCAATGGCAGACGGATTATTCACGCGGTTTAGCAGGCTAAGTAGTAGCATAAATTCTATTTACGTGGGTGCACCACGTGCAAATGCCTGAAGATTTGCAAGCGGAAAAATTGAATTCGAATTTATAACGTTACACTGTTTTCATTTAAAAATAAAACGCGTCATGATGCATGGCGGAATTTATTATTATGCGACTATACTAGTTTGTACACTCTTGCGTTGCGTTTATTTGCACAAGATGTTCCGAAGCACTTCATAAATCTGTAGGTTTAGTTTACATAAATCGAGCAAACAAGCTACAATAAATTTTACTTTAGACCCAAAAAAAATTCGCGTTTCCATCAAATCTGCTTATTTCAAATACTTGCGTCTTTAGCCTCACTCTTTATACGGCAATTCGCTAGAACGGCACTCTTCAATTAAGTCACGTTTTCGATTAACGGCCTAAAATGTTTCGCTATAACGGCAATAGAAACTTTTTTTCGAAGTCGATATATCTACATGTTGTCAATCTTGCGCAAGCGCAATAATTGATTCGTTATACGGCTTTTCGTTTTGCGGCCAAGCTTCGTGGAACGTATCTAGGACGTAAAGCGAGGTGTGGGTGTATTAAGTAAGTGTATTATTAAGTGTATTAAGTGATTTATTTGTTTCCTGAAAACTCAGATCGAGATGAAACAGAATAATTGTATATGGGAACAAACTGAAGTCGGTGAAAACATGTTTTTTTGAGAGATAATCATAATAAAATTAAAACTGATTAACCACAACAACTGCTATAAATGAACTTTTCCGTTTAATCACTGTTATGAATATTAATTGTTCTGTTTTTACTTGTTCTGAGTTTGATCTGATTTTTAACTGCCAATTATAGAAAATACTACTAGATATATCACATTCATGTTATAAAGATTATAGAACAATTTAAAGTTGTTTTATATGATATTTTGTTTCCTGAAAACTCAGATTGAGAAAAAACAGAACAATTTTACATGGGAACAAACTGAAGTCGGTGGAAACATGTTTTTTGTTAAGACAATCATAATAAAATTAAAACAACTGCTATAAATGTCTTATTCCGTTATATCACTGTTTTGCATATTCATTGTTTTGAGTTTTATCTGATTTTGAACTTAAATTTGCTGTCAATTATAGAAAATGTGGGACTAATATAATTTGGCATTTAAAATTCTTGTTATAAAGAATGTGGAACAATTTAAAGTTGTTTTCTGTGCAATTTGATTAAATAACGTTTCTTATTTCTCGATTCACTTAATTGGAAATTCTGAAAATATATGTCGTTGTCCACCCTTAGGCTTCATGGTGATCCAAAGAGGTTCTTAACGAATGTATACCATGAAAATTAAGCAAGTTACAATTAAATAATGTAATTGTAAATTATTTGAATTGCGCCTAATGAGATGTCGGAGAAACAAGATGTCTACTATAATGAAACAATTAAGTGTGCTTCGAATTAAAAAGGAAGAGGACGAAGTGAGAGGGAGGAGAGAAAGAGATTAATAAGGAGGAGCACTTAATGATGCTAAAAATGTTTACGGGATGCGAGAGATTCGTAGCGTAAATAATATGGAAGAAAAAACAGAGGATAATTCCATGCCTAATGCAGGAAAGTTTCGTAACGAGCGAAACGCGAGTCCACCATTTTTATCCCCCGCGGCTCGTTTAATTATTAGTTAAATTACACGCATTTATTAACGTAGGAAGAGATTGGCTGCAAAAGGGAAGTAAAACTGATTAAAGGAAACTTGTTTTTATTACTTTGACACACATATTTAACGGCCGCATTATAATTATTGCATTATGATTCACTAACCGATCTCTCTCTCTCTTTCTTTTGATTATTTTCTTTATATATTCGATTTTGTTGTTAATTTTCAGTGCATCGAGGTAATTGCAGTCGAAAAACGCGACAATTACCTTTCTATTTTGTGTTTTTCTTGCTGCGATAATAGTTGAGAAGAGAAGAGCGCATCATCAAAGACAATTTCAGATGATGGAGGGAACAAAACAAAATAGAAAATATGTAAGAAGCGGTGGACAAGCATCATCCTCTACTCGCGGTTTTTGTACGTCCAACGACGAACATAATCCGCCTCGGTTCCACTTTACGGTTTCCTGTTTCTACCCATATTACACTCGTCATCTTGTAAAAATGCTGTAATGGCGCATCCCGACGATTAACCCACACGGAAAGCATTCTAAACGCTCCTAAACCGAACTCAAATTGGAATATAATGAATTCCAACAAATACAGTTACGCTTCTGATGGCAGAACTAAGTGTTTCTGCAGATGGCATTGTTTCAATTAAGCCCGTTAACAACGATGGGAAACGTACAAAAAAAAACTAGAAACGCACGATGCCGAAAACAGTGTCACTTCAATGATGGTAATTAGTGTCAAAAGTTTCGTCTGCTATTATTCCTTAGAATATGTTTATATAATTATTGGTAATCTTTCCATTTATAAAATAATTTACGTGAATTTACTGTAACAATTGTAGTATATAAATATTAACAAACACATTGTTCTACGAACAATTAGTATTAGTAACATTCAGCAATAAATAATCGTAATGACGTCACTAGTTGCACAACATACAAAATCCAATTTATATTGGAATTCAAATATATTATTAGGAAATTACTCACTTATTATAGAAAAAACAATAAAATATTTACTATTTTCTAAAAAACAAACACAATAATTGACTTATCTTATATTAATGCTACATGTATTTAGTACATTACTTATCCAGTTAAACGGCTGTAGTTTTGGATTGATTTTCAAAATCTTTAATTTTCTACATTGTCTGGATGTACTTATCCATTTGAACGGCTTTAGTTTTCAATTAACGGTTTATGTTAATTTATATAATTAGCTTGTGTGGTTATACTGTAATTAAATAAAGTGTGAAGATACTGCATTTTTCAAATTGACATTTTTGACAGCTCATACTAGACAAATTGATGACAGTACCAAATGCCTGTAGGCTCAATGCAAAGGTGAGTCTTTCGTCTATAATTTAACTATTCTAGAAATTAATTAAGGTGGTTGTTGAGCAATTTGTAGAGTAATTCAATATTCGTTGTATGCCCTAACTATTCAGCTTTCATATGCATGCAATAGCAAAAATGTGAAGATACAGCTTTTTCGGACGTTAATTTTTAATTTCTTCAATTTTGACAGCGAATTACAACCAAACGGTTCAAGTCATAGCAATATATTAATATGCGCTACATTCCTCAACTATCCTAGTTTCATATGCATCTTTTCGATCTCATCTACGTATTATAGTTATCCAGAAAATCGTTAAAACGTGAAGACACTGCTTTTTCGCACGTAAATTTTTCGTTTCTTCAACTTTGACAGCGAATTGCAGCCCAACGGTTCAAGTCTCAGCAATATATTAATATGTGTTACATTCCTTAGTTATCCTAGTTTCATATGCATCTTTCAGATCTCTTTTACCTATTACAGTTTTCCAGAAAATCGCTAAATCGTGAAGAGACTGCGTTTTCGCACGTTAATTTTTCGTTTTTACAACTTTGACAGCGAATTACAACCAAACGGTTCAAGTCACAGCAATATATTAATATGCGTTACATTCTTCAACTATCCTAGTTTCATATGCATCTTTTAGATCTCCTCTACCTGTTATAGTTTTCCAGAAAATCGCTAAAACGTGATGACATTGTCTTTTCGCACGTTAATTTTTCCTTTCTTCAACTTTGACAACGAATTGCAGCCGAACGGTTCAAGTCATAGTTATATATTAATATGCATTACATTCCTTAGTTATCC
>JAFMTC010000016.1:371208-395085 GCA_018845635.1 Nicrophorus orbicollis | reverse complement strand
GCATCTTTCAGATCTCTTCTACCTATTATAGTTTTCCAGAAAATCGCTAAAACGTGAAGACACTGCGTTTTCGCACGTTAATTTTTCGTTTTTACAACTTTGACAGCAAATTGCAGCCCAACGGTTCAAGTCTCAGCAATATATTAAAATGCTTTACATTTTTCAACTATCCTAGTTTCATATGCATCTTTTGGATCTCCTCTACCTATTATAGTTTTCCAGAAAATTGCTAAAACGTGATGACACTGCTTTATCCACGTTAATTTTTCGTTTCTTCAACTTTGATAGCGAATTGCAGCCAAACGGTTCAAGTCACAGCAATATATTAAAATGCGTTACATTCCTCAACTATCCTAGTTTCACATGCATCTTTTAGATCTCATCTACCTATTATAGTTTTCCAGAAAATCGCTAAAACGTGAGGACACTGCTTTTTCGCACGTTATTTTTTCATTTCATCAACTTTGACACCGAATTGCAGCCAAACGGTTCAAGATACAGCAATAAATGAATAAGCATTTCATTCCTCAACTATCCTAGTTTTATGTGCATTTTTTAGATCTCATCTACCTGTTATAGTTTTCGTGAAAATGGCTAAAACGATTTACCGACAGTTTATTGTACTCTGTAATACCTTGAGCTACTTATTTTCAATTCTGAATAAATACTTGTTATTTTGTGATAATTTTGACAAACGAGTAAAAATGAGAAGTTAATGTTTAACTTGCGTATTTTCATAATCTCGAAATATTTAGATTGAATTTTTTTTTTTTATAAAATTGAACTAATTTTTACGTGTAACCATGCTTAGAATATTGTATCAAATATCAGAAAAAAGATGTTACATTACATAACAAACTGAATATACCTGTTTAAATACTTCACGGATTAGATGATTAGCATTTTTTTGTACATGAAACTCGTTCAAGATTACACCACATGACGATTTTTAATGCAAAGGTTATTTCAATTTATTTTATTTTTAAATTGTATACTTTAGATATTAAAATTGATTTTCGTGGTGCACTCGTGCGGATCATAGCCTTTTGTCCGATTCAGTTAGCAGCAAGTAAACAGCGATATGGACTCAAAATCGATACGAATTAATGACGAATTATCCATAATTAATTAAGCAATCGCAATAGAGCGGGAATCTAATTGAATTAAACGTTGAATCGAGCTCACGTCTGTTTTTCCATTTCAGTCATAATATTTAATTTGTTACTTTGAAATTCAGGTCAATTTTGTATATAAAATATTTACAAAAGTGACAGAAATGTTTACAGTCTGATATTACAAATGTAATATACGGTAATACCTCGAAGAGTGCTGCTTTGATCAGTACAAATTCACTATATTTTATGAAGAAAAAAAAACACAAACTTATAAATCAGTGTAATATATGGAAATACCTCAAAAAATGCGGCTTTTTTTCCGTACAGTTTCACAATAGTGCGGTTTAAAAACAAAAAAATCAAAGAAAATACAATGTTTTATGCAGTCTTATATTATCAATGAACTATACGGCAATATCTTAAAGAGTGCAAATTTGATCAATTCAGATTCACAATAGTGCGGTTTCAAAAACTGTTACACAAAACATGTTTTTATGTACTTTTTCATCAGAAAAATTATTTTTTTTAATATTACCAGGACAATGTGAGGTATTTCTGTACATGTACATTTTATATCAGATGCGTATAGCTTATTACAATCTTTGTCTTGTACTGAAAAATATACAATTGTAAGCGAGAAAAAATGGAATACATAACATTTCGCGGTGAATAATGATACGGGGATGAGAAACAAGCCAAAACATATTTGTTTTGTAAGTAAGCAGGTGAGGTGAGTGAAATGGGAAAAGGTAACGTAAACGAATATAAATTATATTACACTTTTTTTTGTTACGTTACTCTCTTCGAATCTTTCCTTTTTCTCTCTTCTGTTCCTCTGTATCTCACAGAGGAACATTTGGAAATGTAAAGCTCATATAACAAAATATTTGATATAGAATGACATGTTTGAAATAATACTTGTTTATGGTGATGCCTGTTGGAGGCGGAGCGCTCCGAAACCACGGATTTCCATCATTCCCATCAGACACACAAAAAATCACGTTTCATAAGAAATTCACTATTCTTTCGTATAATAAGTACACATTTATACTTTACATTTAGTTTCTTTATGTAATAAAAAATAATTACGTATCATATATTAACATGCAACAAAGATATAAACTCAAAGAAATGCAACTTTTTTTTATATATAATCTCAAGTATAAGTAATTTAATAATTCAAATTTAGCGCTTCCGGAAATCGTAATTCCTTTATACAATAACTACCAGATGTATATTAAGAAACAAAAAATAAGTTGCAAACTATTCATGTTTTTGCCCTATCATTTCAAAGAAATATAATTGCTAATTATTGCAGAAACTATAATTGTTTTACATAATTACTTAACTTATATTTAGCTTTTAAAGAGAAAAGTTTGCGTTTGTAAAACACATAATTTCTTTATGCAATTATTTACAATTATCTAACCTATATAGACATTTAGGAAAAAGCTAAGTAAAAAACGTAAAATAAATAATTGAAATTTAGAAGAATTCATCTTATTGTTGAAAACAAATATAGATTTACAGTAATAAATAATTACATATTTCAAGATGAACACAAATTTCATTAAAAAAATCCACTTTTTCTTAATAAAAAAAACTCAACAGGAAGTCATTGAATAATAAATATTTTGTTATTAATGTTAATAACCGTTTCCAAAATGATTCTTTTACAAAATCATTAATTAACCTTAAGTAGAAAAGTTTTGTTTAAACACTTATATTTCAGCACAAATCAAAGAAAAGATACAATTAATTTATATAAACAACATTATAAAATCCTTAATTCACATATATATTGGCAACAAAATTGCTTTTTTCTACAAATTTCACAATACTTTCCGGAATGTTGTATTTAGTAGTAAGTTACACAATCTAGGATGTTTGCATTCAGTAATTTTTGTATTGTGTCAGTAAGCTTATTTACAATCTATTGATTAAACATTAAATCAGCTACTTAAATCTAGTAGTTTATAACGCTTAAGTCCATTTGTTGCTTTGCTGTTGTCAAGTAAGTCAATAGCCAGAACATCATTATGTAATTCTAGTCTGTGCATCTGCTGCTTAACATCGGTATTGTATCCTGTACAAAATCTATATGGAGATCTTCATGTATTTGCCTATTTGAGATGATCCACGGTACCCTAATGATACTTCTTAGGTATTTTGATTGAAATCTCTGGATAATTTGAATGTTCGATTTTCTGGCTACACCCCAGATGCCAAATGTCCATACTGGTTTAAAGATTACCTTGAATATTAATAGTTTATTTCACTGATAATTTCGACTTTTGTCCTAATAACCAATAGAGTTTCCTAAACTTTATTTCTAATTGTTGTCTCTTAGCCTGAATGTGGTCTATCCAGATAAGCCTTCTGTTGAGATGCACACCAAAGTATTTGACTTTAGTTGATTTGGGCAAATTTTGTCCATTTAGTCTAACTGTTGGGCAGGTGTCTTTCTTTAGTGTGAATGTGATACGTACAGATTTCATTTCATTAATGGAAATTCTCCATTTTTTAAGCCAATCCTGTAGTTTCTCTAAATTTTCCTGCAGATATTCAGATGCTAATGTTGGATCATCAACCTAATGTTGCAATTGGTTTCAGGAATATCTGCCGTATATAGGATGTAAAGCAGATTCAGTAAAATAAAGTTATGTTTGATAAAATTAATAGTTACATGATATTTTCTAGGATGTTTGCATTCAATAAAATAAAGTTACACTTAAAAAAAATGTAATACTTTAATGCAATGATAAATAATTACGCTAATATATTTTCGGATGCAGCGTTTTCAGCAAAGTTACAAACTATAAATCTCGCCGGGATGTTCGTTGCTAATGTTCGATGTGGTCACTCGTAAAAGAGGAAACCATATTTCAAAATGCGGTGCGATCTGAAAGTTGCTAATGCAATTACATATCAGACTGTTCTCCGATTGGAATTAATCGAGAGTCGACTCGCTCCACTGAAATGCACCATTTAGTATCTAAATAAAATAAGCATTCGCGATTTATCAACGAAACACCGTTTCTTTCTATCCGCACGTTCACTTGTTAACAAACGCATTAGTCTGTCGTAATTCATTAACCGGAAAGGCAGGTAATTTGTTAGTTAAAATTGTTTCTCGCACCGTACAATTATATGTAGATTATTCATATTTAATAATAACTTCGAAAATAAAATAGTTTTCTTATTTTTTTTATATATTTTAATGTTTTCCTTTTTAAATTAATGACAATTTTTATATACTTTTCAAAATATGTTAATATTAAAGTTTCAGGGTTTCAATTTAATTTTTATATTTCGTTTATGTAATATATTCATATAATTGTCAAACATAATTCGTAGCATTTTTGAAACTAAATTGTTTTGAAAACCGAATCTAAAATCCATAGTTTTGTCCAATTAATTCAATATTTTAAGGTTTATTCAATACTAATTCGTGTAGTGCAAAAAGACCTATAGTCAATAGCTCTTTGTTGCAATGGAATTGGTTTCTTTGTATTTCTTTTTAATATTTTTTGAAAGATAAAGAAACATAATTTTGTTTGTTGCAAAACTCAATTAATAAATGTTGGTGTAATTCCAAATTTTTCATTGGAAACCCAATATACCTCGCTACACCCTCTTCAATTAAGGAACGTTTTCGATTTTCGGCCTAAAATGTTTCGCAATAACGGCAAAAAAACTTTTCTTCGATGTCAATATATCTACATATTGCCAATCTTGCGCAAGCGCAATAATTGATTCCTTATACGGCTTTTCGCTTTGCGGCCAAGTTTCATGGAACGTATCTAGATCGTAAAGCGAGGTATGGGTTATTTCATAACTATCTATAACTAAGTATTTGCTATTTAACGTAATTTTCTTTTTTCATACCAAAAATCGTCATTTAATAAAATATATTTATTTTTATGTGTTATGTGTAAAATTTATAATTAATTTCGACAATATTGAATTGAATAACTGAAAATATATGAAACAGTAACAAAGCAAAATAGCACATCTTCCGAGCTGATTTTTTTGTAATAAAACAATACGTTTGTAATCAAATAGTAGATTACATGTAATTTGCACTTTATTTTTGATGTTTTATGAAGTTGCAACAAGAAAAACTTATTTGATTACGAGCACAAAGAGATTCAATAATTATGAAAAAAACGCAACTAGACAAGACTTTTCCATTTTGCCATTGTGATTGCGTAATAAGACATTTCAGTTCCAATTCCATGCATCATTTTTTACTTTCCACGCAGACGTTGGAAGTATCCGACAAATGAAAGGTATTCCACAGAAAACTCGACTCGACTTAATCCCGACGAATGATTCAAGAGATTTGCACGCCCCATCAATCACCGGCAAAAGTGTCTCGCACAATTCAGACGTTCAGGTAAACAACATTCTTCGTGATCGATTCAAAAGACCATTTGACTCCTTCTGCCAAATTGCCTCACTCACTTACCTAGATGGTGTGCCGTAACCCCTGGCTCTGAAAGAGTTAAACCCAACTTTAAATGGCAAAATGAAACAACAAAATAAGAACGCAGCTGCATCGTCAATGTGTAAAAGTGTAAAGTAAAAGTTTATTTGACGATGTAATTGCGAACATTTTTAGTGGGCCGTGGCTTGTCCTCCGCAGCGGCGACATTAACCAGTGTAAATATGCAATTAGCCGAAACCACAGGTGCATTATTACGCAAGGAATGACCTTCTCTCTGTCTCTCTACTCTGGCACAATATCGTATTTCCCTTGTGTCTTTGTGCGTTCCTTTTAGATTTTTTGTTGTTGTTGTTGTTGCAGTTGTTGTTTTTAGTTATTCCATTCTGTTATACCTTGAGTTGTAAAGACTTTATAAATAAATTTCCTGCCACGCTACATATTGTACATTCGTGTATATTCAGCATGTACATATAGTGTACAGCGCTTCTCGTTTTGCGTTTTCACTGCTCTGACTTTATGTTTCAGCCTCGTCCTCCATAACCATCCGGTTTTGCGAAGACACTAAAATAAGTTGCACCTGCCGACTGAGAATTCGCTTTTATTATTTCGTGGCTCTCCCAATGCAATGGGAATATTGTTTGCTGCAATCGAGAGGAAAGTGAATGCTGCCGTTGTTGTCCATCCTTGTTGCGTTTTGTTGTTGGAGGTTGTTTTCGTCCGTTGTTGGATTCTCTTCCTCTGGGCTTCTAGTGATTAACCACTCTCGAATCTAATATCAAGGTGGACGCATTAATGCGATTTATACTGGAAACAGGTTACGCTTTCCACGAACCTTGGGGAAAAGGTACGAAACGCACGTTATTGCAGTAATTGCTGCACGTTAGAAAAACGAAGTGGTCGAGTTTGTGTTGTGGAAGTGCAACGAGAAATATATTTCTATATAAATAATATGGGAGACATTGCCGTGCAAAGTGTGCATAAATAATTAAATCATTAATTATAATGGGCAGACCCATGGTTTGTGTAACTCCGGAGACGGCTCCCATTAACGTCAGCTATTTACTGCTGCTGCGAATCTTATTAATTGCAACGTTATTTTATTAATACTTTCAGGAGGCGAAATCAATTACAATTTATTATTATCCTCGTCTTATTAAGCACTGTTTTCACTCAATTCTCCTTTAAATTCGAACAAATTTAATTAACATTTTATGCTTTTCCTTGCGTTTATTAAATTATCTACGCGGTTTCATAATTGTACTGCAACCGTTAAAATTAGAGCCTATTACAAGGAAAATTAGTATCAGTGGCTTATTTATTTTACCCATATTATTTTACAATTAATTACAGTTAAAAATCTAATCCATTTTTAATTTTTAGCTTACCATTTCTTCCATTGATTGTAAAATAACATAGAAAAACGAAATAATCAAGTAATTCAATTATACAAAGAAAATAAAACTTAATTTGAACAACATTTTCTTAACATTTACAATTTATATATTGACTTTAAAATAAAATAATCATATTTTTATATGAAATTATAAATTAAATTGTTTTATGACTAATAACTCACAACTTCTAAAAGGAAACAAGTATGAAAATCGCTTAAAGTTAAAGTAGTGAAATATGATATGCAAACATCGACTAAATATATTATAAAACCTGAACCCGAAATAGGTTTTTCTTTGTTAATAAAAATGAACATGTTTTAAGAGAAAAATAATATTTACAAACTTTTCCCGAAAACCTAAATGGATTGGTTTTCAACAAATTCCTGATCGATGTCTTTTCGACTTTGATGGATGTCCTCTAAAACTTCGCAATTGTTTACTCAATTACATTTTGTTTGGAAAACCTGTTTACACTTATGAATAGCTTTTCCACGTGTCTACGATATAATACGTAAATTCGAAAACATTCCGATTTATTCTAACAAATTGGTTAAAATGGAGAGTCTTTCCTATTTGTGGTACAATAAATCTCGACACAGCAGGTTCTCTAAGTGTAAACCTTGTTATAACATTCATTATCAAACGAAATGAGAGTGCCAGAGTGGAATCTCAGGTTTTGCTAGGAAATAGCAAACAACAAGAGCACGAAAACGGATTTGTATGTGCAGTCTAATTTGCCACTGGAAATTCTTATTAATCGTAAACCACTATTATTATATTTGCAATGGAGGAAATGGCGAGCTTCGGACTATAATGGTCAGCCTTTGGACGGCATCCAGGAGCAAAAATATTAACTTAAGCCAGTTATTTCCAGATTTACGATAATTGCCCACACAAATCCTAGCGGCCTCTGGCGATTATTTCTTGCCTTTTTTTCAGATTCTTTTTTTTATTATTGCTTTTCCAAATGGGATGATGTGGAAGAAATGCTAGTTCTCTCTCTCTATTCCTTTTATCAATCACCCTCTAATAAAGGATTTTCTGGCGTATTCGTGTTGAGGTCTTTAGGTCTGCGAAAGTGTTATTAAAAATACGCTTCGTAAATGGTCTACTTAGTTATTGGAGTAATTGGTTTCAAGGATGCATAATTCCTGGGCAAATTTATAATGATCACGCACGGCGCGAAGGAACGTAAGTCCTGCCGACGCGCGAATTAATCATCGCCTCGCGAAGGATTTCTACTTTTATCTCCATTCCACGGTAAGCAAATCCACTCGGCGTAGAATTTTCATCTATAATTACGAGGATAATCCCAAGTTTCTCAGCGTAGAATGCTTGGGTCATTTGGATCTAACACAGAAAAAAACCGCTCAAAATCCACAAAAATCGAATTCCCAAACATCAAATTCTCGACAATAGGAATCACGAAAACAAAAATCCCGACAATCATAAATAATCCGAAATGTATCGAAATCGCTAACATTTTATAGGATTTTAGAAATAGAAGCGTTCGTTAAAAGTGACAATACTGTACGCTACGTACTTTTTAAGACAACTATGTTCATGGCATTTAAGAAGTTAAGCAAGAGAAGAAAATAGTTGATATAAAGGTAAAATAGCTGTATGTGTTGTTGATATATCTGGAGTAATACCATTGAAGAGCTGTATTGTAATACTCTAAAATCTAAGAGTCTTTTAGTCAAGTTGACATTATTCAAGAAGGTTCCAAATATGTTAGAGAAGGGATTTGAAGCAAGTTATGTGCCTATTGAGAACAATATTGAAAAGAATAAAATTTAGTTCAATGAATTTGCATATATAGGTATCCTTAGCAAGGAAGATGGAATCTGAAGAGTTGACATATGTCAATATAGTCTATATAAAGACTTTATCGAAATAATAGTAATTGTAATAAGTAAATCAAAGGCGAGAAGTTGCATTCAATAGAAAACTTTGTGTAGCATTTGATACGTATGATCAGTACCAGCAAATAAAGAGCAAATGAAATTGAACAGAGGTCACTCAATTAATGAAGCAATACTGATTGAGCATAATTTCATCCATCATCTGGAGGTTTGGCGGTATCTGCAATTCAACCTTTGTAAATTGTATTTACTGCTTCATGAATATGAAAGTTATGTGTTGTTAGTGTTGCTGTCGGGATTTAGATACCGTCTGGATTATGGTTGTCGGTATTTAGATACAATCCGGATTATGGTTGTGGAAAATTCGATACAGTCGGGATTACGATTATCGGGAATTTGGTTTTCGGAATTTCGATACCGTTCGGATTATGGTGTCGGGATTATGTTTATCGGTAATATAGTTTTCGGGATTTCCATACAATCCGGATTATAATTGTCGGAATTCGATTCAGTTGTGATTAATGTTGTCGGGAATTCGAATGTTGGCAATAGGATTTTCGGGATTTCGATACAGACCTTCAATCACATCGATAATCACCCTGCCGTTGCATTACAATGCGGAAACTGTTTTGCATTTCCCATAGGCGAAGGCGAATTATTTTCCAAGCAAAACACTCGAGTCAATTTCTTTTATTTCCTCTTCGCCGAGTTAAATGTCAGCGAGCGACGATGCTCAATTGGCCACAACAATGGAGAAGGAAGTCTTTAATGCGAGGAAATTGTTGCTAAACGCGCGGGAATCGAGCGCTGCGGAGGATAAAAATCATCGTACGAACATAATACGAGGGCATTTCAATGGGTTCTTAAGTTACGTGTAATTATCAGAGTCGCATTAGTGGGCACTTTAAATATTATTACATGGATTTTCCATTGCACTCACTGAGCAATCATTTTTTTTAACAAGCCCTTCAACAAGTGCATTTTAACTAGATACACTTGCATTGTGTACCTTTACATTCCGTATGCTTTGAAAGAAGTAAAGGTTAACATATTTGAAAAATTCCTCATCCAATTTTGCAAACGCCCACTGGATTATTAAATACATTCTGAATGAGTTCAACTGCTTCAATTATATAACGTATTTCGAGATTACACTCAAATGAAATTTAATTAGTTTTATTAATAATATCCATGAATATATGGAATTTCTTTTATATTTTTAATTGAAATAACGCACTTTTTTGGTAGAAAGACTAAATTTAAATTCTTCAGTTATATTTATATTAGTTTAGTGTTATTTAAGCTTTATATAAATCCTTAACAGAAACTGGATTTTGTGGTGCAGTTAAAAAAATACGAACCTGAATGTATAATCTTAATTAAAACGAATCATTTAAGAATATGAAGATGTCATAACGCAAAAGGTGGTCCGAACATGGGAGGCTACAAAAAGAAAAGATCAAGATGAAAAAAAAATATATAGAAAGACAGACGGTTTCTCAGAAGAAACCGCCGGCGATGTCTTCTTGATTATTTTTATGTCTTAATTAGGCGCAGATACCTTCTCCCCCTTTACAAAAACCAAATTAATTTAGGGATGAAGACTACCTTCGAGATCGCTGCTGCTCAATTAACAATTACCACCGTAAAACCATAAATACGATAAAGGTCATCATTAAAATTATGGGCATTCCAATGCTCAGAGAAAAGGGAAATATAATTAACGAAATAATAAATAAATGAAATAAGAAACGGTCATTAAATGAAAATATTTTCAATTGCTGGTTTTTACGTAATTAATGAAGAAAAGTTTTCAATTATTGGAAAAAATGTAAATATTTTAGATTGAATAACATCTATATAATCTCATTTAGTTACTATTATAATAATCTACTAAAAATCTAATAAAAATCCTATACAAATACATTTGTTTAACTAACACATAATACGTTCAATGAAGTTCGATTTCTGAAATTTTCGTTCGATTTAAGTAACGACTTAAGTTCCTAATACAAGCTTTAACTTCAATAAGTAACGTTACTAAGTTATAGATTCTACGTTCTAAGTAACATTATTATTCTAAGTTGTACATTATTCGAAAACATATGTAAATTCGTATTAACAAATACTAGAAATATTTTGCAAAGGTTTTGTTATTCGCTTTGTCCCCAATCCGAACCAATTACCCTAAACTCCTAACTTTTCTTTAATTATGTTTTAAATAAATAAACACAGAAAAGGGTAGAAAGAACTATGGTCTATAGCCCTTTACAGCAATAGCATCATATTTTTGTAGTTGTTGTTCTAATAAATGTTGTTATAAACAAATTAACAAATAAATGTAATAAATACTAACATAATTATATGAGAGATACAAAAACTTGAATTAGAACAAAATCGAACACTTAACTTTTCTTTCTTTCAAAATAACTTGAAGCTTGCAGGCTTCGCAATGAATGTGAGCAAAAGCAAAGTGAGGACACGGCATTTATGAACGGAGCATTTTTCCATTCAAGTTTTTTAATTGGGATTACCTCGAAACTGGGTCGAGCAACGGTTGACACTTTCGTGAATAAGCTTGCACCTTTCACTTGGCCCAGCATCAAAGATTCATCAGTTCTCAAAGCGGATTCAAAGATTCGCCCGTATCATTTATAATTAACGAAAACTTTATAGCTTTAATCTATTTATATATATACTGCACATATGCTGGTTCTTATACAAAACACAGTGCAGTAAAATTTCAAGCATCGTCTTTACATTGAATTAAAACTTTTTTGATAAAATTTTCTTCAAGTATTTCATTTCATGTTTTTGATTGAAAAGTACATTTTTATACCACTACTAAACTAATTATATCAACTGACTTAATTATCAGTAATTAATATCAGAAATTATCATTACAATAAATTAAGTTCGAAATTCTAGATTTTTTTATGAATATAAAATCCTTTAAAAAAATGGAAACATTCCATTTGCAGAAATAATGGAAATATCAAATTATTATTAAACTGTATTTGAATTGCAACGTGGTGTAAATGTAGATAGAACTGGTTCATATTTCAATCAATTAAATAAAACAGTTTCAATTTTCATCGAGAAAACATTGAAATATGATAAAAATTTCCAAAACTGGAAATGAATAAATTTTCAAATAGAATATTACAAAATACTTTTGAGAATACTTACAAGAAAATAACAATTTAAACAATTTTTATTTATTTAACATTTAAATTATTGTTTATGAAAAGACATTATCACAAATTTTATTTTGTTAAAAGATCTGCTCAGGTTTGCATATTACTATTTTTTTTAAAAGAATATATTTTTGTATGTTTCATAGAAAATTACTCATTGCAAGACTACTCTAATTGCATTAATCAATGTTTTGAAATTTTATTGCTTTAAAACACATGAAAAACTGAAACCTATGGTCTATAGACCTTTGCAGCAATGGCAATAATTGTGTTTTCTTTTCTGTGCATTTGCATTAATTTGGTTTATACTTTTAACGTGGTTATTGCAATAAATTTGAAATTACGTAACATTTACTTACTAATAGTTTACAAAAAGATGTGTGATATGTACATAATATATCTCTTCTTAAGTTAAGTTAATAGTTTCCAATGATATTTATCTTTGAAGTTAGAAATTTCATTCATTAATGTCTGGAATGTTTATCGGTTATAATATGGAAATATACGATAATTTCACTTATAATTAATGAAAACTTTATGGTTGTACTCTATTTTTATGCTGCTTCTAATTACTATAGTTATCTAAATTCTGATTAAAATTGAACATAAATTACATGTTAGTTTCATATATTATTCTTATTATACATAATACTGCAAAACCTCCAGTTTCAATTAATCCGGATTCACTATAATCCGGTTTGAAAATATCTTAACAAACTATTTTTTATTTGTGATAAATACCAAGAAAAATAGCGAACAAAATAATATTTTTTTTACACAGAAATGATAGTTAAAATAATTATTTAAACAATTAATTGGCCCAAAGGTCTATCGACCAAAAAAGTTTATATCTATTATATTTCATGGTTTCGTGATTTTGTTGTTTCATGAATGTTAAAACTTTTTTTTATTTAATATGAATATGAACACGGATTTATACTATATTGTAATTGAGAAACAATATAACAATCATTTCATATTCGTATTTTACGTGTAAATGGAGATATTACATATTTATTGCGTCAGTTTTTAATGGAGGCAGTTAACATTTATAAATTCGTAAATTATTTTCAAAATCAAACATATTTATGGCTATTTCCCACATCTTTTTCTATTGATTTTTCAAAATCTATAAATTCTTAGGAAAAATAATTATTATTAAAACATTTTGATTATTGCTATATAAATAATAGATCTTGTTATTTTTTTCCTATAAATGCTGTTATTTTGTTTAATTAATGGATTTTATAATGATAAATGAAGAATTTCTATATATTAGTACTAAATACATATCTTTGAAAGTTATACATTATTTACTGTAAAAAATTTTCCTTTTTTTCTCTTTATTTCTTACAATGATTTTTATTAGTAGTGAACAAAAAGTTTGTATTTTTTCAATACAAAGGGCTAATCCGTCCAAACCTTTGAAAATACCAAGAAATCTCTAACACATTTAGACAAAATAAAGAGTTTTTCAATGCATTTTTGTTGACAAGAAAAGATAAATAAAATATGATCATATTGCTACAAAGGGACATAAACCTTAAGGGTCTTTCAGCCCCATAAATCTATCGTCAAATATATTTTTCACATCTGTATTTTAGCTTATCTTAAGAACATAGAACTTCTCAAAGAATCTTAATTATTCTAAATAATTGGAAATTACATCAATCTTATTGTAAAAAAAATAACAGTGACAAACTAAAAACCACTTTGGTTGTGTTATTTGTAAATTTGTCAATTTTTTTCAATTGGCTAGTCTTTATAATAATTATAATACAATTTATAACAAAAAATAGCAAAAGAAAGAAAAAAACACGCGAGGCCAAAAAGGTAAATGGTAATACTTTCTATTAGTATCAATGTGATTGCTATTGACCGAAGACTTCTCGTCTTTTTTGTGATTTTCTTACAAATTATGTTATGTACAAAAGGCTAACGACGGAATTTGTAGCAAATGCAGATATTTCTGTTTATTAGAATAATGTATGCTATAGGGTTGCTAGATTATGCTATAAGATGGAATCTTTATAGATTATCATATCGTTTTTATTTAAACAATTAGTTCATATTTTGAACGAATTCTAATTAGGATTTATTTCAAAACATATGATGCAATTATTATAACAATTCTTTAGATTTTCAATTGAAAAAATCGGATTTAGTCATAGTTTTATTTAAATAATTGATATATGCTTTCAAATAAATTTGTAATTAATTAAATCAGTTTGTAAATAATGAAACACTTCAAAATATTGTCGAAAATAATTGACCCAAATTAATAACTGACATGTGTCGACACCAATTGAATGTTGCTTTGGTGCGTTGTGCTGCACGGTTATTGATACTTATTAATTACGAATGTTCTTGGTGGGATTTATATTAATTAAAGGAACGGAGGCCCACCGTGGGCGCAGCCAAGATTAATTCCTTTCAATTACAACAATTTTTCGTCCCGCAGTGCGTACTGTACCATTTGGGGCGGATATTCGTGGCGGTAAAGGCCATATGCCGAATGTGGAAATGAATCGGACTGGATGCAGGCAATGACCTTCGTGCAGAAGAAACTGGGCCGAAGATTATCTGGAAGAAGGAGTCGTCGTCGCCGTGAATAGGAAAGAGGGGTCGGAAAGCGAGGGTCCGGTTAAAAATAGAGATGAGCGCCAATTCCAGAGCGTCTGGGTTAAATGGTCGGAGACGGGAGAGATGGTTGTTCCTCTTCTGCTTTCAGGTTGAAGGGTGTCAGGAGGCGTGGGCGTGGCGAGACGACCTTGGGAACGTCTAAAATTGAACGCACCGACTAATTACGCGATTTTATAATGGGCTTCTGGAGATCTCCACTTCTTCTGAATGGAGATGCCCGTCCTCACCGAACGGCTATTAGCGGAATAAATTACTCGTCCAATGGGACACGCCATTAATTTTGATTTGTCATTCCCGGGGTGCGTTTTCGTTCTCCCCCATCCACGACCTTCTCGGAACCCAAAAGATGATGATACATCCCTAAATCCAACGAGAAAAGGCAAGAAAAAACAACACACAGCAGTGGAAAACAACTGAGAACATAGTTAATAAATGCATCAACAGTGGATTCACGGAGACGAGGCGATTTACAGTCTGGAAGTTACGTAATCATAAAACGTAATTGAAGCATCAATTAACGTGACGCGAAACGGCGGAGGGAAATGAGGAGGAAATCGCCCGTAGCGGCTAAATACACGATTGTTTTTTTCAATTTCCTGCGACAATGTTTGGAAGAACTTTAACGGTCCATCGATCTTTGTTCTTACAGCTTCCTGCTGCCTGGAAATAAAACACTCCGAGACTAAACCAAAACAACGGAACGACGAGAAAAACAACGGACGACGAAAAAACCGAACATAGACTATGCATTTTATAACACATGTGACTTCATCTCGCTTTCATTTCTCACAATTTTCCCTTTACTAAAAGTCCTGGAATTTATTTTTCAAGTTGGCTAAGCAAGGAGTATGCAAATCTCATTTATGAGCAATGCAAATTTTTAATTTTTCTCCACAACCGTTAACAATTTTATTTCGCGCGTGGATTTCGGAATTGCTTCATTTCCATGCAATTTGTCTCAAATTAGATCGAATGAAAAAAAAACGGACCAGGTAAATTCATTTTTTAACCACTGTTTTATTGACAGTTAAAAAATATATACCAGTTACGTGTTTTATTGCAGCGAAGTTAATTGCTTCCTGTTATTTTCCATAAGGAATTTTTCAGGATTTATAATATTTATTGCAAAAAATGACTACTAAAACGAAGAATAACAATGATAATACAAAGAAAAAATGTAATTTCATTGCATGAAAACGGCTATTGACCATAGGTCTTTCTGTCCAATTAATACAATAAAAATAAGAAAAATTAATAAGAATGAAACACGAAATTTCATTGCTGAAAACGGCTATTGACCATAGGTCTTTCTGCCCAATTAATACAATAAAAAATAAGAAAAATAAATAAGAAGAAAAAATTTAATTTCATTGATGAAAACGGCTATTGACCATAGGTCTTTTTGCCCAATTGATATCTTCATTAACGAAAGGTTAACATTATTTTGTAAATTCTGTAATTGAAATATGAACGAATCTCTTCTACAAATTGGAATTTGATCTTTTCCGAATTAATCTAATTGATCTCCTTATAAAACTCATTAATAAAGACAGCTTAAAATGATAAATAAGAGAAAGTTGATGCAAAAGAAGATGTTTCAACGTAAGCGTTGTTCTTTCACTTTCATATAAAGAAAGAGAGTTTATAAAGAATTGATCTCATAATTTATTTACAATTTTTATTGACCCAAATTTCTGTATTCTTTTATACAACATTTTTCTAAAAAAATAAAATTCAGATTCATATTTGTTGCACTTAATGATTATTTCTATTAGCTAGACTTTGCGACCTTATAATTTATTTGTTACAAATTAGTAATTATGTTAGGTAGAAAAGGCTATCGACCTAAAATGTGTAGCCTATAAATATATTTTTGTATAGTTGAAAACGTCTATTGACCATAGGTCTCTCTGTCCAATTCTTCATTAATAATAAGTTAAGAATCAAGTTAAGAATCCTTCAAAAATTCTCAAATTTAAACAAATTTCAACAAATTGGAATTCTTCAGAATTAAACAAATTAATTTTCTTATAAAACCCATTAATAAAAACCGCTTTAAAATCACAAATAAGAGAAAATCGATACGGAAGAAGATATTTCAACAGAAGCGTTGTTCTTTCAAAAGAAATTCATCTCATAATTTATTTATTGGCCTAATTTTCTATACAAATTTTCCTAACAAAATATAATTCTGATTCTTCTTTGATGCATTCATTTTTTATTATTATTTACGTTCTGAAGAATTTGTGTTTTTGGTCTAAAGACGGAATCCGTATTTTAATAACAAGGAAACCGAACGAATTCAATTTTGTTGTCGTAATTGCATCAATTCGTGACGTGGCGCAGGAGGGGGAGAAGTCATGGCACGTGGAACAAAAAAACACGAGAAAGAAGTTCATATTACCCAGTAATGATTCCCGATGGATTTTAATTTGGGAAGGTACAAAAACATGGGCCCAACACGAAATGCAGGTATTTGGTAACAGAATATGGTTACTTTGAGATTCGTGTCGTTATTAAAACTAATTTGGGATTATTAGAGAGAAAAAAAAATAATAGTACACGAATCTTTCATTGAAATATTCGTTTTTTTCTATCGATAATTTACTTCAGTGTGGTCCTCGTCCAGGATCGATCCTCGTGTCTAAATAGTTTACAGCTCACAATTGTATAATTACCGGTCCATTACTAAATGATTGCTTTTGCGGATTCAATTATTAATCAGATGCTAACCGGTAATTAATAACCGGTCTAGATTCGACTCGTTTTTTTTTTGTTGTTGTTATTTTCGATCTGTGTGAAATGTAATTGACGTCGATTGATTTCAATTATTTCGTGAGGCCAGTTTATTTTCGTGCCGTTATAAATAATTGTGATTGTGACGAATGGAAATTGTGGAATTTCGGGATGAAGAAAACAACACGGAGCAGAAGTGTTTTCGCGTTTTCGTTTAAATATTTACACGACGTATAGCGGGGTCGAAGCAACGTTAATTGCGGGAGGAGTCGGTGCGGTCTGCGGAAATAAACAGAATTAGAGTGGTGAAGGCGCGTTTTAATTCGAGAGAGACGGTTAACATTTGCGAAGATGTTGAAGCAATAACAAGGGTAAATGGGAGATGCTACATAAAAGCCCATTATGCTTAATATAATGGGCAATACGAGTACAATACGGTGTCTATGTAAATTGTACATTATCCCCGTGGAGCCGATGTAAGAGATCGCTCATCGGGACCATTACATTATTCCGGAATGATTATTTTCGAGCCGGAGTTACATCACATCTAGCTAGCTTACTTTCGGCTTATTTCTTCTGTATTTTCGCTGGCATCGGGCCTCAAGCGAAAATCTTATTCCAAACATAAATATGTGCATGTTTCCTCACAAAAATCCAACGTTTTCAGACGAAGCTTCGCATTTCAGTCAATAGTAAATAAGATTACGTTCAAGTTTTCATAATTGTCATTTAACAACGCAGTTTTCAATCAATTATAAAAGTAAATTCACCTTTTGAAATTAAATTGAATTATTACAACATTAATTTTTCGTATCATTATTTTTATATTTTGTTTTTCCATATTTCACAACACATAAAATAAACTAATAACTTATGCATACACTTCATAAGAGGCATTAGTTTAACTTACAGATACTGCACAAGCTAAGTGTGGAGTGGAAAAGAAGAACTTACAAATACTTTATAAATATTCTACTAAAATTGTTATTTTTAAAAAGCAAATAAAATTATTGTTACTGTACAAATTTTACGTTTTTCTCGAATAGAAACGACAATTCATTAATTTTCATTTTATCTTGTTATAATTCCTTCGTTCTTTTCATGAAAAATTTAGGTGGTGCCTTGTTGTTTCAAGGCAGCAATAGATGGCGTTGTTTGCAATTATAGAAATATATGAACTACATAAGTATTCAATCCCTATTGCCTTTTATCTATCCAGTAACTCTTGAAATATAGCTTCAACTGCACTTTAACTTGTATAATTTGTAAATATATACTACAACTTTTAATACTGGAATCCTTCTGGTGATTAGAGATTTAAATTTATTTATAATACTATTTACTAACTAATTATTACATTTTATTACGTCAACATAAATCCTATCATTAGATTACATTAATGTCATTATTTTTTGTTATAATTTTGAACAGAAACATTGTTAAAGATAGAAATTGTCTTCATATTTATTTGATTATTATAACTTAAATTAAAAGTGAAATCAATAGATGAAGTGGTTGTTTCGCAGGGGTCAAGAGGCTTAGTAAGCCGACGACCATGCAATTATGTGTGAATTAATGATTAGACAATAAGGGCCCAGCTCCAAAATTCATCGCACTTGCACTTCAGTATTCCGTGTGGCGTTAGCGCGCGGTTTCCCCAACACGGAGGATTAGGTCTTCCTCATGTAGGTGAGTTTCGCCGAAACTAATTTCCCGCACCATCAGATATTCATCAGTCTTATATATCAATTTAAGTATGTTTTAATTAGTTTATTTTGGAAGAAAAAGGTATTGTACAAGTTATTTTACTTCCATTGTTGAAAGAAGAATTTAGTACAAAGTAAATACACCCTTACCTCGCTTTACGGCCTAGATACGTTCTACGAAACTTGGCCGTAAAGTGAAAAGCCTTATAAGGAATCAATTATTGCGCTTGCGCAAGATTGGCATCATGTTGATATATCAACATGGAATATTTTTTTTGCCGTTATAGCGAAACATTTTAGGCCGTAAATCGAAAACGTGCCTTAATTGAAGAGGGCCGTTATAGCGAAATGCCTTATAAAGAGCGGCCGTATAGCGAGGTATGGGTGTATTATATTAGAGTTTACAACTATTAGATATTTACTATGTCTCAATGGAAAATTACAATTGAGACACAGTGATAAGCAATTATATAAGTAAGATTTTGAAGCAAGCAAATATTAATTAATATATTTAGAATCAATTATCTGGAGTTTTTTATTCAATAAAGTAATTTGAATACTACACAAATTAGTTTTATATCTTAATAATAATTATTTTTTATCAAAATTAATAAAATATTTTAGACTATTTTTCTTGTATAGAATTAAAAACTTTCCTTTATATTTGATTACATGAATTATATTTGCAAATTCCAATTTATTCTTCATATCAAGTTTTCAGTTCATTTGATTTCAATTTACGAGATAATAAATTTTCAACATATAAAATTGATGTCTTTGAAAATTTTTCAGACGATTTACTTTGAAGATCTATATACCAATATAAAGATATTAATAGGATATGAGGAGAGTATTATTCCACGAAGTTGAATGTATGAGAGTGAGCGAGACAGATGAGCGATGAAACATTTCATGGCATTGAAGTGCATAGTGGAGCAGAAATGTAGTGGAAATCAAAGGCGAACTTCGTGCAAAGTTTATAAACTTTAAAAGCGGCATGCGATGCTGTTGATAGACAGTTCTAATGAGAGGGAAGTGTGTATAGGCATTGACTTGCAGGAATTATCGCCAATTATACGAAGGACCCCGGAGCGACGTGAATGAACTCGAAGTATCTTCTTTTCGCTCACTTTCATTCATAACAAATTATTAATTTTCCAATTTGTAACAAGAGAAATACGTAATTAGATAATGTATAAAATACGATTACTGAAGATTGATGATGATTAAGGATTTCAGTTTAAGAATATACTGAAAGGAATTTGTATAATCCACATCAGCTTTACTAAACTTTATTTTTTGCTTCACAATCCAACATTTTTGTTTGAAGTTGTACAGTTACTTAATTCCATTACACCAATTTCTCGCTTTGATATTTGCACTGTCAATACATTTGAAAACCAAGAAATTTCTAAAATTTATTACATTCTTGAAGAAATCAAATTTTAAATTCTGATATTTTCAATATATTCCTAATTTTGTACATAGTAATTAGTATAAAAAGGTTTTTTAGGTTATTGTTAAGATAAATAATTGCAGGTCCTTCACATAACTTACAAAACTTTTACATAATTTGATATATGTAAAAATTAAACGTTTAAAATTTGTATTAAAATATATGGTATTTTAATGTAAAATTTCTAAATTTTACTTTTCCAACTTTTGTTGCTTTTCACTTGGATCAGCAACTTTTACTAAAAATCTGTCCACTGTATGTCTTCTCCTCGCGTTGTTTCAGTATGACATTATCCGATCTTCTCAAGCGTTGATATTGTGATTTGTTTGAACTTTGTTAGAGTGGCATTTTTCTGCAAAAATGTTGATGTTCATCCTTTCTTTGATTAATGAAGAAGAAGCTACTTCTATCTGAACCTCCTCTGAGTCAAAAGAGAGTTTATCAATCCTAGTTTGATGCTAATCGTTCTCCAGCTTCTCGGTGGTCAGTTCTTGATTAAATTCTCCTAGTTCTTTCACATCATCAACATCACCTACATCCAGTTCCATGGATCTTGCCAGAGAATTTCAATGAAATTTTTGAATTTTAGACTTTATTTATTTAGTTAACATATCATAATGTTGGTGTTTCTGCCGTATATGAGATTTAGCTCGTCTGGCATTGGACCAGACAAACAATATCCTCTAATATAGATGTCCAAGATTCATCATCCTTTCAGTTACCGCTTGTGGGCGCCATCTGTCCACAATTAAATTAAGTCGAACAAAGGTCGTATACTGAACAAGGGTCGTATACCGAACAGGGGTCGTATACCGAACAAGGGACGTATACCGCACAAGGGTCGTATACTGAACAAAGGTCGTATCCTGAACAAAGGTTGTATACTGAACAAAGGTCGTATACAGAACAAAATTTGTTTCTCCTAAACAAATCTGATTTGAACGTATTCGAAAGTAGACCTATAACGAGGTACCACTGTGTATATGATTCAGCCCTAAGTTTTCTATTTACTTAATAGAGAATGTGCAAAATATGTAAGTTTACATAAAATAAAATAATTTCTAACATCCTAGTTAGGTGTAAATATTAAAAATACAAGTTCAAGGTGCGAAAATGTAGGTTACATCTTGAATAGATTGTGGGAATGACAAATGTATGTGGTATGCATGCATGCGTTTTCTGCAAGAAAGTTTCGAACGAATCCATCCATATATCAGCGTGATATGCAGCTGCATTAGTCGACTTTATTGGCAGGGGCATAAAATTAATTCGGTATCATTCTTGTAGCTTTATGATTATGGCTAATTGGAAAAACACGTTCGTTGAAATCGCTCCGGCGAATTTAGTGCAAAGTATTTTCCACCATTATATTATTTATATGCGTAATGCAGGGGCCATGAAATCCGGGATGAAATGCGACCCATTTAGAATATACATATATTGCGTTCGGATTTCAATGTAATAACCATTCAGCAATTGAGAGAGTATCAAGAGGCTGAGAGGGCAAGCTGTTCTCTCTCTCACTCTCACTCCTTCCCACTGTCTTGGCTCTCTTGTTGCTCTCTCGTTCCTCGCAGAAGGAGTTACGTCACTTCGGTCGAAGCATTTAATTCTGCCATCCATGCGAAGTATGTCAGAACAACGTATATTGTCTAATTGCCGGACAAGTAGTTTTACTTGTATGTAACATGCACTTAAGAACCATTGTCTTGTCTGCAATTTAGTTTTATTTCTACTCTTTTTTGTATTGTTTACAAAAAGCAAATAACAGTGAAGAAATAAATGTATTCTAAACTTATATAATTTCAACATGATAGAACTTTTATAAATTTTAATATAAAACACAATTTCATATTTAAATTAAACAAGATTTTTGTAAAAAAAAATCTAAAATTATTAGATAATTTTATAATTTTAAGTGTTAAAGCCTTAGTTTTATTATATATTATTTCTAATCTGTCATAATTCGACAATAAACAAACAAATTTGACGTAAGAAACAAATAAAAAATGGAAGTAAAGAAAATTAAAACTATGAGTGGAATTATTTTACACATGAAATCTTCCAAAAATAAATGAACTAAATAACATTTTCAACTTTTAAACTAATAGAACAACTAATTTTGATATTTTGAAATTAAAAAAATGATAATGGTTTTCAAATTAAAAATAATATGATTAATTACTTTTCAGGGATGAACACTTTCCTGAATTTAGTGAATCGTTCAAAATAATGTTAGTAGAGTGTTGCCCTTTAGGTTTATCAAATATTAACAATATTTTTCTTATATTATTAACTATTGAAGTGCAGGTATTACTTTATCTTCCAAATTATTCCGAAAATGCAATTGATAAACATGTTATTTTTCATACAGTATGCTAGAAATTTTATTTAATAATGCGTTTTTCATGATGTTTAAACGGATGACCATTCCATTACGGATATTCTCATTAAAAGTAATACTCTTATTACTTTGGTCACATGCTTTGGGTCATCGTCACTTCACAAAATCCGTGTCAATGACATGGTTTACTCAGCATATGGGTTCTACTATAACTATTGAACCATGTTTATAATTCCAACAATTCTTACTAATAGATCTAAAAACATACAGTTAACATTCTAATAAATACAGAGAATGATGAATAGAAGAGTAACATTGATAAATTAGTACTAATTGTTATATTTGTATAAAGGTAATACATAATAGTTGTTGTTATTAATTGTGTATCTTACAAAATTACATTGTGTATTGATTAAAAGGATATTGTTACTAAACTTATGATTATTCTTCTCGCTTTTTGCATTACGAAATATACATTTCAAAGTTTAATAGCTTTGCTGTGAAAATGAATATAAAATTTTGTAAATTATGAGTTTTAAACACAATTGGTCATAATTTCCGATCTAAAAATTATATAATAATAATGTTTTAACTAATAATTTCAATTCATTTTATATACACTTTTTACAAATAAATAGAATGTATGTTTCAAAGGTATAGTCTATTTTCTATATTTTATTATTATTATTTTGAAGTAAAAGAAATAATTTGACTTTAATTTTCAAATTTAAGATAAAAATGTGCAAAACTCTACTAACATCATTTGGAAGTTAAGTTAAATTTAAAAAAAAGGTAAGAAAAAAAACGTTCAAGTTCAAATAAAATCAAAATGATGGTCCATTTAAGGAAACTAATTGATGTATATATTGTATTCACTACATTATCAATTGATTTTTTATAGTTAATGGTCCATCCAAGGAAACTAATTGATGTATATTTTGTATTCACTATATTATCAATTGATTTTTTGT
>JAFMTC010000016.1:341599-371091 GCA_018845635.1 Nicrophorus orbicollis | reverse complement strand
TTTATATTCACTATATTATCAATTGATTTTTTGTAATTGGTGGTCCATCCAAGGAAACTAATTGATGTATATTTTGTATTCACTATATTATCAATTGATTTTTTATAGTTAATGGTCCATCCAAGGAAACTAATTGATGTATATTTTATATTTACTACATTATCAATAATTTTTTTTTATTGTTTTAAATTTAAATCAATATTATCACTTTAATTTGTAAAAATAAGCTGTTCAAGTGGGACAAATTTGGCTATATTCTAATTTTGGACGGGTCATGAATCATTGATACAGAAGACAAATGCAGATAGTCCTGAGTGTAATAAATCAACTCGGAGATGTCAATCTAGTTATCGGGAGGTTTGTTCGAGACGTCGTCCATCACGGGACATTATTACTTAATGTTCTTGAAGATTCAATGAAAGACTCGTTGGTATCGTTGGCGAAGAAATGTGCGTTCGCGATTCAACGTGCGGGGGTGCGTGTGCCTCGTTGGATCACGCTCTTGATGTATGCGCTTTGCGTGGGTGTAGAATGAAACGATTTGTAAATCCGGTGGAAGAGGGAGAAATTTTCGCCATCCATTACGAAGGGTGGCATCTCTACCACCTCTTCACAGTCCTCCCCCCAACCCCTATGCATGCGTGTCGAAAGTCGCGTATCGTTTACACTCAATATTCAAGATCATCCGTGAGGATGAGAGGGGGACATCGCGATTATTTTTAGCCCCCTACGTATGTTCGGAAGGGCTGCAGCCGTGTAATGTATGCATTGGGATGCGGTTCGCTCTCCGTATGCAAGTCGTTGATGTGCCACGTATTATGGCAGACTTTAGATGGAGATAAGTGGTTTATGCTCTTATGTTGCCCATGCCCGGTGATAAATTCGGCTCTCTAACAAGGATATGAATACGAAAGGAGTAATTTATAAGATCCTTCCTGCACATACACACACACAAATTGTCCTGCACAATACAGTATACTTGGCTACACGTTGCTACACGCCGACAGGATTATGTAATGCTCTTCATCTTCCTGTTCTTTGCCTGTTCTGTTCTCTGTCGATGCGCATTACGTACATGTGTTCAATCGAATGCAGGAGGGCTCACGTGAAAACAGCTCGAGCGCGACAAATTTTCAATTAGCTTCGTACGCAATTACCTATTTAATTAGCTGACACTCTATGTGCATTCCTTACGGTTGCTTACCTGTATTAAACGCCAATAAATCCGCATTGAACCCGATACGCCACACCATCACCATCATGAAGACCGTTCGCACGGAAATTCACATCCAACATCAATTCTCCTTCTTTTCCACTCAAGCCGAGCAGATATGTTACAGCTAATGTGCAAACTTGCCCAGTTTGCAAACTAATTGGATTGCATTCAAACTAACCAAGATTTGGCTTAATTTAGTAGAAAATCATGTATCATTTCATTGCACTTACAGTTTTACCTCAAAAATAGTTACAATTAACAAACAATAGTTATTTTCTTTTGCTTTGATCCTAGTTATATTTACAATTTCTATACTAAATAATTTACAAAATATCGAAATAAAACTATTCATTAAAATTCCATCTTAACTTACAATTTCAATGAATAAAAACGAATATAGTTATAGTAAAACCTCACAAATAATTGTTAACATTCATGAATGTATTCCAATTAGAAAACAAGTCTTTGTTCCACAGTCCTTTGACCCAATTTGTGACCAATAAATGCGTTTAATTATATAAATAATACTGAAATTAATTAAGCAATTTAAATAAAAGACACTTGAAACTAAACAGGACAAATTTAATAAAGTCTTTAAAAAAATACTTACAATTACAATTCTTAATAAACAAAGATAATTCTTTTAACAAATTAAAAACATATCATTTACAAATAATTAATATTGATGAAAATATTAAAATTTCTAAATTAAATCTGCAACTGAACAGGATAAAGATGTGAAAGTTTCCAAGTAATTTCATCTAAGGATAAAATTTAATTACTTCAACTTTGACGGCGATTTACGAGACGACTGTAAGTTTAATTGTGCAATGAAACTCACACATTCTCCTTAGTTTTAGTTTTAATTTATAAATTGTCTCTTCATTGAGTTTTTGAGGATAATATTTTTTTACAATCAAAGTGGTGACTCATAAATTATAGAAAAGTTTCACAAAATTAAAACATGCGTATTCATTTTTCAATTACAAATGAATGTTCATATTGTAAATTGGAATATCTTAATTGTTTTTCAAATATATTATAATAAAATATGAGAAAAGTTAGAATGTAAAAGTTAATATTTAAAATAAAATAACTATTTTTTTAAATTTTGTTATTCAACATTTCATTATTTCAGTACTAAGTAAAGAGGGCGTAAAGACTTATGGACTTTTCTATTGTTGTTGCAATAAATAATAATACAGTAGTACTTCGATATACGAGTGCCCTAATATACGAGTGTTTTGAGATACGAGCAACATTTGAGATACGAGGAATCGCCCACTACAAGACACTAGCAGTTTCTCCCACCTCAGACTAATTGCTTTGAGATACGAGCAAGGTTACGGAACGAATTAAACTCGTATGTCGAGGTACCACTGTATTTCCCACCTTATAATTTCATTCTTTTTAGTTAAATTATTTGATTTCTCTTGATATATGAAAGATATACCAAAGCGGTTTTGCAATATATCGTTAAATCTAAGTTTTAGAGAAACGTTAATTCACGTTGGAAACAAATAATGAATGAAATCATTACTAAAAAAGGAAAGATTCGCATCCGATGATTTATAAATATTGAGGCAATTTGAATGGGAGTGAATCGGAAAGGAAATTGAAGATTACGGACGATTAAAAAGAGAGGCCGCGTTAAATGTAATCTAAGCTACTTAAATCAATCAATGCTTAAACAGTTAATCTTCAATATTTATCTAGGCCTCGTTCGATTCAATACTCGATCTCCGTTCTCCGTTTCATATTCTTTCGTGCACTAATTTTCATTTCTTGCTTCATCTAAATTACCTTTACAAATACTTTTTACCTCATTAAAATCCAATCCCGATACCTATAATCAACCATCCAGATCGTTATGCAATTACGTCGGAGCCCGTCCTTTTCGTTCACGTATCCTCCTCCTCCTCTTTGCCCACGAAATTAAGCTAATTCCATTTAAGATTCAGCGCGATTCAAATATCACGTCAAAAGTCACACTACGTGATCCATAATATCAAGGCAGTAAATTCGGGGCTCAGGCGTGTGCTGCACTTGCATAATCTCTGCGAAATGGTTTTGTTTTCAGGAAGAGAATCCGAATATCTCTATCTACGTATGTATATGCATCTGCAGGATGATTAATGCTGGAATTATTATGAAATATGTATTCATTCATTTGCATTCAGGTACTTCAGGATGCATCACGGCTTAATCGTTGCGCTCGGGTATAAATTAAGGTTTACGGTATTGTTTGGATTCTTCTTGAAGGTGTGTGTGTGTTTTTTTTTGGATGCGAGTCCGAGTTCCTGTTTCAACTCTCGCTTGGGATGTATTAAGGTCGTACGAAGTGCAGCAGTTTCGTTCCTACGTGCCATATAATCTTTAACAAATTCAGTTGCAGAAGAAGTAATTAAGCGTTCAGCAACCGCACACCGAGCCCCCGGGGAATCGGCACTGTCCATAATAATGAACGTTGGGATTTGAGCCCTGGGCCATCTGACGTGCATGTAACAAATGATCTTCTGAAAGGAGGAAGTAGTAAAATTGATTGAAATAATGCACACAAAAAACGCTATTTAGATTTAATTTTTAACATATAGTGTGTATCTGTAATGCAATCAGAATTTGTAGCAATCATCGATATGTAAACTATCACAATCGGTATAGTTATGTAGCTTTGACATATTTCCTTCCTATTTTATTATTTCAGTTAACTAAATATATTGGATAATCTTCCTTATACTTTAGTGGATCATACATATTGTTTTTACTATTTTAAGTTTAGAAAAGTTTCATTCGAAGTTCGGAGGTTTGAATTGATTCAGCTTGATTTATTGAAGTGATTCTCTTCTATTTACAGTTTTTTGTATTGAAATATAATTCCCTTTGACTGGGTCAAAGTTAAAGCAGCTGCAATGAACTTTAGCAAACTTAATGTTGATTTTGTATTTCTTTGCTTCGGCTTTTGAAAATTTTCAAATAACACGAACGCATGCCACATTTAGGGCTTATTTATCAGCTTATTTATAATTGGAAAAGTTGTACATGTTGTTTTAGTTCTTTGAAAGAGATAATTTAGAAACGTTTACACGAAACAAATGGTACAGGGTTCGTTCAAAACATATTACAATTACGTATACATATCATAAAGGATGTATTGTCATTAAATTGCTTAATTGTTAATAAGCAAATAGGAATATGTAGTATATCATGCAAGAAGCTAATTGCTACATTAGTCATGGAATATACCACATTGTTTTTGGTTTGTGGTTGTTCCAAGGTTATCGACAAACCACTTCTTATTTTGTATTGGAAATACTGTAAGTTTTAGAATAAGTTGAACTCAGTTTCATCAGTATATTTGAATTAAAATTGAACTTAAATTTATTGACAATCAATCATTAATTTTATATTCTGAATTAAATTAATCAATACTTTTTATGAAAAAAAAAACATTAAAATTATGCAACTATTATAACAATTGCTTGTAGGCAAAATATGGATGTCAAAATTAAACAAAATAGCAATTGTTATTAACAAAAAGTCATCAATATATAATGAATTAAACTATTCAATTTCATTAAGAAATCTTGAATTACATTGAACTAAAGCTGCATTCACACAACACGTAGTTTGTGCACCAGTATTGCAACTGTCAGTGGTGATGCACCTCTATATTTATCGTTTAGTGAGCACGATTTTAGATTGGATTTCGAACAGAAATTGAAGGATGATCAGCGCTGTCAAACCTTAACCTGGATATGAAAATACCGGACCTTAATGAGAGCGCCGGCCGGAGCCGATATTAATTACACTTTTATCTTGCGTTGGCAGCCCTTTTGAAAAACCCCGTTCGCGTTTTTAATTTGTTTTATTTATGGATTTCGAAGGAAGAATAGGGAGTGCGTTTTTTATGCTCCGCACAATACATAAATCAAAGCACTTGTTTCCTGGACAATAATTTTTTTCACACATATATATATTATTTGTACGTCGTTCACTATCTTTCATCGTTCTCATGATGAATTACAGGAAGAGGGTGTAAAATAATAAAATGGGCGGCGGCTGCTGGATCATAAAACGGCCGACGCAATTAGAGTGCGGGGGTGTAAAGAGAAAATTATAATGTATGCCCCTTCAACGTTCTATCGGGTTTATTTTATGTAATTGTGTTTGCTTTTCGCCGTTCTTAGACACCCTTTTCAATGGTTATGGCAATCAAAAATGAAAAGAGGGAAAGTTAAGCGTTTATGGAAAACCGTCGATGCAAAAGGGAGAATGCGCTCGGATGGGAGGAGACATTCCAACACCCTGCTCGAGATTTTGTTTGTACTATTAACATCGGGCTATAAAAATGAGTCTCCCGGCTTTATGGATTTCACGTCTACGATATTGCGATTATGGCTTCACTCGTAAACTGTTTGCTCTTCTTTCCCCCAAAGCATGCTCAGACTTACTTAAGAAACTTACTGAAATTTCCAATTTTAAAAACAGATTTCGGTTTTGTTTGCCTAAAACCAATATTTCTGTTAAAATTTTCACAGAGATGAAACAACAAACAATATTTGTACTAATTTAGCTACATAAATAAACATACAATTACACTGCAAAGACTTTAAGTTTAAGAAAATGACCAAATCAACTTATTTTGGGACTTTTTCAGAAAACTTCTGTTTGTATGTTATTTCATAACATATTTCACTTAATACTTACTAAAGAATCTTACTAAAATATACAATTTTAACCAAAAATTTAACTAAGTTTCGTTATGTTTATTAATTTTGCTACAAATTACAAGGAAATAAAATAATATGTATACTAATGTATTTACAAATATAAACATTCAATGAAATTTCAAAGACTTAATAATTAAAGTCTAACAAAATTACTTGAACAATTTCTTTGAAAACTAGTTTCTATATATGTTTTTCAGGGCAGTTTGTAAAAACAGAAAATAGATACCATAACAAAATTGACTTTGAACTGAAATATTTTCTATAACATTCTTGAAACAGTCACATCTTTATAATTATATAAAGAAGTGAAATTATTGTGCAAGGAATTGATATGTTTATGTTAGTCATTCCGGACTTTTGAGAAAACATTGCGTAATTGGAAGGAATTAAAAGGCAATGTCTTGTGACACGGTGTTACGACGGAATGAGCGTTTCATGGGAGAAGATGTTTTGGGTATTTCCGAGGAGGACACTAAAAATATAAACGGGGAAGGAGCGTGAAAAATAGAAGAAGAAAGGTTCGATCCTAAAAATACACCCACTAAATTATTTTATAAATACGAAATTATTGCTAAAACGAAATGAACACCCACACGGCGCCTCGGGACAAAAAAAAAATGCCAAAGAAATGAGCTGAAATAAAGTTCAGAGTCAGACGAAAATTTCAACACGGGCAGGAAATAATCGGATCTGACCCGACTGTTTAAAAATAGTGCGCTTTTGTCTTTGCGGGAAAATGCAGCCGTGAAAGAATAAAAGGAGGAAAAAATGTGAAGAAAAACGCGGACTTTGTGGATGGAAGAGGCGGTTTCGACGCTCATTAGTACTTATTTTTAGGCGGGATTCTCCGTCGGTTCGAAGCCGTCAACGGTGTATCGAATTTTACGGTGTTTCAGGAAAACTATTCCTCATCTTTAAAACCTAATTTACAACCGGCGATTATTTATACTCGGACTCGAAGATTCTGGGGGAGAAACAACAGGAAACATTAAATTTGTTGTGACTATCCGATATCTCCTCTCCTCTCCAGCGTTGTCTGCTTCTTCAGCGTGTTTTTATTTTTCTTCTCCTCGTCCAATCTTCTCCGACCAAGTTTGTTTTTGTTTGCCTTCTGGAATCTCGCGGCGTGCGTGGCTTGTCCCAAGAAGAAAAATGAAGTGATCGTGGAGACAAAACAAACAGGACTCGAGTATTTCTATTTCGCTCCACGCACTTAAAACAATGGAGAAACCCCAAAGTGTCGGTAGATCTGTCACTAACTTGAAGTTAATACGCTGAAAACTTAATGTACCCTTTTCCCCCCAATCTTATTTATGTTGTAATACCCTTTTTATAAGACCTAAACCCAATTATAATTTAGGCAAGTTTTTTTAACTTTCATTATCCTCAAAAATCTGAGCTGAAAGATCTATAATCAATATGATTTCTGAATATTTTTTTTCAACACTAATCGGCTATAGTTTTGAATAATTACAATTATCATTAAGTAATAGTTTTTTGGACCACACGTTATTTTTTTTGTAATAAATATTATTATTAGAATTAGAATTTTCATACTTTTAATTCCATACAAACATGAAAAAAAGCAATTGCATGAATCCATTTTCAGCACTTCAAATATTTTGATAACATTCGAATAATTATTTCCAATTTAAGAGGTTATTCCTTGTAATCAAAATATTTCTTTCTAAAGTAAATCCAAATACAATTGATAATGTTTTGATAATTTTATGTATACTTCTATTTAGAATCCTGTTTTTATGTTATTAATGAGATTTAGGTTATTAATCTTAATTCATTAATACTTTTAAAAAAATTTCATTATTTATTTAACAACTTTGTAAGGAAGATTTTAACATCTTTTTTTGAACAATTTTTGCATGGTAGGATTGAAAAAATTATAATTATAGAAAAATACCTTATAGAGTGAAATCTCTTTTTATGAGCTTAATATTGTCATATAATAAGAAATCAAGTAAAAAATAAATTTATATCTCACGTAGTGCGGCTTCAATCAATCCGGATTCACATTATTTTACTCTTTGAAGAAATCTGGGATTATTTAGATTTTCCCACGTTTTTTGGGAATGATTATTACAGAAAAATACAACTTTTCTACATTTTCCACTTCTGTTGTTTTTTTTTTGTTAAAAATACAATTTTTCTATATTTTCAACTTCTGCTGCTATTTTTGGTTAGATAGACATTATCTACAACAAAGTATATATTTCCTTTCAGTTCTGTGCTTTGAAAAGTTATGCAAACAGAAATACCTCAAATAGTGCGACTTCGATCAATCCAGATGCAGTAAAAATTGTCCTAAAATTTGATAGTAAAATGGACAGAAAAGTGATCGTGTTTTTCCTTAAAGAGTCATTTTTTCTTATAGAGCTTAATATTGTCATATAATAAGAAATTAAGTAGTTTCGTTTTGAAGATATATTAATTTTGCTACACGTGAAATTCTTTATTGTTTTCTCATGAAGCACTAATTAGGATTAGACCATAATGTTCTTCGATAGGTCCAAATCTGTTTTATACATTAACAGATTGCATTCTTCCGATACTTGCTTCTATACAAACTTACGTGGCAACCAGTAAAGTTTGCTAAACTTAATTTGAAGTTGTTCCCTCTTCGCTCACGTGGGGCATTTCCAGGTTAATCCTCAATCTACTAGAATTTTGTAAGAAAAATCAATAACCATACCTTTCTATGATATAACAAGTAATCTTTTAACGATTAAAGTTAGAATTGTAATTGCGTTTTCTGTATATGGTTCAGATTGATTGGGGATCGTTTCGAAAAGGCCCCCAAGGTTACCAATTGTCGGCCAACAATATATCATTATTTATTTAACAACTTTGTAAGGAACGACCTTTCTCCACACGTTACATATTTATCTGTGATAGATCTCAGCGAACGCGTGCATTTAATACCGAATTAAATGCGGTAATTAAAGGATAACTTGGTCCAACTCTGAGAAAGAGTACTCGGAGAAGGGGGCTCTTTAAAAAGTCGGCCTTAGGTTTCAAAGTGAAGACATTTCATTAAGGGAAATAAAATTAAGTGGATGCGGTTCGATTGTAATCGGGACTGAAATAAAGTCCCGATGCTATCGCCAAATTTCGGATAGAGAGGAACTCCGTGAAGAGGAGAAAACGTTAACTCCGAAGTTAACATTGGGAATTGATAAATTACTCGAAGGCAAATGATGGACGGCCGCACATTATCCGGGACACTTATTTAAATTTAATTCAATCAAAATAAATCTCGCCACGTGGCAATTACTTGCAGTAAAAGTTCGATGATGGTACAACGATTTTCAATTTCCATCCCATTACCATATTGAACAACAACAAAAACTAGAACAAATATGTATATATATATACTATAGATATCGTATTATTATTATTTTAGCTGTTCGTGAGCGAAATAATTTTGGCCAATTTCCAATACATTATAATTATTTATTGTTCATAGCGGAAAATGCGATTGCGTTATATACAGTTATTTTTTTGTTGCTGTTGGCCGGCTGCAAAGTGAATTCAGCGGAAAACGATGATTGAAAAATCATTCAATTTGAATAAAATATCGTATGTAAATACAATAAATGCGGAATTAAAATATTGAATGGATGGGGGGCAATTAATAATAATGCTCACGATCAGATGGACCCAACCCTTCCCCCCCGCCCCCCCGAGTAATTAAAACAGGAATAACAAAGGAGAGGCCGATTGTTAACTAAATACTATATTTGTTTTATACACATATGCGTTCTAATTACTTTGATATTCAGTGAAATATATAAATCGGATTTATTTTAATAATTAAACGACAAAAAAAAACAGAGTCATTCGTTGCAGTGAAATATTGATGCAATATGAAACAGACGTATGTCAATTAACTAATGTATGAGGATGAATAATATGAAAAAAGACATGTTTATTTGCATATATTATTGTACTCTTTGAAGCATTTTTTTTTAGATTTTCCCACCTTTTTTGAACAAGTTTTGCATGATAGGATTGGAAACATTATAATTATAGAAAAATACAATTTTTCTAAATTTTAAACTTTTCTGTTATATTTTTTACATTATCTGCAATAAAGTCTATATTTTCTTTTCAGTTCTGAGCTTTGAAAAGTTAAACAAACAGAAATACCTCCAATAGTGCGGCTTCGATCAATCCAGATTCAGCAAAAATTATCTTGAAATTTGATAGTGAAATTGACAGAAAAGAGATCGTGTTTTTCCTTAAAGAGTCAATTTTCCTTATAGAGCTTTATATTGTCATATAATAAGAAATTAAGTAACCAATAAATTTATATCTCACGTAGTGCGGCTTCAATCAATCCGGATTCACATTATTTTACTCTTTGTACAATTCTGGGATTATTTAGATTTTTCCATCTTTTTTTGAACAATTTTTGTATGGTAGGATTGAAAAATTATAATTGTAGAAAAATACAACTTTTCTAAATGTTCAACTTTTGCTGCTATTATTTTTTTGTAGATAGACATTATCTACAACAAAGTATATATTTCCTTTCAATTCTGAGCTTGGAAAAGTTAAACAAACAGAAATACCTCCAATAGTGCAGCTTCGATCAATCCAGATTCAGTGAAAAATTGTCCTGAAATTTGACAGTAAAATTGGCAGAAAAGAGATCGTGTTTTTTCCCTATAGAGTCAATTTTCCTTATAAGTCTTAATATTGTCACATAATAATAAATCAAGTAACTAATAAATTTTTATCTCACGTAGTGCGGCTTCAATCAATCCGGATTCATATTATTTTACTCTTTGAAGCATTCTGAGATAATTTAGATTTTACCACCTGTTTTTGAACAATTTTGCATGATTGGATTGGAAAAAAATCATAATTATAAAAAAATACAACTTTTCTAAATTTTCAAATTTTACTGTTATTTTTTTTGTTAGATAGACATTATTTGCAACAAAGTCTATAATTTCTTTTCAATTCTGAGCTTTTAAAAGTTAAACGAACAGAAATACCTCCAATAGTGCGGCTTGGTTTAATCCAGATTCCTTACAGAGTCAAATCTCTTATTATAAGCTTAATATTGTCATAAGAAATCAATTAACAATTAAATGTATATCTCACGTAGTGCGGCTTCGATTAATCCAGATTCACTAAACAAGTTTTAACTGAACAAATAAATGTTCTAAAAATAGGAAAATTGGTATTAATGAGACCGTTTTTCCTCTATTACAATCAAATCTCTTTCTTTGTGAAAGAGACGTAATCAATTAACTAAGAAATGATATAAATAATAGAAAAAATAATACAAACATGACGTTTGGTTGACAAGTTCTATAAAACTGTTTGAAGTATAGTAAGATTACTAGATTTTTTAACAATTTTCACATTGTGGGACTACAGTGATCCCATTAGAAAAATGATAATTATAGAGAATTGAAAAGTCAGCAACTGTTACATTTTCAATCAACTGATCGATTTTTTGTTAGTCACAAATTATATACAACTAAATCTACATATACATTTCAATTATGTGTTTGTTAACTGTAAGGTAAACATTAATACCTCGATTAGTGCGGATTTACTAAAAATTTCAGAGCAAACTTAATTTGAATTGAACAAATTATATATAAATTTATATAAAAGAAAACGTTCTCTTCTACAGTTAAATCTCCATTTGTGGGCTTAATTTTTGTTTGAAAGAAACGTATGTTTTAAGTAATAAATATATTTTCAATATGATACGATTGTTTGCATTTACTATTAAACAATATACAAATACCTCGCATTGCACGACTTAGATCGATCTAAATTTACTAATAACTGATTACAAATTTCATAACAAACATAATTTGAACTAAGCAATTTTTGAATTAAATTCTGAAATATTTGTACACAAAATTATTTGTTATACAAAAGAGGTCGATTTTTTTGAATTGTATGTATTCAATATGTATTCAGTTCCTCGAATAGTCCGGGCATAATAGATTACACGGACTGTGCGAAGCAGTACGTATTTTTTTAAATATTTTATGAGTACATTCTCTAATACATCTTATATTTTTGTTGAGTAATGTTAATTAATTACTGAGATATAGATTTTTCAAGTCTCATTTTATTTAATTACTACGCCTTCTAATTAGGTCACAATTAGAAGGTGTAGAAATATATAGTGTAAGTATTTGAAAGATAAAACTGTAACCTTTGGACTACGTTCAATAGTTTTAATAAATCCACGTTGATAAATTACATACGGTGCAATTTAACTGAAAATTACGTAAGAATCGTATAGAAATGTGCGAGTTTCCTGAATCTCAGCTTTATAGTTGGCATTAATACACGTTGTTCGTTTTATACGTTGAGGTGTGCATGTGTCTTCTGGTAAGTTACTGGATACCGTTAATATTATATGGTCTCCCTTTCCTGCTGGAAAGAAAGGACTGGGATTGATTTGTTGCGGTCTTGTCGCATCCGGTCTGAAAAATTGTATAAGATTTCGCGGTAACCAACGGAGGACTGATGCTGCTCCATCAATACGAAATATCGCCTCTTCTCCATCACACTGCATCCAATCGAAAACAGGATCAAGTGTCTTCTCCCCTCTGACCGAGAAATGCACTTCGAGAAGTTCCAAAGGACGAATGCAATCGAAGTAAAAATGAAAGAAAAACAAGGATGAGGATGAGGAGTAACGAAAGCAGCAGCTTTCCTCCCAAATCTAGTTACACTTATTTATGGCAGCATCCTTAATAAAAGTCTCGCGTTTTAATTGCATACAATTAGATTAAGCCGCTGCACATCCACGGAATCCTCGAGTTTTGTTTCACTATTCTTTTATATTTTTGCTCGCCTCTTGCCGGTGTTTCCATTCCGTTCTGCGTTTACCAGTTCTTCTCGGTAATGATTATACATACGCTTTTACTTGTAATTTACTTAATTACCATACGCCGGAGTTGTACCACCGCCTCGTTCTATTTTCGTTCCTTTTATTTCCTTCGCGTTTTGTTTATTCCTGCAACTTTATTTTAAATATAACTCACAATTAGCCTAATTAATTTTGTTTGCCAACTTCAAGTGCGTTGCTTAACGAAAATTTGATAAACCTCCCGAAGTGCATCCCTGCTTGTTCTACCATTATGTTCTATTTCATATGCAATTACAACAATTATCACTATTTATAGAAGGGAAATATTTAAAGAATTATGTAAAAAAAAAGATATTCAATGCACTTAAATACTTCTATAAAAATAATTACAAAATTCTGATAAAAAAAATTGCACATAATTTTAGACATTTAGAATTAGAATATGGTACATATAAGTTTGAATTTGGAGAAAGAATATAATTCTAAATTATATGAAGATAGTGCAAGAAAACACTTGATATTAATATAATAAACTATAAACTAATTATCATTAAAATTTAACGACTCATAAAACTCATATATATTTTTTTCATGTTATATTGTGAATCTTGTTTTTTTTTACCTTCGTCCAATGCATATTTACGGCGGGTTTCTTTAAGCAAGTTTTGAAATAGATTCATCGGACAGATGATGCAATTTGAGAAATTTTAGAAACACTTTAGTGCACGTTAGAATCGCATCCGGTGTACATAAATTATATTATTATCTCGACTCGTTAAATCACCTCCATTAATGTTCTCAGGAAACGCAAAGAAGAAAACTGCTGAAGCTGTGAATTATTGGGTTCTTAAAGGACACTTCTTTCCTTCGCACCAGACGCAATAAATTATCGACGGTGCGTTGAAACAATGTAAACATTCATGTAATTTATTTTTTGTATATTATTATTATTACATTAGCTCGGATTTTAGGAATTCTTTAATTAGTAAGTTGTAAAATTTAATTATAGAGAAAAAAAAGTAACAAATTATATAACTATTATTGAATTCAATGTTTGTAAAGTAAAATATCATAATTTCAATTCTTATAATGTTTCTGTACAATATTTTTCTATGTTAGAAAATGTATATTATATTCTTATATATAAATACATACATAATAATGACTAAATTCAAGTTTAATTAGCAACATGTAATTATAGACAAAAACGAGAATTTTATAACTATTATTGAAGTAAATTTTGGAAAAATAAACGATCTTAATTCACTTTCTGTTCAGTTCTATACAAAATGTACTATATTCTTATATTTAACTAAAGTACAATAGTTAATTTCTAGTTAAATAGGTCAAATAGTTAATTAACTAAGAGTTAAGTATTAACATTATTCTGTTCATTTAAGCCAAACCTGTTTTTATATTCTCTTTCCTGAGGGCATATATTAACATTTGTACTGTTGTGCTGCGAGTTTCCTAATTATTGTACATAAATGGGAAACAATGAAGAGATAACTCGAGATAACTCGTAGTAGGCGTGTTGAGTAAGTAAACAGCCTACTAGATATCTCGTTATTGGTGTGTTAAACTATAGTGAAGACTATGCTATTTCAGATTAAGTTACACTTGATATTACAAGTTACTTGGCAAGTCCTATTTCAAAATCAAAATGATTGAGATCAAAGCAATCGTCCTGGGCAACTAAACAACCTACTAGATATCTCGTTATTGGCGTGTAAAACTATAGTAAAGTCTAAGCCATTTCAGATTAAATAACATTTGATATGACAAGTTACTTGGCAAGTCTTATTTCAAAATCAAAATGATTGAGATCGAAGCAAGCGTTCTGGGCAACTAAACAACCTACTAGATATCTCGTTATTGGCGTGTTAAACTATAGTGAAGATTGTGCTATTTCAGATTAAGTATCACTTGATATGACAAATTACTTGGGAAGTTCTATTTCAAAATCAAAATGATTCAGATCAAGGCGAGCGTCCTGGGCAACTAAATACCCTACTATATAACTCGTCATTGGCGTGTTAAACTATAGTGAAGACTAAGCTATTTCAGATTAAGTAACACTTGATATGACAAGTTACTTGGCAAGTCCTATTTTACAATCAAAACGATTGAGATCAAAGCAATCGTCCTGGGCAAGTAAACAACCTACTAGATATCTTGTTATTGGTGTGTTAAACTATAAATAAGACTATGCTATTTCAGATTAAGTAACACTTGATATGTCAAGTTACTTGACAAGTACTATTTCAAAATCAAAATGATTGAGATCAAAGCAATCGTCCTGGGCAAGTAAACAACCTACTAGATATCTCGTGATTGGTATGTTAAACTATAAAGAAGACTATGCTATTTCAGATTAAGTAACACTTGATATGTCAAGTTACTTTCAAAATCAAAATGATTGAGATCAAAGTAATCGTCCAGGGCAAGTAAACAACCTACTAGATATCTAGTTATTGGGTATATTCACAATAGCGAAGACTAAGATATTTCAGATTAAATAACACTTGATATGACAAGTTACGTGGCAAGTCCTATTTCAAAATCAAAATGAGTGAGATCCAAGCAAGCGTCCTGGCCTGTAAACAACTTATTAGATATCTCGTTATTGGTGTGTTAAACTAAAGTGAAGACTATGCTATTTCAGATTAAGTAAGACTTGATATGACAAGTTACGTGGCAAGTCTTATTTCAAAATCAAAATGATTGAGATCGAAGCAAGCGTCCTGGGCTACTAAACACCTACTAGATATCTCGTTATTGAGGTGTTAAACTATAATGAAGAGCTATTTTAGATTAAGTAACATTTGATATGACAAGTTACTGGGTAAGTCCTATTTGAGAATCAAAATTATTGAGATCAAAGTAATCGTCCTGCGCAACTAAACAACCTACTAGATATCTCGTTATGGGCCCGTTAAACTATAGTGAAGACTAAGCTATATCAGATTAAGTAACACTTGATATGACAAGTTTCTTGGCAAATCATATTTCAAAATCAAAACGATTGAGATCGAAGCAAATGACTCCTGTTCCTTTCATCTCAATAAACTTCTGGACTTGCGGCACAATTGATTGACAAGTTCACGCAACACCCATGATCTTGATACCGGACAGGATATTCGATCTGCCATCTCACGGCGATGAAGGTACACGTATAAGGCATAACCAATTAAAAGAGTAGCGTATCAATGCGAGGAAGCCGCTCCGGACGAAATTCTCGTTGGTACGAACGAAAATGATTTGCACAAAGCGTTTGATGCTCGACCGCAATCGCAGCACGCGCGTCACTCAACGCACGACCAACAGTTTATCCAGGCATTCAATTCTGCTCCTTCGGAATCGGACGTGATGTAAACAAAAGCAGGTGAAACTGTACACGAAGTGGACGAAGAACAAAACGAAATACCAACAACAACAAAAAAGAGTAGAAAATAAAGAACAGTCGTAATGCCGGCCGGAGGCAATCAATTACGAGCGCGAAAATTCGGAGAGCGCCAAAATTCAAAGAACATTATTTATAGAGGGTTCGTACATGTAGAAAGGAATGAGCGAGATGAAGAATGATTAAAGTAAAACGAGGGAATGAAACGAAACCGGAGAGGAAACGGAATTCTCTCAGAGTCACGACCGGCTATTCATTACAATCATCATCGTTTCTATGCCAACAACGAGAGTATGGTCCGAATGATCCGATGCAAAACTGTAAATTATTATAATAAGCTAACATTAACAGATCGCTTGTTTTCTCTTACCTTACCTCTTTTTTTCATCCTTTTCATCGTTTCTTTCGCCGAACTGCTTTGGGCTAAAGTCCGTTCACGCAAAGCAAACAATAAATTTCGAAAGACATTAAGCGATTTGTGCTTCATTTGAATAAGTAAATAAATACCGCCGAAGACCTGTTATTATATTCTTTGGAAAGTCCATCATAATCCATTACATCTTTTTTCGTCTATTTCAGGTGATCTCTAGTTTTCCGTCCTTGCGTAAGAGGCTTACGTTCATTAAAGGTATATTTATATAGTTCCCTGGAGTGGAACCAATCATGAAATAGCACGCTGTTCAAACGTCTGCCAAATCTGCAAAATTGGTTCATTTCCTAAACTTATTTATAACTTTACACTTAACTTTATATTATTCATATTATTTATAAAAACCACATGTTAAAAACAATGGCAAAAGGACCAATATTTGTCTTTTATATTTCTTCATTTTTATAGGATTTAGTATGAAATTGTTATTGTATAAAATATTATGTTTATTACAAATTTGCAATCTTCCATTAAATTAAATAAATAATTGCAATAAAACTACTTTAAAACATAATATAATATATACAAAAACTTGCTATAAATAGCAAATGTTTAACTACATTTTAATTAAAACCCTAATTTATGTTTTCTATAAATTTGTAAACGATCTTTATATTTGTCCTGAAAAATTGAATACTCCTGTCTGCACAAGTGTTAAAAAATGTATAAATCACCGAAATGAAAAATGTCAAGTGTACATGACGCGAATCAATTTAAAGGTAATAACTGTATGGATTGAAAAGCTGTTTGCAAATATATATATTTTTTCAATATATCAAAAAATATACATTTACATTTTATTTCGAAATCGTTGCAAAGCTTTAAATATTGTTGAAAATTCAGCGAATAGTTGAAATTGCAATAACCAATTCATAGGAAATGAACTTGATTCTTAATAAATTAAACTTTAACAATTTGTTTGACTACCGTTAATTAAGAACAACAATACTTAATTAGTTCAGTCAACATTCCGGACTGTTTAAAACCGGACTAATCGAGAATCTAAATATATGTAAAAACAAAGAACACAACAGATGTAACTAAAAACATAATGATTTTTTTTTACAATTTAATAAATTTAGATTGTTTTCAAATCGTCCTTTGAATGAATCCACGCTAATTGAAGCAACACTTTACAAGGTTTTTCAAATATTTTACTGATTTAATGTTAACTTTTCACTGATGTATATACTTGTTTACAAATTATGTTTTCAATTTGAATGTTTCATAAAATTACTGTTATGTAATAAATTGATATTTCTGAAATATCTCAGGTATAATGAATGAAAAAAAGTAATTAGTAAGAAATAAAAATGTATAGAAAAGAATGAGTGAAATGAAGTGTTGATGAAATTGTAAGGATGAATGGACATAAAAATAATAATTGTTAATTACTTTTCTTTTCTTATTTACAAGGCGAATGAACGCGCCGGAGTGGCAAATAAAGAGGAACAAGAACAAGGAAGGCGACGGAAGTCTTCGGAAAGTAAATCGCAATCAACAGAAAAGGGGGGACAATTGTCCAAAAGGAGAGAGAGAGAGAGAGAGAGACACTGCTCTCGAGTAGACTTTAATTATCGAAAGTATCGCATTGGAATGAGCCGAACAAAAAGTCGAGAATAAATTGTAATTAAAAGCAGTAATTTCTGTTCAAAAAATAAACAAAACGCTCAAAAGTCCATACAAAGATACAAAGAAAAAGAGTAGAATGAAAGTTGAAGCGTAAACTTAACAATGGAGCATCACTTTGCGCAAATTGCATTTGCGTTTCTACTTGTCTTTCCAAATTCCGAAAACAGTAGGTGATTGGTTAATGCATTTAAAAATGATGTTCGAATGGTTCGTTAACCGAACCACTGTCCATATTTCTCAAAACGTCAATTGATCGGTAAGGTGTTCGTTATCCGAATATGTGTTTGTTGTCCGTACACAAACATTCATATATATATACTTATACATTCGTATAGAAACAATAACGAAATTTTGGTACATGCTTTGATTGTTAAAATTTGGTTGTTAAACACAATTTGTTCCTAAAATTCGACAACCGAAAACATATAGACAATTTTTGGATCATTTGTATACTGTTTGGGGACCGGGGAAGACAAGTAGATTAGAACAACGAATCTAGTACGTTTTGGCATTTGATGTAAAATTTCATTTGAACTGTTTTGTCCAATAGTTACTGTCATTTTCTTTCCAATATTAAATCAATTTTAAACCAATTAAACATCAAACTAAACAATGCCATACTTTTGATTCCCCCCATCAAATTTCCAAATAATAACCGAGCATTATTCAAACTGTTGTCAACATTGATTCCAGCATTATTGATCGCCTCCAATTTCATTAAACCCTTCTATCCGATCGTCGTCTTTCTTTCATTTTGAAAGAGACTCAATTGAAAAAACAAAGGGGAACCAGCTCAACAAATGCCACTTAATTGATGTAGCTGCCAGCAATTTATCAAAAGCAGGGCGACTCTTTTCTCGGTGTTCATTTTTGAAATTGTTATTTTCGGAAGCCGCCTATGGACTAAGTCGCATACCAGATGCAATCTCCCGAAATTCTAATTGAAAATCACCGAAACAGATCTTTATCTAGTCGACATTCGAAAACAGGTAATTAATAAATGTCACTAATCCAAAATAAGAATAAGGAAAAGTGTGTATTTTTTTTATATAATTAACTCTTTGAAAGTACAGAAATTTGCATTTATTATGAAAGAAATTTATTACATAACAATTCAATTTTGTATAGTAAAAGATATCAGACCGAAGGATGAAAAACAAAGAATAGAAAAAATGTAAATTTTAATACAAAAAATATATATTATTCAATATAGGTAGTTAAAAGTCCCAGCATCACAAAAATCTGGTGCGAAATGTTGCTGGTTCGAATCAGCAAAATAAGGTAGCAGAAAAACCTCACTTAATGAGGCTTCAATCAGTCCGGATTATGTAATTTTCATTTGAACAAAACCAAAATAAATTGTAATAAATTTGCACATAAAACTCACGATCGAGTTTTTTGTTGATGCTCTTCGATTAGTACGGTTTTGATTAACATTGAACCGATTATCCGCACTATGGGAGGTATTAAGTAATTCTGAAAACTGAAGAAGAAAGACGTAAATATAATTACAAGAGAAGTTAATTAAATATAACTTGCTTATAATTCAGTACTGTATCGCATTTAATTGACCGTTTGTTGAATCATTTATATCCGTGCGAGTTTCGTCAGGTGTACCTATGGTAGTTTAGACAATTACTTGTACGGTTCTTTTGCCCGTTCCATTGCGATCTCTGTCTCTCTCTCTCTTTTTTTCGTTCCTATCGACTTGTTCGTGGTTGATTTGGACTGGCAATTTGTAATGATTAGAACGAAAATCGTCGGCAGAGGAGGAGCGATAATTCGAATCAATAGAGGCCCGGTGAGGTAACGGTGCTTCAGTTTCATTAGGACCGAGGCTTCGTTAAGTGTGGATGTATGTACAGTTACCAATTTTTATGGCACCCATTCGAACGAGATGAATTTAACGGTGATGCTACTACTACTTCCTTCGCACAACGCAACTCACCAGTTTCCTCTCGATATTCGTAACGGATCCTCCTGCAAATAAACAATCAAATTAATAACATCATTCCAGCAACAACTGTATAAATGGTATAATAAACCTTCATATAACACGATACTTTCAATATACGATTTGAACTAAAATTACGACAGTCCTCTTATAACACGATTTTCTTAAATTATGCAATATAACTTAAATAGCTTAAATATTTTATGGAAAAGATAATTTTATAATCATTAAGTTTCGATAGAGAACGATACTAATTAAGTTTTCATATAACACTACTTACACTTCCCGTATAACTCAGTACAAATTAAGATTTATATACTGATGTCGGAATTTCTTATAACACGATTTCCATATAACGTTATTTCCATATAACACAAAATAAATCAGTTTTATAAAGTAATTCCTATAACGCGGTTTTACTATTACTCACGTACCAATTAATCGTGTTACAGGAGTTTTGACCATAATTTCACTGCTTACAGGAATCGTGAAATACAATAAGGACGAGCCGATTTTATTGCAGGATTATTTTCGGGGGTTTGTTGTTCGGGGATTTATCGTTCTCGGTGGAATTGGAATAAAACTAAAAGTAAACTTGAATGATTTAGAGTCTAATGACTCGCACAACACGTTTCCGAAGAAGAACAATGATAAATCAGACGTTCGGAAAAGTTTTTTTGTTTGTGTGTGTTTTCGTCCTTGTTTTTTTACCTTTTTATTATTTATTTATTTGAACATCGTCGTTCGTAATATCGCAAATAATTTCGCGCGAGTTTCGTTTCAAAAGGCGGAGTAATATTGCGAGAGGAATTTTCCTGTCAGGGTATTTATTGAACCTGTACGCAAATGAAAATGGTTATGCGTGTGGAAGCAATAAAGAAAGAGGGAGAGAGACACGACACTGCAGAAGATTATATATATATATATAGATTTTATTATCTTCTTCTCGCTTTACTTTTAATATAAAACTGAAAATAACGTCAAATTCATTCAATTTAAATTCTTCAAATTCTTGAATAATTCCTATATGACAATAGCTTTGTAAAATTAAATCGTTATTACTAGTCTTTTGTATTGAAAATTCAATGAATTATTATTACTAATTATTTTGTTTTTAATTCAATGCAACAACAAATGCAAGAAAAAATATAAACATCAAACTAATAGAAATAGAAAGAAAAAAACATTCTATATTTTAAACTGAAAGTAATGTAATTTCAATTCCCTGAATTGTTCAATAATCTTATTAAGTTTATAATATTAATTGAATGAAGTATCACGATTGTTAGAATTCTTCAGAGATGAAAATAGATTGAAGTCATGCGAGGCGATGTCGGATCTGGAGTAAATGGAGCATACCTTTAATAAATTGTTAACTCGTTTTGCTTCAAAACGGATGGAAGGACGATCTGACAAGAATCTCCTGTTTTATATCACAAGCGGCGATGATTGTGCTAAATTGGATTCAGAGACAGCAATCTCCTAAGTAGCTGTCACTATCGACAAATATATCAAAGGCAGTAAACTTCAGTTCATCTAATTCTACAGCGTTACAGATCTGCTTTATCGGAACAAAATTTCATCATTTTTCTCTTTAAAAATTCATTAATAAAGTCGTTATAGAAATATTTCAAATACATATTACTTATCAATCGTTTATTTAGAATCATTAACATTTTAATGCCAAATTCGTTTATAATGGAAAATTAATAAATTTTTCTAATTATTAATTTCTAATTTATTTGCTAATTATAATCAAATACAACAGCACCAAATATTACATGACACAATGAAAGTAAATAAATAATTGAAATATCCTTTACGTTTTATGATTTTCGGGATTTCGATATTGTCGGTATTTGATACAGTCGTGGTTACGGTTGTCGGGAAATTAATAAATTTTTCTAATTATTAATTTCTAATTTATTTGCTAATTATAATCAAATAGAGCAGCATCAAATATTACATGACACAATGAAAGTAAATAAAAAATAGAAATATCCTTTGCGTTTTATGATTTTCGGGATTTAGATACTGTCGGGATTTTGATACAGTCGTCGTTACGGTTGTCGGGAACATATTTTTCAGGATTTCTAAACAGTCGGGACTACGGTTATAATGATGTAGATACTGCTGGTATTATGGTTTTCGGGATTTAGAATGTCGGGATTATGATTGTAGATTCACAACAGCAAAATGCCATTATATTTAATTAATTATACTTTTTTAACTACTTTTACTTTCTTTGAAGTAGACCGAAAATGTTAAGCATTTGTTACCATTTTAATGAACTTACATAAGAATTTGATTAAAAAAGTATGTATGGAATTTGATTCTGGATATAATTTTAATTATGTCTGAATAACTTATTACATATATTTTGTAGATCTCTTATAAAAAAATACACTAATTAGTTGATATAATAATATAGGAATGGTATCCAATTAAGCAAAATATCAAACTGCAAATATGTAATTAAAACTAATCAATCTAAACAAGTATGCTAATTGATGAAGTATTATATAATATCATTTTTGTTTTGCTTGAAAAACGAGTACATCATTTCTCCTGTTATGTCCAAACGAACCAACAACCACAAGAAAAAAAAAGCAGAAAAGAAAGAAAGTTGAAAATTAATAACAATAATTTCATCTGGATATTTTCGTGGTTTCGGCGAATCCTCTGGGCAACCAACAGCTAAATGTAATTTTCACGTGAAATAATATTCCTCCGTTATTATGTAACGCTGTCACGCGACACATACTCCGAAAAGGAGAAGAAATAAGGAAAAAAAAGAACTGTTGCAACGAGCGAAGGGAGACGGAGAAAGAAAGAGACGTAACAACAGGAACAACAACAAAAAAAAGTATGTAACGATAAAAAAAAATGGAAACGGGAGAGAGGAAACACGGAACGAGAAGATTGTTGTCGGTCCGGGGGCCTATTTTAAGTAAATTAGGGTCTCAGAAGGGACGAAAACCGTTTTCCGGATTTCCCACATTGAAAATGACCTGGCCAAATAACACTTCCAACATATTTATATTCAGATTATGTGCGTTCGTTTTCTTTCCTCTTCTCCCATTCATGTATACGTATACATCGAATAAAACGAAAAAGAAAAGGTTGTAATAAGTTTTTTCTTTCCATAGAAAAGAAGGGGGGAAAATGCGAAAAGTGCGAGAATGTTGCGTGCATTATTTACAGTGGAGAAATATCAAATTTGTCAATGCATTACGTCTAAACGACGAATGAGAGAACTATACAAATGAATACGTTTTAAAGAATGGATATTTGTCTTTAATTTGGTTAATTAAAAATATATTTTTAACGCTTACTTTCTGAGATATAAGCAAAAATGTGCAGACACTGCTTTATTCAACGCTTAAAAAAACGTTTGCTTAAGTTTAACAGTGCATTATGTCTAAATGGTATATGATACAACTATACCAATACATACGTTTTAAAGAATGTCTATTTAGCTTTAATTTGGTTGCTTACAACTTTATTTGATCCTAATACTTTCCGAAATATAAGCAAAAATGTGAAGACAGTTTTTCGACGCTTACAAAAACGTTTGTTTAAGTTTCACAGTGAATTATGACTAAACGGTATATGATACAACTATACCAATATATACGTTTTAAAGAGTGTCTATCTAGCTTCAAGTTGGTTGCTTAAAATTACATTTGATGCTAATACTTTCCGAGATATAATAAGAAATGTGCAGACACTGCTTTATTTAACGCTTAAAAAAACGTTTGCTTAAGTTTAACAGTGCATTATGTCTAAATGGTATATGATAGAACTATACCAATACATACATTTTAAAGAATGTCTATTTAGCTTTAATTTGGTTGCTTACAAATTTATTTGATCCTAATACTTTCCGAAATATAAGGGAAAATGTGAAGACAGTTTATCGACGCTTACAAAAACGTTTGTTCAAGTTTCACAGTGAATTATGACTAAACGGTATACGATACAACTATACCAGTACATACGTTTTAAAGAGTGTCTATCTAGCTTTAATTTGATTGCTTAAAAATACATTTGATGCAAATACTTTCCAAGATGTAAGATACCTCTGTTTCGATACTTAAAATCATATCTTCAAGTTTGACTGTGAATTACTTCTAAATGGCAAACGATGCAATAGTACCAAGATACACGTTTTAAAGAGTGAATAGTTAGCTTTAATTTGATTGCTTAATATTGAAATTCCCAAGCATACTTTTCGAAATGTAAGCAAAAATGTAAACACACTGATATACAATTATATTACATCGAATTTAACAGTAATTTTCGTCTAAATTACGATACAATTATACATTATGAAAGTAACTATTTAATTTTAATTCGGTAACGGAAAAATGAACTAATATATTATGAATTATCTAGTACATTTCCAAAATTTATTGAAATAATTGCACGTAATTTATAAACTTAAAACTTTTACAAAATATACAACATAATTTACGAAACAATGCAAGGTTCATGTTGATAATTGATGTAACAAATTGAAATAATGAGCGAGGAGATGGGAAACTTAATTTCCATTATTTTCGAAACAATTTAAAAGTGATTACTCCGGACACACAATTAAGTTGAAACAGCTCTTAAAATCGTATCCATCACATCTGCAAGCATCGTGATTACCGTCGTGCCCCGATTAATTAATTCATTAACTCAACCGGAATGCTTTAATACAAAAACACGTATTTATAAAAACAAAAAGAAATACCAAAAACGAGGAAGAAGTCCACAAAACTGCGGAACACCACAGTAATTAGATCAAGTTGCGCATCGATTTTCGAGCGGAAATTGCGTAATCGAAACGGAAAAAGGACTTTGTAATGATTCGGACGTGTAACTTGATTTCTTACGGAGGGTTTGCATCTTTCGTGCAGGACGAAATTATCCTTTCTTCTCTACAGTTTTTTTTTGTATTCTTCGCATGCGTCTCGTACTTTATTTCGTGGCGTGTTGTGTGCACGCATTCTTTCGGGTTGTTTCAAGTTCTTTAGCCTCGCCGCGGATGACACGTAACGCATCGGAGATGGAAAAGGAATGGTAATCATCAACGAAAAGATGGAATACATTCTCTAATTGGAAGTGGTCGTAAATGCCGCCAATTAGGAATCAACTATGGGAAATGAAGCGTGGAAATGCGTACAAATATTGGACGGTTTTCACAATTCCAAAGACATGACCATCGTTGCTTCAATTCCTTTAATTGTTAATGCTGCCATAGGAACTGTTATTATCTAATAACATAGATAAGTCGGACATTTACATACTTTTAGCGTTTGCAGTTAGGAATGTTATCTGCTTCTCATTTAAAATTAAGTTTACAGTCAATGTTTTAGCTGATAATACGTAATTAAAACTAATATTTACATAATCAAGGTAATTGAATATAAAAAAGATTTCTATAGAATTTATAATACTAAATTCAAGAAACAAATTTTCTTAGATTCATTTAACATCTGCAAATTCTAAACGTATATATGTTTAACATGAAAAACTTGCTATATTTCTTTTAATTATTATTTTGAATTCTTATATAAATTCATGTTGAACTTCATATTACATACAAATCCTTCATAAGATATACACATTACTTTTTTTTAATAGAATGTTTCCACAATTTCACAATGAAAACTTAATGAGAATTACCAAAATAGTTATAAAAGTTTGTTTTCGAACAAACAAAATCAATACAGAAGCAAACAGTATCAACGAAGCCAACGAATAATAACAACAGAACAAACAGCAAACACTTCCAAAATAAATAATTGCCGTGATATTTAATTCAAAAACAAATTAAAACGCACCGATTCGCATTTTCGCGAAACAAAAACATAGGCGCTTTCGCCTAGCAACGAAATAAAAAAAGGAACACAGCAAGCGCCACATATTAAATTTAAAACAAAAACATCGGCGTAACAGCAGCAACAACAACAACAACAACGGCAACAACAAAAATCCCGTCCGTATCGGAACAAAGCGAATATTTTATTCAAAAGATCGAAATTTATATTTGCCTTTTTATTTACATACACATTTGGCACTACACCTCCCCCGTTTCGCAAACGCCCATACAGAATCGCATACTTTTTTTTTGCAACGAAATATGAAAAAAAAAGAATGTATTTTATTCTCAATTAAATAGAATATTGCTAAAACCGCAGCGGACCGCAGCAGATGCAAATACAAAAAAAAACCATTGTATATGAATAATAATAATAACAACAACAACAACGAAACCATTCGATGCAGACGGAATGAGGATTATACAACAACAACAAAAAAATAGCTGTGTGGATGTGTATATATACATATAGAAAACTGCAACAACGATACGGATTAATTATGATGGCGTTTCGACCGCAGAACAATTGGATACACCATGAAAAACGGCTCCCAATTTGGAGGTAATTGATTATTGAACAATTTATTAAATAAAAACACTGGAATGGTTAATAAATAAAAAGCAACGGATCGCGTTTTATTTCTGCGTGCATATTTTAAAATATACGAGATTTTTTTTTTTGGTTGTCGTTGTTGTTGTTGTGCTCTCTCCCTCGATTCTATTGATATTTTCCACCCGCAACCACCAATCATTCTCGGATATAATGGAATCTATTATTCAGACACGAGCGTGGAATTAAATTCGTTCGAAAGTTGTCCATGAATTTACTGCAAGCCTCAAGAGATGGCTTTTTGTGGATTTGCACAAAAGTCCGAAATTATTGATCTTCAAGAAGTTTTTTTTAAAACATCATAACAGTTCTTTTATTTATATTCTATCATTCACTGTAAACTCTATTTCTACTAATACAACTAATACACAAATAATTGAAACTTAAATTCTGTTTTTTTACTACACTAAAATTAGTACTTTAGAATCGAGATTCTATGAATATAGATCTACTATCTAGTTAAAGGATGTCTCTATTTCAGACTTCAATTTATTTGTTATACTATATAATAGAATTTGAATACAGTGCAACTTTGGTTAACGAGCATACTCCGTTCCAGAATTTCTGAATTTTTACTGTAACAATTTATAACTTATATAAGCTCATCGATGTGGTTGTTATCCACCACCAGGCACTTGCTCTTGGCAAAAGATGTTATTTTACAGCAAACACAAATTATATTTACAAAGTATAGTTCACTATAAATAAAGTTGACTAAAATACTTAATTTTTCCAAAATATATTCAAAAATACAAATTCCGTTAATTAAATGAAAACTGTACATATCAAATTCACACATGCCCAACAATTAGACTAAATGGACAAGATTTGCCCAAATCAACTAAAGTCAAATACTTAGGTATGCATCTCGACAGAAGGCTTACCTGGAAAGACCACATTCAGGCTAAGAGGGAACAATTAGAAATAAAGTTTAGAAAACTCTATTGGTTATTAGGACAAAAGTCGGAATTATCAGTGAAGAATAAACTATTAATATACAAGGTGATCTTGAAATTAGTATGGACATTTGGCATCCAATTATGGTGTGTAGCCAGCAAATCGAACATTCAAATTATCCAGAGATTTCAATCAAAATACCTAAGAAGTATCATCAGGGCACCGTGGTTCATCTCAAATAAGCAAATACATGAAGATCTCCATATAGATTTTGTTCAGGATACAATACCGAAGTTTAGTAGCAGATACACAAACAGATTTACTGGAACGCAGCAAAACAATCATTAACCGTGTCTTTATATTTTTTTGCCCGTAAAGCGAGGTTTCACTGTAAATTATGAATATGAAGACACCAATTAGTTAATATTACCTTTTTTTTGATAATTAAACGAAAATAGAATTATCTTGTTTTGTAAATGAATCAGATCGAGTGTAGTAATACCAGCATTCCGGTTCTATCATTCATATATTTTTTTGTCATTTCCGAAGAGAATTAACGAATTGATCCGATTTCCATGTGCATTTAAAATGATAACGCAAAAACAGTGCCGAGGGTTAGGGAGAATATGCCGGTCGGGGGCAAACGGCACGTGAAAAAAGAGAGAGAGAGAGGCAAACACGAGTCCCGGTGGAAAAAAAAGGCTAAATAAAAAAAAAGAGAAAAATAATAATACACCCTCGTCCATTATCTGACTTTATAACACGCGGCCCGAATTAATTTTAACGCGATCAATCCCTTTAAGCCGCACATAAATATTAAATAAAATTATATTCGGCATTAAGGGAAAAAGTGTCCGGGGCTTTAGCCGAAACAAAATGTGATCATCATTTGTGCGCGCTTCACCGTTTTTGGATCCAAAAACTCACAACCAGCCCTCCGCCACCCTGCAAACACTTTATTAGTGCAATAAACGCGAAAATAAACAGCGGCGCGAATAAATTCCTGCGACTAAATTGAACGTAACTCAGGTCATCATCAACGTCGGAAAGTTTAAGCAAATTGTATGCATGGCATGGGGATTAAACGGGTAACCGAAATGCGTTATGTAAGTTATGCGTGCGGATGGTTACAAATACCATCGGAGTGGATTTGTTTTAATTCGAGTCGATTAATTTCAATTGGTTGGCGGGTCATCAAGTGTCAATCCAATTGAAGATGAACGGCTGCTGCTTCGGAAAGGCATGCATGCGTTTGCTGCACTCGCTGTAAACGATTGTTTTGTTTCGCTATTTACATGGAGCGCTGCTCTTCCTTCCATTCTTCTTCTCTTAGTAGTCTTCTTGTACGTTTGCAGCTCGAATAGAGTATGCTGGTGGCACGGAGATATCCTCTTGCAAACGCGCAAAGTCTAGTTGTTTTCCCGTATATATTAAATAGTCCGTTTGTACGCAGCGAAGGCAAAGCAACAGAAACAAACAAGTAAACAAGCGAAGGAAAGAGAAACAAAAGAAAATTTTCTGAAACAAAAAGAAACGCTCCATATAACTGATTCGTGTGCGTCGGACAGTTACAACGGGACGGGAAATACTGCCAGCCTAACTCTTTATGCAAAAATTATGCATTGCTTCAATAGAAACTCTTTAATACAACCATTCAACCATTACACAAGATATTTGTATAGAAAAAATAATGATACTCATATACAACAGATTACTCGATTTATGCGAAATATTATTTTAAAGTCCAGTATTTTTGCAAGAAAAAAAAACGCTCATTTTAATATGTAACATGGTTCCGTAGTGTAGCGGTTATCACGTCTGCTTTACACGCAGAAGGCCCCCGGTTCGATCCCGGGCGGAACCAATTTTGCAACCTCTGA
>JAFMTC010000016.1:315660-337817 GCA_018845635.1 Nicrophorus orbicollis | reverse complement strand
ACCATAAACCATGGTTCCGTAGTGTAGCGGTTATCACGTCTGCTTTACACGCAGAAGGCCCCCGGTTCGATCCCGGGCGGAACCAATTTTGAACCTTTTGTAAATATGACATTAGTATAGCAGTAACCATCTCTATGTAGAATTTAAACAAGATTCTAGAATGTTCATATTGCTGACATAGTTTTAGTTAATATGTCAACATTATATTGTGTTGTATATGATAACTTATATTCTCGATGATAGAAATATTCCAATTGACAGTATACCATTTTTTTGAAAAATTGTTTATAAATTATTACATTATATAAGGTTCCGTAGTGTAGTGGTTATCACGTCTGCTTCACACGCAGAAGGTCCCCGGTTCGAACCCGGGCGGAACCATTGTTTTACTGGATCGATGCGAAACGAGGCTAGGAAAATTATGCAACTATGTGTATGCACTTAAAACAAACAATCAAAAGTAACTTGTTGATAACGAGAAACGAATGTTAACAATATGGTAATTGTGTTTTGGCGAGAACGAGCGGCCAGGAACCATCTGCAGACTGAATTTCGCATATGTGCCGCCTCCAGTCAGTTCCTGCAGTAATGCCGTTATAGCCTAATCTAATTACAAATTTTAATCTAAACATTTATATGTTGATGGAGGACGCGAAATGGCCTTCAACAATTTGCAATTTAAACTGAATATGCGGCGACGGGGGTTCCCTTTTGAGAGGCGACCAACGAGATGGAATGGGGTGTTCGATCCCCTCGAGGAACGGTGTCGAAGGGCGAGGTGGGTTGGAGCCGAAGGCTGCTCCGGACAATAAACATATTGCATAACGACATTCGTCCGTTCAATTTAAGTTGAAAGGTGCAAGTCGGAAAAGGTGGGCACGACGCCAAATGGCGGCTGCGAAAGCTGGTGCACTTAATATACAAACACACACAGTCCACACTCTCTATACTAGCAACATTTATGGACAGGGTTTGGATGCAGGAAACAGGGAAAGCACATAGCGCTGATGGCGAAGTTGCGAACATAATGCATTTGGTTATTACGTGACTGAGTCGGAGAATGTAAAACTGAAGAACGACGAAGAACGCTAAGGTACAGAGAGTATGAGTGAGGCAGAGAGGGTGGGTGCCTGTAGCCCGGGAGGAGGATTCAATTCTGGAAGGGCCTCGGCTTAAGCCCGAACTTATTACCTTCGGGAGGCTGTATTCAAGTTATTCCCGGGGACTTAGTTCTCGGGGCTAGTATTTGGTTAAAATGTATGACACGGGCTCTTCTAACTTCCACACTTTATTTCGTCCAAGTGCTCCAAACTGGGACGCACCGCCGTATTTATGTACACCCGAGCCACGAAACTTTCAGGTGTTAAATTATTACGCTCTTCGCTTTTTTGTTCATCTTTGGGAATTCATTGTATGATATACGCATCCAATACTTCTTGCATAACTTATTGAGAACAATAAATTTATTTGTTGTTTTAGACATACACATTTTATTCAGAACCAAAAAAATAATAATGAAACCCTTCATTCAGAAAGAAAAAAACTTTTTAACTTAGTGAAAGTTGTTCCAAGTAGTAACTACCATTATCCCTGTACTCAATTAATTATTTTCCCTCTTACGTTATCCAAACTTACAACCTAATTCAAAACAATAAATATACATCTACAATATCGATTCTCAGCCTATGGATTGTTAAATAATCTTAATTAATTTCTCAAAGGGATTTCAAATAACAGCTTTCGACAAAATTTAACAAAAAATATATATTATTAAGAACTGGATCTCTGGACAACTATAAACAGATATTACTGGTCAAGAAGCAAAAATGTTGACAAACATAAGAAAAGAACTCAACTATTGTAAAAATCTAAGATTCTTTTGAATTAAAATAATTTGTATATCTACTTATTATTATATTTTAGCTAATAAATTAATCTTATTTTAAATAGTAAAACTATTTTAACGGTATTTTCAAATTAACTGCAATCTATTCTTTGGATATCATTTCGATAATTAACATCGACTTTGCTATATATGAAACGTCACGTTTTGAAAGGACAACGGACCGTCAACGTCACATTACGATCCGTCAATGTCAAGTCAGTTTTAGTATCATTTCACTACAGTTGAAGCAACACGACAACGTCACATCACGTCAACATTCAATAAATATATAGAATTCATTGTATGAGAAAATGTATACTAAATGAATTTTCTACATTTTCTCACTATATAAACTATTCCTGACAAACTCCTTATTTCTAATTAAAACAATAACTACAACAAAAAAATAAATTCAATAAAATAGTAATGAAAGGTAGAAAGACCTCGGTCGTTAGATCTTTGGCCCAATTTGTGACTATTTTTTTTTAAGATAATTTATTTTATGGAAGTAGAATAACAAGTATATAAACGAAATATGGCATTTTGAATGATCTACATTGTAATTGGACAATTTAAATTGGTCATCAATCAAACTCATTATTTGTGTGTCTATTTAATTGCTAATGAAGGTATAGTTTTCGTATACATTTATTTGATCGTTACTTGAATTAATAATGCATTTAACATGTCGATTTTACATTCGTGTCAAGCATACATTATTTACTATTTTCAATACGGACTTTGAGGCAGATAATAATGCAATTTTAATCTGGATAATGAAGCAACCGGTTTGAAGTACGGTGGAGCATCTTCGAAATGATCTACGAGAGTCGTGTAATGCGTATTAGATTATCGCATGATGAACTTCCAGACGAATTAAGATTCCTGATAATAATTGTTCCGATGGAGAATGATTTCGGCTACTGTGTGTTCTTTTCCCTCGCATCCCCGAGGCTACATTTAAAATGCACTTCTTTATTGCATCTTCTGTAATGGTAATTGTGTTACCATCTCTGGCAGGTAACCATAAAATTCATCTCGCATTAAGCGAACAATGAACCAAATAATATCATATAATTTTACAACGTTGGATGTTGAATGTTGGATTCTGGTCGAAGGATAGAGTGTAGGACAAAAACCGAAAGCCGACGCAGCTCTTTAACAGCTTATAAAAATTTCTCCACCGTAAAAAGGGCGATGATAAATTTTACGAACGACTTCCGAAACGTTAAACGTTCACGTATGAAGACATTGTAATAAGGGACGCATAAATCTCTATGATCTCGCCTCACGGTTTGATTGACGGGTAATAACAGTTTTAGTAAAGAGACTGTTAAACGTTTCACAGTCGCTGCATGCGAGTAGCGTAGCGTTCAAAGGACTTGTCTTGCCACCATCCCTTTTCCTGCGAATAAAACTGGATTACTCATAACTAGTTGGGAGGTGAGTAATTCGGTGATTAATCATCGCTGCTGGCGAAGGTTAAATCATTTACTTCCTTCCTGCTTTATTACTTCGTTGTTTTTTTTACCCTCCAACTTCTCATCAGCTTCGATGGTCGATGTTCGTGCACGGTGGCCATTACGAGACTGTAAGTGAGTTTAAAATATTCACATTTTCGGGTTTAATTAACAAACTTTCGTCATCCATAACGCATTATCGAGACCACGCAGATTCGCTACACCCCCCTCACATCAGCGTTGTTCTCGATTTTTATCCTATTTGCTGTTTTTTTTGTAATTATTTTTTGTTCCTCTCGCCCGTTTTATTTTTCAGGGGAAACACCGCCGCTGAGCCCCATTGTAACTGTTTAATTATTTAGTTTGCAACTGCATCCGGAAATGGAATTACGTAGTATTCGGCTGTGCACGTTGCACCCGGTTCGCGTTTTAATCCATAACTGAAAATGTGTACAAATGCAATGAACCTCTTCCAGTTGAATTATATGCATTTGGGGTACATTTCATGAACCATCAATAAATTATCAAGTTGTTGCAAAAAGTTCAAGTTTTCTAATTCTTGGAATATAATATTAATTAAATTAAGTATTTGCAATGTTTTAGAAAGTTTCTGGACTCAAATAGGGGTAATTTTTGCTTCGATTTATGTTAGATAAGTTTACTGATCAAATTAGGTGATGAAGATGAATAACAATTGTAGGTGTACCTTATACCAAATTAATTATATGCACCTGCAATAAATTCCATGAACATTCAATAAATGATCAATGTGTTAATAAATAGACAAAGTTTTGTTACAATTTCAATAATGATTCAAATTAAAATTAGTATTTGCAAAGTTTGAATATTTCTGCTTTCGAAAATAAATAGTTTTGGATTTCATTTATGTTAGATTACTTATAAAATTAGGTAACTAATCAGTATTAGTATTCTTCAGTAAAGTATGGTTTATTATCAAGAGATAATGTAACTTCATTATTTCAAAAGTATATTTATCTACAGCTTTAACTTAAGTATACTGATCAAGTTTCACTTTTCCGACAGTTATGGGTAGAATCTGTTATATTAGTTGTAACATCACATGCTATATTAGATTATATAAATTTAGTATTATAAGCTTAGGTTACGTTAGCTCAAAGTTGGGGAGTAATCTCATTAAATATGAAAGGAGTAATTTCAACTAAATAAGAGAACGTGAGGATATTAGGAAACAAAAACAAAAACAAGATATTCTAATTAAATGTGACAGTAACATACAAACATATTAGGGTGATAATTAGTGTTATACGATAATGGGATTATATGATGACCGTGTTAAATAGGGGAGTTACACGAAGACAACTAACATGTAAGAGTAATACTAAATGTTGATGTTTATGTATGAAGTACAGAGGTTTTAGTAATTATGTAGTAATTAAGTATCTTGAAACATTAAGTCTAATATGAAGTTAGGTTAGATTAGAACCTCTTGAGACTTTATTATATGAAGAAGTTAGTGGTTTAGTCATACTACTTTTAGGTGAAAAGCAAGATGATAATGTGATTGTATAAAAAAAGAAAAACTTATGTACATAAAAATAACATATAATTTATAGATGTTGGTTGTTTATTTTAATTTATTGTATATAGTGTATACAATCAGCAGTTAATCTAAATTTGTGGGGCAGAAAGACCTATGTTCTATAGCCTTTTGCAGCATTACATTTTGTATCTTTCTAAGTTTGTAGTTGTTACGTTATGATATTCTATGTTCTGTTACGTCATGTTCTTCTAATTGTGGTTGTGCTGTTTCCTCTCCTATACTGACATACATAATTTTATCCTGATTCACGAAAAATCATTTTGAGCTAGGATTAAGATTAAGAAATATTAAAATGGTGAATACAGTTATGTTAAAGTTTTTGAATAATGATTCTATTCATTAATTTCAAATCCTCCAAACCAATAAGCCTTACTTCTATTGAACTAAGTTAAAATTAAAGAACATAACTTTAACATTATATAAAACTTAGTTTAATGTAAGTAAGATCTAAGTACCTAAAGTATGGTAATATCTTAATAAATATTTAGAAGATTTGTAATTATACTTATTATTGTATTAAATTAGTATAGTTCAGTTAAGTTAAGATTGGTTAATCTCTATGTATTTAATGCAACGTTAGGTACCTCCTATCCTGGATTTTATAATTAGTTATGATAATTATTCCTAAATTATTTTAGGCTAATTTACTTTAGGAAGCAACAGTGTAAGATTATATTTTTGGACCTAAGGTCTGGTAGGTATTACTTTACAACGTTTTGTAATGATACTCACCTTAATGAAGTAAATATAAGTGTGTGGTGATCAAAATGCAAATATTAACGTGTGGAATGTTGATTACCTCGGAGCAATGCATAACTATAAATACAAAACTTTACCACCATCATCACCATTAACATAATCATCATCGTCAACCATCGTCGGTCTAGTATTAATGTGATTCCAGTCTCGTTTTTCTTGCAACGCGGAACTAAGTTAAGTTCCCTAATAATTCCAGTTGCCAAAGGGAGAGGGATGGTCGTTGAAAGCAGATTCAAATTGCACAGGACCACTCAATCAATCATCAACCCCCCCCCCCAAACCGGACTTACGTAACGAAACATTGTTATTATTTGCTTTGCGAAGATAACGAAGCGAAAAAGAACAAAATGACTTCAACAATTTCCATTTGATATTATTACACGATTTTAATTATCGATCACGTCTGAACACTTTACGACCGTTTTACTTTCCGTGCAACCTTGCTATGCGGAGCTGATTTCAATATGCAAATATCCGATATTGATGCCCTGCAAACGCTGCGTGTCTCGAAGATTTGACATTGCTGAAAAAACGGTTAGGAATTGATGGAATGATCGTTTACTACCATTGGCATGTCTGCAGAATGCAGCAACGAGAAGATTGATTTTCAATTAAATAATTATTCAGGGTTTCTAATAAAGCGAATTGAAGTACTCGAGAACTCGTTGATGCAAGGAGCTTCAGTCATTAATATTACTCGAGATTAATTACAGCAACAATCGGGATAATAGAAGCGATCGAACAATTGTAAATCGTGTAATTTATTTAGTTCATTGAAGTATAATTGCAATAAACACTTCGAATACGTGCAAATGTATGTGATAAAACAAGATTTCGAGATTTATCGAAGCATACTTTCAAATTAGACCAATTTACATTTTCATATTTCAGCATAAATTAAAATTAATTACCGTCAAATGTATTCGATGAATAAAACTGAAACCTCATCAATTATTGTAATACCGCTTGTTTAAACTTATTCACAGCCTTTTTTTTGTATTGAATTCCAATACTTCTTTCATGAATTGAATACGAATATTTTCGCAGATTGCATTTCTACAAAACTTTTCGCGCCTACCACTTCGGAAATCGCCGATCTGAAATGACATTTTACGAAAAGGTATATGCAAAGTAATTGTTCACATGCCGTTAATGCATAAACAGCAATAACTCAAGCGTTTAATGCAATGGAAAACGATCTTATAAATTACAAATTTTAATTGATACAAACGCTGAAATCGGAACAAACAAAGTGGAAAATGTGCCTGTCGAAGTGTGGCAAGAGAGCAGCACCACTAGGGAGGGGGGGAGTTATACTTATTACTCACACATCGGATCATAATTATCCGGAACGCCTTTGTACATGCATAACTATACACCATCGACAGTGGAAAATCCTTCTGTAATTATGATAAAACATTATAATTAATGTACGGTGACTGTTTGGACCTGGAGAGGACTTTACATAATTCCTCTTCATTCGATTGTATGGAATATTGTGAGAGTGAGAGTGCAGTAACATATAGCAGCAACGTTTTCAGTTCATTAACATTTCAAATTAATTGTTTCTGCCCCACCACAACTGACAATTAGCATAACGGACCGTAATCAATTGATCGAGTTGTAAACTTCATCTGAATCTTCATCCTTACATTATTGATTTTTTTTAAATTTCGTGAGAACTTCATAACAACTTCAAATACAAATAATTCTATTCTAAATATTCATCATCTTCCCATTGAACTTTTCATTCTCGTACAGAAACTTAAGTAAATCAATTGATATAATAATTTTATAACATTTTGTTGTTTATTTGTTTAAAAAGAAGGGTTTGAAAATCAAATAAAGATTTGAAAGAAACTTAAAACTTGTATAGATACTCAAAAGTGAAGTAAAATGTCACTTTCTTTCTTTTTAATTCAATGAAATTGAATAACGAAAGTTAAGTTTTGAAATTCATGCAAAAACTCGAAAATTTTATAAAAAAAAATCAGAATCTTCATTTTATTTTAAATAAAAACTTCATCATACTCCTTGGAACAGTATGATGTTGGAACTATTTGAAACTTAAAAAAACCAATCAATTTTCAGAATTTGTAAATGGTAAACATTTCAACAATTCGAAGAAGAAAAAAAAGACAAAAGTTAATTAATTATTAAAGATATTTTCATCCGAAATATTAAGTGGTATTAAGTAATGTTAATGAATCATAAGTCTTAATATCAAAGGAAAAATGAACAATTCTTCTATGATTTATTCCTAATGTCCTTATTAATTAATGAGTTTGAAATATAATAAAATTTGATTGATAAAACTGCAATAAATTTGACAAAAAATAAATAGACTTTATCACTAGTATCAAACTTTTCAAATTTAAATAAACAGTACCTTCTAATTCAAATACAAAACGAGAAAATAGCTTTGTTCTAACTTATTTTATTAACATTTAATTATATAATCTATATGAATTAAGCACATACAATGTTTTATAATAGATAATCTTGAAGGATTTCAAATAAATTCATTCAGTTTACATATAATAACAAGAAAATGCAATTTAAACATAGAATGCTTTCGAAAGACCAGTTGTGTTGTGTTTGGAATTTGAGGTTTCACAATAATATACACTAAACGACTTTTTGTGATTAACTCTTTCGAAAGATTTCAAATTTGTGTTCGCCTCATGATCAAAATGTTGATTTATGGAATATACGAAGTGCAATCCATAATAAATTAAGCCATTAAAGTGTCGATTCCGGTCGGAGTGCACTTCTTCGGCCACTTAATAGTAATGAATTCGTGTCATTAGTAATAATGGCATGAAGCCCACGTTAGGAGTTTAATGGATTCACCCGGAAGGAGTGTCCGAAACCATACGTTCCCTGCAATGCCGATGCATCAACAAGAAATTGATAATACCATCTAAAACTGTTTTCCAATTCTACACAAAATTGATGAATAATAATACTATTAAGGCAATACATATTATTATACCGATCAATCATGTTGTTTTGTATGATATTTTTGTATTTCTTGAACATCTATACAATGAATTCATTAAGTTGTGGTAAATATAAAAACAAAGAAAATGCTGAGTTTTACAAAAAAAGTAAATAATTGATGGAATAATGACGTTGTTTAATTTGTTCTCCTGATTTTGTTACCTTATTTTTTTTCTTAAATTTAATAACCTGTTAATTAATGCGTTATTTCTTGTAAATAATAAGTTATTGTGTAATTACTAATAATGTAACTTAATATGAAAACTAAGTACAACCATACCTTACTATACGGCCTCTCTTCATAAGGCAGTTCGCTATAACGGCGCTCTTCAATTTAGGCACGTTTTCGATTTACGGCCTAAATGTTTCGTTATAACGGCAAAAGAAACATTTTTCGAAGTCGATATAACTACATGTTGCCAATCTTGCGCAAGCGCAATAATTGATTCCTTATACGGCTTTTCGCTTTGCGGCCAAGTTACGTATCTAGGACGTAAAGCGAGGTATGGGTGTATGTTAATATGAAACGTTTACATGTTTCTTAAGGAGATGTGATATATCAAATTTTTATTTTCTTTATTGTTAATAAGAAATAAATTGAAGATAAAATTTATTTATTGCAAATTATGAGGTAATTTATAGTTTATTTTAAAATAATTTATTACATTTATTCAGAATATTTATTAAAAATTACTTTTATATAATTTAGTATAAACTTAATTAACGTGAATTATGTTATTTTGATACAAAATATTAGTTAAAATCTTTGAGAGATTAATAAAGGAGGCTATGAATATTGAAGGCATAGCTTCCTTGATTGACCGATTAATCACGTCACACATTTTCTTTCATGAAATCGTTTTGTTTTCTTCACTATTAACAAAGAGTTAATTAACGTTAATTAACACACCGTTGCTTGCACATATCGATCAAATTATCTTATTCGCAAGATGAAAGGAACGCACCGGACACCTCTAATTACCTCCGTGTAATTATTATAAACTTTTCGAGGCAAGTGTTAAACGCTTTCATCTCTAGTTTATTTCAGCTAAGAGAACCGGATTTCGTCCATCCGAATCGGGAACGGTTAAATGGAGCACCTGCCTTAATTAGTTCCGCCGATACCGCCGACAAAATTGATTATTGCATCTTTTTTTTTCAGTTCTATTAAGATAATATTTGTTTGCTTCTAATCAGGGCTTCGACTAATGGTCTATGGAGAGCAAGCTTTCGTTGCGGCAGATTATGGAAATACCCTGATCACAGAAATTGGGATAATATCTACGGTATTTTATTAATTACCTAAGCCGACGACTCAGTTCGGTCCAGTTCAATCAGTGATGGATTTCGTCCAATAAATTCCAAATAGTTTCGAAAGTAAACTGCATTTACACAGCTAATTTGAGTTATAAATTAAACTAGTTGACTATACAATCATGAAATTATAATTGTCAAACGTAGCAAAAGATTAATATTTAATGCAATTGTGAGAAAGGTAACAAATTTGTTATTTTATTTATTGATTTATTTTTATAACACGTTTTATCCAGAGGTGACACTTTGTCGGGATTTATGTACAGCATTTATGGTGTTCGCAGTGGATCGTACGGAAATCGAGTGGAATTCAAGTGGGCGACACTCGTGATCCGTTTGAAACACATTTGGATATTGTTACAAACCGAGCAGACAAACTGTAACTAAATCATCTCGAACACCGAAAACATATCCATCCGTAATATCCAACGCACAATGATTTCCAACTCTTTTTTTTGTCCATCTTCATACATACATATATATTCATTTCATCCGCCCTTCTTTTACTGAGAGCTCTTTGCAGCTTGCAACCACAAAGGCATTGAAACAAGTACTCGGCAGGATGATTTATACCGTAACATACAACCAGTGGCCCGAGCCGGATTATAAAGCTGTTTGTTTTACGAGATAGCAATTATCCACTTTCTGGATGGTGCGGATCATTGAACCGCAGCTCATCATCTTCCTTACCGGAGACGTGTGTTGTGATCGTAAAACTGAGGAAATAATGAGATCCTTCTGGTTCAGGTTGAAGGAGGTGAACGAGGATGAGGAAGAGGCGGCGGTGGCGGAGAGAGAGGAGAAGCAGAAGCCTCTGGTTCTTTTAATTCACACACCTCGCCACTAAATCAATTCGTCGATGATTTATCGAAGTGAGCTCCGAAAATAACAATTATTGCCTACAATCTTTCATGCATCCTTCGGGTAGGTAGCATATGAAAACGGGGTTCTACTGTACACGCGTTCCGATGATATCTTTATGCCCATTGATTTATGTGCGCGCATTCAATTTCGATGAAAACCACTTCTTTTTCAGGGCTAATTAATGCGTGTGATCATCGAACGCGCTAATCCGCATCGAATCGCGTTAATATCGCTGAATTAGTTAATTGGGGTGAGGGAGAGAGAGAGGCTTTTCATTTCATTGTGCGGATATTAATTAGAGGCTAAAACCGAAAGATTAACCGATCCAATTACCAGAAGAATCCGAAGAGTGTGTTTACAGAATCCGCTGCAATCGCATTAATTACGTAATGGCCCGGCTCCGATCTGATATTGCACTCTAATTAATATGTTTTCGATGTGCGTATTACGCATTCGTTTGCTTTCGGCTCAATTCGTATGCTTTAAACGGAAGGAAACAATGAATTATTTCTGTATTAACGTAAACGATGATACTTAATGTTGTATGCGCATTACCAGTCAATATTCGGATAATGGCTGCAACGTTTTGATGAATATCTATAGTATTATAGTATTACATTCGAAACATCGAATAATAAATAATGCATAAATGAAAGAAAGGGCAGAAAGAGCTATGATCTGTAGACCTTTGCAGCAAAACCATTATATTTCATCTTTCTATTCTTCATATTCGCATTTTTTAAAACCAACTGATAGATTATACTTTAGAATTACCTTAGGAGATAAACTAGGATTGAGGAGTAATCTGAAACAGTAAAGAAACAACAATATGTACATTTTGATCACAAGGAAACATTAGTTTTATTTTAAACTTAATTTGTAATATGTTAATCCTAGTAAATAATCATCAATCATTATTGATTCTTAATGATATATCACAAACAAGGAAACAACTGTGACCAGACAACTTGAAACATGAATAGGAATCTAACGAAAAAATAAAAATAAACAGAAAGTAGATTGACTTGAAAGTTAGAAGCTAGTTTAAACTATAAATTTTAATGACCTAACAACTGAAAGAGTTTCATGGTCCTTCCACATTACATCTGACGTTTACAGCAGTAACCATAAGAAACCAAATTTAGAGACATCAATTATTCACGTCAGTTCACTTTAAAGCACAGCTGTTCCGTGAGATAGTAGACAATATTTATTCGCAATTATAAAAACTATACATCCTTCAGCTACTTTCAGACTCAATGCTATTTGTATATTTCAATTATTTTTATTGCTCCATTTGAAACACACTTTTTATGTAACTGTCAATGCTGTGTTTTAAGACAGTAGACAAAATTAATTCGCAATGAAAAACTAATTTCAGATTAATTAATATTTATATATATTACTTCTATAAATAATATTCTTGATTAATCAAGTTCCACGAAACCAATTGATACGAACGCATGTACTGCTAAACAGTGAACATCTTTCAGATTCTTTCAGACTTACTGCTATTTGTATATTAAGCTCTTTTAATGCTGCTTTGGAAATACCCTAATGTAACAGTTAATTCAAATTATCTGCTATGTCTTTAGGCAGTAGACAATATTTGTTCTTAATAATAACTTTCAGTTTCTTTCAGACTCATTACTATTTGTACATTTTTTGAAATACACTTCTGTTGCAACAGTCTATTTAAATTATTTGTTGTGTTTCATTACTTCAGAATGTAATTTGATTTTATTATTAACACGCTGACGGACACTAGCGGCTATAGCCGTCAAAGTGAAGTTCACTATTTGGCATGACGGCAATAGCCGCCAAAACGAAACGGTCATTGTTAGACACTACGGCTATAGCGGAACAAATGTGCAATGCAATTAGAAGTCTAGTATCAAGTTTTGGAAACAATTTTTTAGATTGAATTTCGTTTTCCACCTATTACAGCTACAGTATGCAATTGGTTGTCAAACATATAGTGTCAATTTTCGAACTTCACTTCACGTCACTTGTTCCTACTGTCCGTCAATGTGTTAACAAACACATCTTGTTGACTTCTAATAGAAAATTGGTATATTTGAATAGCAGTGCTAACTGACGTTAGTGAAATACACTGATTGAATTTATGAACCCTTATGTATTCAATGAATCTTAACAATGTAATTATACAAAAAAAAGATTACTTTAATAATATTTATGTAACAGAAAGTCGGTATCCTTACGTGTATTTTGTAGCCAATAAATAAATATATAGGATGAGAAAATAGCATGACCAAAAACTTATCGAAATGCAATACTGGAATTACAGTAATACCTTAATATGAAGTACACATTTGCTATATACCTTTATTCGTACTTATTGAAGATTACGTTGTTTGGGGTCAAACGAGGGAGGATTTGAATATCTTATAACTGCGGACAAGTGTATGTGTCTGCAGATATAGATTTTCATGTATATATAAATAAAAATAAAGAACGTACATTTCTTTGGCATTGTTAATATAAGCCGTTGGTAGTTCTCCATCAGTATTCTTTTCACAGAAAATAAGATGCAAAGTAAGCATATTCTCGGCAAAACCGTTGCAACGGAACGTTATTATCGCGCCCTTGTATTTGTACATTCAATGCGCATTTCTTTATGTACACCTTATTTATATGTATATACCACCTAGTACACCTATACACGAGGCATACATACGAAAAGGTATATGTATATATATATATATACATGCTGTGCTTCTTTGCATTTCCTTTCCTTCTCGGCATTTTCCTCTCCTCGGTGGCGGTAAAAATGGGCTTTAATTCTCGGAGCGCATTATATTATTGGTATTCATACACACTTGTATTCATTCCCACATAATGCGCTCGTATTTACACAGCGATAAAAATCGCATTCCACTTTCAGTCTCACGTGCCCCAATTTTCTCGGCGCCCTTTTGTGCAGAGCCACGTCTTTCACGATTCGCTGAAATAACGGAGTGTAAGAAAATGAAGGGAACGCACAGATTGAAAGGACTTAATCATCGAGGCATTTACATCAATAAAACTAATTAGAAAATCTTTTATTTGCGTGTATTTAACTCGTGTTTCGGTATTGAAATATTATTACTGTTAAATTATCAAAAAAATCTTCAAATCTAGTAATTTATATACATCTTAAGAAGATGACTTTCCAACAATATATTTTTTTGTAATTTTGACGAAATTAGGACTTGTTTTTTTGTTATATCGTCCAAAAAATATTAGCAAAAGTGAGTACTTTCCTAATTTTGAACGCATGTTTCCATTTAGGAAGATTCCATACCCTTATCACTAGAAAGTACATTCCTCCAAATGTTATAACAACTACAAATCATCCCCTATTATTCTATTTATTATATTATACATAATAATTAGAGCATAATACTTTATATTGTATCCCTACATATTCTTTTGTAATCAGTCCGCCTTCTATCTTATAAGGCGACACTTTCTAATATCAAGTCAGTCTTTGATCGACAATCTTTGTCAGTCTTCTATAGTTTTAGCTAGGGGAGCTAACGAGTAACTTAAGAGAATAATGTAACCCTTAGTTAATAAACGAGGAGATCAACCCTTATCTAGTTGACTTCTCCATGAAAACACTCAACTGTACAATAAAACTACTTAGAATACACCTATACCTCGCTTTACGGCCTTACGGTCAAAAGCCGTATAACGAAACAATTATTGCGCTTGCGCAAGATTGGCAATATGTAGATATATCGACATCGAAAACAAGTGTCGTTATAACGAAACATTTTAGGCCGTAAATCGAAAACGTGCCTTAATTGAAGAGGACCGTTATAGCGAAATGCCGAATGAAGAGCGACCGTATGGGTGTATTAGCTTTTGATATTCATAAACCCCTGAAAGACTCCACAACCACGTAACTACGAGATACTCAGCGGTGTTTAGAAATTTTTAATCCTGGGACACAATGACTTATGTTAAATAAATAATTAAACTAATTGATTTGTTAAGATTTCCAAAGAAAGATTAATGTTAAGTTAAATTTTCTTCAAAATATTGTCTTCTGAACTTTGAATTTAAAGCAAAATGAGAATTTAAATGTGAATAAAGAAACTATTGAAAAAATATGGTCAAATTTAAAAGATCGACTAAAAAAGATCCATGATCTTGATATTGATGCACTTTCCTTATTTTCTGGATAATAGTACAATACTAAATCATTTACAATATAATTTAAATGGAAATACTTTCTGCATTCATCCCTTATAAATATCAATGTATATATTCTATTTTCGTTCTTTCATATTTTATGCATACGTGTTTGTATCGACTGCAATTGAATTATTAACGAGAAACGAACGAGGAATCGATACTCTTCGATTTTTTTCCTAACTTTATCAGAGACTAATGCATCACATTTATTACGACCGTCCGGAATCAACGAAAGTGCTAAAATCATCGGAGTTAACTAAACATAAAGCAGTATTGTTGATTAATCTGGACAAGAGTTCCACGAATCCGGTTGATGCGAACGCATGTACAGTTAAGTGCTTGTTAAACAGTAGCCCCCAAACAGAAACAAAACTAAAAAAAGTCTATGTGAAAAGTACAAACGCATAAAAGAGTGGCAACAATAGTGGCGCAACGAAATCAGGTTTTCGTGTCGACCATTGTGGGAAAATATATATATTTTGCGCGTCGGCTATTAGTTTACTCTTTTTATTTTTGTTTGTTTTTTCGTTGTTGTTCCTGTTGTTGTAGTTGTCTGGTTTCGTTTCGTCTGCTGTCCATTTATGCGCACCCGGCACGTCCAGATCCCTCATTGTGAACATGACAATTTTTGTGTGTGAATTTTATTTACGAACTACTAAATAACACGAAAATACACTCATGCGCCTATGTTTAATTAATAATTGCCACTGAATGTAAAGCACTCTCGGAATGCTGAAGGATGCAAAAAAAAAGAGTGAAATATGTATGAAGTGCATACGAAAAAACAACAACAACGGGAATATAAAGCAATGAAATGCATGCAATAACAGGAAACTGCTTTACTAAACAACGACGTTGACGACAGTGCAATTAAATGGACGGAAATTATTTCATTGTGGAACCTCTCGAAATTCGCAAGGTCTTCGTTAATAACAAGTTTTACAATAAATTGAGAAACAGGATGATTCATTTTTTTACAATTTATTGTTTTTATTAACGTGTAAAACATGTATTTCGAGAATGGAACACGTTTAAAGACAATTCCGAAAGAATTTGGTATTCAATGAAAGTTGTAGACAATAAATTTTAGTGTTAAATAATAAATTACTTTTTGCACATGTACATAATGAAACGAATATAAATAACATGACTGGAGATGTACTTTTCAATCGATTTCGTAAGCAATTATGGTAATTCTACTATAAATAATACATAAACAATGTGTTTTTTTTGCTTAGTTTAGACTTTCACATTATATATTTATTATTTTTATATAATTTATAATCTGTCTACGATTGATGTTGATGACCTTTAACAATCTATGACTAAACATGAATAAATGTTGTTGTTTGATCTTTTCAATAATCTAATCAATAAAAACGTGAGAATTAATACGTTTAAATCATTAAAGAAAGCACCAAGTTATGACTTAATCACCGGAAGTCTACTGAAAGAACTCCCACCAAGAGGAGTTAAACTAATAACTACAATATTCAATGCAATATTGCGTCTGGGAATATACCCTGCTCAATGGAAGGTAGCACAACTTATAGTTATTCCCAAACCCTGAAAACCCTCAGAAGAAGTCACATGATACAGACCTATCAGCCTACTGCCTATTATATCTAAAGTTTTTGAAAAGTTACTACTGAAACGCATGGACCCAATACTTCAGGAAAATAACATATTCCCGGAACACCAGTTTCGATTTCGCAAAAGGCATTCCACGGTGGAACAAGTACACCGGGTTGCTAAACTCGAAGAAAAACAATACTGTTCTGCGGCATTCCTTGATATTTCGCAGGCTTTTGACAAAGTATGGCACCCTGGACTTCTTTACAAAATCAAGAAATTACTTCAATTACAGATGATATCAAAAGTTACAAGAAGAAAGATCTAACATGTTTCCAATTGAATCTGGGGTACCGCAGGGAAGCGTTCTTGGACCAATTTTATATCTTATCTATACATCTGATCTCCCAAAAACAAATGACAACTGATGACACAGCACTATTGTCAACTGATAGTAATCCAGATATCGCGTCACTGAACCTGCAAACAGGATTGAATTAGATTTATAAATTTTGTTGAAAACCAGACAAATCAAGTGATTCCATAAGTTTATATTTCAAAATTATTGCCAATATTCAATATTGTAACTATTATTCAGTAATTTCCTCTTCCCAATTTCATAAGAAGTTAAGTTATACAATTTCTTGTAGTAATTGCAATTTGTATATCATCTAACGTTTTATATAGAATTAATCATGTTCAACTTATACACAGTTTAGTGTTAATTTTTGTTTTCATTTCGCATTTTCAAAAATATAATTATTGGATTTTTTTAAGTAACATTTATTTTTGATATTTTCGTACTAATTATTTATTATATTAATATAGATTTTACAATATTCAAATAATCAATTTTGAATTGAATTCAAAAACAACAATCGATTATTTACTGATGTTATAAAATTTATTTATATTTTGTTTTTGTTGATTCGTTTACAATTTGATGCACGAAACGCGCACATCGAGATAACTGAATTGCAAATGGGTTATTTTTCCATCAGAGATTTTTTCGGGTAAATAATTCACTTTTTCATTAACTGTTTGGAAAACTGTTTAATTTTTTAACCGTTTTCCACTTAAATGTATTCAACGAGAGCTCACGCACAACATATAATCCACTCCAGCGTTATTATTTATTTCTACACGATTTCTGTTCGCTTTATAAATTTTATTCAGCACTTCATAAATGAATACCAGTATTCCTATATACAAAATACATATACAAATTGGAGATTCTCTATTCACATCATGCATTCAATTTTGTGGTAGTCGTTTATTTTTTTTCAGATTAGTTTGTTGTTATTGTATAAATATATTTTGTTTCGTTTTTGTCAGTTTATGACTGTGGTAATAATAGTTTTTATAACAAAATATTGTTGAATAGATCAACTATTTTGTACATTGAATTTCAACTAGGAATTTGCAATAAAACTAAAATCATTATTTAATGGTTCCCTGAAACTGTTTCCATATTTTCACTCGTTAAACGAGTCATTTTTTTGTACAATTTGTTTCGCTTGTTATACGAATTACTCGTTAATCAGGATTCCATTGTATCTACAAAACAAGTCAACAAAAATATAAAGAAAAACATTAGGAAAGACCTAGGTCATTGGACCTGTGGGCCAATTAGGACCAATACAAATATTTTGTGTAAAATAAATTATTATAGGGTTTTACTGTGTTTTTTTTAAAATTTTTACATTAAATTATAATATTGATATCATTATATATTGTAGTTGTTATTTGTTAATTAGATAATACAATTTCAATCCAGTTACGTAATAAATAACATGAAATAAGTTGAAATAATGAAGGTTATAAATAAATTTAAATATGTAAAATCAGTGTGCAAAATAACGTTATTTTTTGTGCGTTTGCATTGATACAGGCTCGATTTACAGCATGCTGCGTTTCATAACAAACAATGCACACGGCCGAGACTAATGAAGGGTTAATTTTTAGTTGGTTGGAACCGTTGAATGGAAATCAGGTTTACATATGTACTTCACGCTACAATTTTTTTCCCGTGCACTCATTTATTTCCTCTTTATGTAGTGTATCTCTGTAAACATTTAGTGTTTTTTTGTTGTTGCTGTTGTTGTATGTTTTTATGTTGTTTTCAACGGAATAAATAAAATATTTCATCTGTCCACCCGATGCATATTTTTACCGTTGTTACGTAACACCACTCTGCATGTATAATTTTCCGTTTTTGTTACACGCGCACAGACGATTTCGGACCAGACGGGAGGGAATATCGTAACAAACATTTGCAATATTCATAAAATGCGTCGAACAAAGCCTCGACATTATCAAACAATAATAAATTGAAATGTCATTTCCAGCATTTCCCAAAGTAGCAACAAATTCCGCGATATTAACATAAATTTTGCGTTGCGGCCGGCTATGGGCAGGGACCGAAGACCATAAAATAAATATATAGTATGAAATATATAATATATATGTTATATATCTATGTGAATACATATGTTTCGATGCTGAACGAAATAATAATTTAGCCTGAGGTAAATGGAAATTAGTTTCGTTTGTTCTATGCTGATGATGATGATGATATTCGATGCTCCCCGTACATTTGTATATTCCTCTGGGTTATTGTTACATTTACACCTGCCGCCGGTGTTTGTGCAACCAAATATTCAGTCGATTCACTGAAAAATATACCAATTAAATTTGGACCCAGTTATGTGTTCTTTGAACAATATCCGAATTGATATTTCATTAAATTATTGTTAAAAATACCTTCAACCACCAAAAACAATGATGATTATTATAATAAAATTAATAAAAACAAAAAATAGAATCTTGAAAACATATAAGAACATGCAATTGCTTCTCAATGCATAAAAAAAAAATGCTTCAAGTGCGTGAAACTTGAATTACAGCTAAATGACAAATTAAACAACTATACTAGTATATATATTTTAAAGACTGACTATTCAGCTTTAAATTGCATGCTTAATTATTATTTTGTCGGTATTAGTTTTCGAGATATATGCAAAAATGTAAAGGCACTGCTATTTTCGATGCTTACAAAACATTTCTTCAATTTTGACAGTGAATTACAGCAAAACCACGAAAGGTACAACTATGCCAATATATTCATTTTAAAGAGTGACTATTCAGCTTTAAAGTGAATGCTTAATTATTATTTTGTCGGTATTAGTTTTGGAGATATAAGCAAAAATGTAAAGAGACTGCTATTTTCGATGCTTACAAAACATTTCTTCAACTTTGAGAGTGAATTACTGCAAAACCACAAAAGATACAACTATGCCAATATATTTATTTTAAAGAGTGACTATTCAGCTTTAATCTGAATGCTTAATTATTATATTGTAGCTTTTAGTTTTCGAGATATAAGCAAAAATGTAAAGGGACTGCTATTTTCGATGCTTACAAAACATTTCTTCAACTTTGACAGTGAATTACAGCAAAACAACAAAAGGTACATCTATACCAATATATTCATTTTAAAGAGTGACTATTCAGCTTTAATCTGAATGCTTATTTATTATTTTGTAGCTATTAGTTTTCGAGATAGAAGCAAAAATGTAAAGAGACTGCTATTTTCGATGCTTACAAAACATTTCTTCAACTTTGACAGTGAATTACAGCAAAACCACAAAAGACACAACTATGCCAATATATTCATTTTAAATAGGGACTATTCAGCTTTAATTTGAATACTTAATTATTCAATTGTCGCTATTAGTTTTCATGATATAAGCAAAAATGTAAAGAGACTACAATAAAACATTTTATTTTGGTTGCTTAAAAATGTATTTTCTCTACATTATTTTAGTGGTATAAGTACAAATGTAAAAGCACTATTTTATCCAAGCTTGTTATAAGTTTAACACACTATATTTACCAACTTGTTTATAGCACGAACTTGCTCAATACTTTCCAAGTTCTTTCGCAAGTAAATTATCAATTCGATGATATTCAGCAAGTTTGTTTGAGAACTAGCGATATTAAACAGGAACGTGAGAAACAATTAGCTTATTGCGAGGTTTCCTGATACAGCAAATACGCGAAATCTCATTAGTGGCAGCTATTGGAGCACCTTTGAAGACATCGCAGCTCGCAAGTATGCAGGAACAGACGGATGAGGTGGATGGATATATGTCGGGGGGTTGGGGATCGGGACTTTGCTTTTCGTCGGCGGAAAACCACCGGTGGAAATATCTGGTTAATTAATTGCGTCGTTTTACCTCCCCCCCGCTTTCCACCCTTTCCCTCCAGTCAGATGTCCGATAAATTTTACTTCCATTAATTAAATCACGGAATTAATGCAGCTCCGTACTTAGTACTCACCGTACTTACTACCCCGTACCACGAAGAGCGATATGAAAATATTGTGTTAATATTTCATTTCGCCCCGCATAATTGCATCTAATCAGACGGCAATTACACGGCAACTTTAATAACAACACACAGGCAGGCACTTTTTTTCAGTATTATGATTATCAACCCCTTATTTTTCGTGCTGCTTCGCTGAAAATTCTCATATCGGAATTGCACTAGTCAATACAATCATTATTTCCTTTTGTGTGAAAATAAGATTTATCTAAATTCATTTCTATTTACCGTTCACACTTGACATTACATTTCCGCAGCTAATTAATAAACGCATTCAGCTATTTTTCAATTAAATGTATTTAACCCGGAGCGGTTCGAATTTCGTGCCTTTGATGTTTCATTCAGCAGAAATTCTTTTGACTCAAACGTAGTTTTATTCCGCTGCACGTACGGCAGAAATATGCATAAAGGAAGAAACGCGAATAAAAGAATAATAATAATATTATTATTGCGACATGGGGAATGGAAGGAAATTGAATACGGAACATTGGACTTTTCCATATTGAAATATGCACATTTTCGGTACAACAATGTTTATTTTCGATAGAAGTTATATAATTCACTTTGTCCTTTATATGCTGTATGCAACAATGCCATTTATGCATTAAAAGTTGCGAAATTTATTCAATTACAAATATTATTTAACGATGTAAATGTATGCAATAGAAGAACATTTTTATGCAAAAATGCACAAACAAAATCTTAAACAAATACACTTGGTTCGCTTTTTATTTTCTGTTAAATATAATATTCAAAACATTGTATCAGTTTTGCAACATTTCTTTGTCGTTTCCACTTAACGAAATTTTCGTTCTCAAATTCCTTATGTAATTGTAATAATTGATCTTTACTAATCCATTATGATTAAACGAAATCAATCAATCAATCAAATAGCTAATTAACTGCGTTCATTTAGCAAATTTTCCAAAAAGTAGCATATATTTATTATAACTTAGGCAATTTGTGTGGCAAAATCATTTAAAAGGAAAGGAATTCGATGAAAAAATAGGCCTGACATTGAAAAGAACTGTACACATAGATTTTATTGCCATTCCTGAATAAATTCACTTTTTGCTAACGGCGCTAGACTCCAGACTGGAATTTTATCGCATCTTTTTTACCAATTTTG
>JAFMTC010000016.1:253676-312179 GCA_018845635.1 Nicrophorus orbicollis | reverse complement strand
GTGTTCCTCTTGTGGTAGTACTTTGTTGTTTAAGGTTACTGGTGGACATGTTTTCTTTCTCATAGTAAAGGTGACATGGGTAGATTTCGTTTAGTTGGCTTTAATACGCCAGTCTCTGAACCAGTCTTCAAACTGATTCAATCCAGTTTGCAGGTTTAGTGACGCAATATCTGGATTACTATCAGTAGACAATAGTGTTGTGTCATCAGCAATCCCTTGATTAATAATTATTATATTAATTTAATCTGATAAGTCTTTGGTTAGTTTTGCTTTTGTCACAGTTTATTTCCATACAATTCTGATCAACATTGGTACACTCAAGAACTTTGTGCTTAGTGATAGCATTCCTTGAATCTAAGTTGAAGATTATATTGTTGTCACGCCGTATTTCAGAAGATTCACGATCAATACGTTGTTATGAGAATCAAGTTGTCGGTGTATTTTCTGGAGAAGCAACTTGTTCTACTGTCTTCATTCCAGGATCCTTGTGCATTCTTTTATTGACGATATATACCTATTTTCTCAGATAATTGTACCGAAACTCTTGATTTCTTTGTATATTTGAGATGAGCTTGCAACTTTACTTAATTGGATGTCTTGATTTAGCGAATTTCAATGACTTCTAGTTTACCCGTATATTTACCTTTCTAATTCTATCTTCCATCCACACTATAAAGTATCTCCACCTTGAAGATGTTAGAATTGCTTTGTTGTTGAGTCTGACTGGAGGACGTAAGTCTCGTAATATGATCTAATTTTGTCTAGTTTATTTGGCTTTTTATTAGCATTGAAAAGTGAATACTTTTTATGGGAATTTTGATATAAATTCATTGATTGGAACGAAAGTAACGTAAAAAAAGATTGAATTATCGCATATTAATTGAAAATTAAAAAATAAGTATATATCCATAAAAAAAGGAGCGTTCAAAATCAAGTGTGTAATAGATCTAATAAAATTAGGTTCGTGTTTAAATGAGAAATTTACTACTTGACACCTCTCGTGTTGTTGATGCTTTCCTTGCTCGATTTTTCTTTCTAATCCTTGTTGTTATTTGTGAGAGTGCGATGGACGAGACTTCCCCGAAGCGATTTGGCCCCGATAGCGTGAAATTATAATGGAGAACGTGTGTCAGTCCATCAATTAATACACATACAAACACCGATAGATAGTTGGATTTCCGAAGACAAAACGAAAAGAGAGGAAACGAATTTATCTAGGATAATGAAATGCATTATTTATAGGCCCCAAAAACTGGGTCAAAACAACAAAACCGGATATACATCGGAATTAAAAGCCGTATCAACAGTTCGTAATCGACGTTTCCCTCGAACTCATCACTTTGTTTCCGAGTCGATTTTTGTTCATATTTCCTCCCCCTGCTGTTATTATTATTGTGTTTCCCTTCCTTGCAGCGAGCTGTAATAAGGTTAGGAGCATGTAAAATGCAGAGGATTGTTACGGTGCGGAGCGTGGAGCATATTTTCCGTGCTGCCGCCGGGGCGACCTTAAATTTGCGGCGTGCGCCTTACAAAATGAAATTTATTTATTAAAGCCCGGAAACTTCCCCGGGAAAATATTTCATCCGCATGCACGAAACGAACAAAAGGTCCTGCGGATTCGCGTGGAAAACTGTTCCTTACTCTCATTTTCCGTTCATCGTCATTATTATTATTTTACCCTCTCATCCTTTTTTTCTTCTCGTATTTATTGCTGCCGCATTCCAAGGTGCTCCTCCCTAACCCTTCGCATACATCCCGTTCCTCTAACTGCAATTGCTATATAAATTACCGAGGTCTCAGTGCAAGTGCAATGATCATAATTTAGTGTCATTACGATGTTGGAGCAATTTCGTTAGGTCGATTTCTGGTTGCTCGTGTTTTGCAAGAGGCAAGAACGCCGACGGCCCCATACCCTCTCATTTTTCCCCCACTCGACTCGCTTTGGACTTAATCTCTTTCTGATAACACATTATGGTGTTCCGCTTTTTGCAGTCTTCCTATGCCAGCAAGAATTTACCACCTAGACGTCGTTACTACGTAATGATCTTCAGAATCATAATCCGGATGAAGTAGTTACGTCGATTTAACTTCTGCTCCAAGATTAACCAATTATTTTGGATTTAGCTAATGATTTTTATGAAATTATTTTTCAACAGTAATTATTTAGCATTTGCAGCAATACAATGTTATATTTATTCATTTTGTATTGAGTTTAGTTTTTTGTAACTTTTAGAGGCCAGAAAGACTTTTCATTTATAGCAATTCCACTGTATTTCCTTTGTATTCCTATCATTTTCAGTTCACATTTTTGTTGCAGTTGTTGTTGCAATAAATGTTTTTGTTCTAAAAGTTTCATTCTATTTATGTAGCATAATTGAAACCCCGAAAACAGATAGGTGAATGTGGAATAAATCTACATCTTTTTTTATCGATTTTGTAATATTATAAATCTAAAATCAAATTAAATTTAATGTTATCTAATTACTATTTCCAAATGTACAATAAACTAATCAAATTACTCGTAAACTCATTAATAACACAATGTTAATAATTTAATTAATAATTGTAACAATTACAAAAGATATTCATACAATAATAATGAAATAAAACAACATTTACACAGTGCCATTGACCGTGCAATTTTTGTCATCCTAATTTGATTATTATATATTATTTGATTAGTTTAATATACATTTATTGATGCTAGCTTTTAATTTTTCTAATTAACTAATTAAATTCATATATTTTCACTCATTAACAGAAAATTAAACAAAAGTATTATTTTAAACGTAATTTCTATCAATAATATTACATTTAAGGGCAGAAAGATATATGATCTATGACCTTTTACAGCAATTCTTTATTTTTATTGTAATTATTGCTGCAATAACTGTTATTATAATTATTTCTTTTATTTTTCTATGAATTTTTGTAATTAATTTTCTAATTATATGAGTCATTTTTTAGATAAATAATCCGGCTAATGTAGTTAATCCAATATCGACTTACACTCTAAGATTAACCAATTACCGTGGATTACATTTTATATGATTATCTAATCATGAAAAGCTAATCACAGCATTTCTTTAACAATTATCGCTTACTTAAGATTTCCTCATTAATGCCGAAGCCCGGAGCCAAAGTCAATTGAAGTGCGTCTCCTCATCAAGAAATCTCATACGTGGATCTCGTTTGCAGCATCAATTATGTATTGCACTTAGCTTACATAAATTGGATTCCTCTTATTTACTTTAAACGTGCGCGCACAGCCTGAGCTAAAGTACATATTGTTTTAATTTGTCTTCGCATTATGTATGCAGCGCATCCAGTTTGGCAATATCTTCTTGCAGCGAATTTATATGATGGCGCTGGGATAATTTCAAATGGTGGAGTTTGCTGGTTTACGACCGAATTGCAGCCGGAAATTAAATTAACGACAGCAATAGATCAGAGGAGAATGGCAGGAACAACCTGTTATGTGGTCAGGGAATGACACGTCATCGCTGCAGTTATTACAAAACCACCGACGAAGAGAAACTTAATGTTCAATTTTGTACAACATTTTGAAATAACTTACTAGAACAATTCTTCATGATGTTAATACAACAATTTCAAGAATTATTTATTAATAATCTACTGGAATATCAACAATAATTCGTCATAGTTAAATAATTTCCATTTAATTTCTATTGGAATCGAAAGTTTATTAACCTATATATCTAAACGGGTCTACTTCATCTGCCTGTCAATCATTTGCCCAATCCTCATTAGCCCAACATCGTTAGTCCGACTGTATTGAAATCCCGACATTCGTTTTCCCGACTCTATCGAATTCCCGACATCCGTTATCCCGACATCCATGTGTCCGACTATATCAAATTCCCGACATCCGTTAGCCCGACATTCGTTATAGCCAACATTTTATTAGATTTAGGATGTTGTGGAACGATGTTGGTAAACAGTCACAACACTGTCTTAAACAGACATGCTAAATTCATGCCAATTGAGGAATTAAGCGAGAGAAGGAAGAAAATAGTTGAGTAAAAGATGAAATAGTTGTGATTTCCTTAATGTCCGAAAGGACAGATTGTAAATGTCGTGGCAACCACACAAACAAAATAAAAAAGTAAAATGTACCTAGAGTAATTCCTTCAAAGGTCATACTGTTCTTCGAAGACACTACTCTAAAATCAGACCGAAGAAGTTTGAGCTATGTTTACAATCTTCAAGAAGTCTCCAAATATGTTGGAGAAGGGGTTATTGAAGCCAGCTGTCTGCATATTGAGAAGAATATTGAAAATGTGGATTGATTAATTTGAATATAGCTGTCTGTTTAAGACACGCAGCGTACAGTGTTGTCACTGTTCACCAACATCCATAATCTAAGAAAATGTTCGCGATAACGAATGTCGGGAATTTGATACAGTCGGGCTAATGGATGTCGGGCTAATGAGCGTCGGACAAATGATTGACGGGAAATCTAATGTCGGGACTTTGAGCGGGACTTTATCTAAACAAACTGACTGAAATTTTGATTTTCTTTTCCTTTGATATTTCTTTATTGTAGCATTTTATGTTTGGGGGAAATATAAGAAAATGAAGTTTATATGAACATGAAAAGTTGAATGATTAAGGAAAGCGTCAAATAAGAAAATCAAATAGCGAAGTTCAATATTGACAAGTTCGCTGATTAAGTAGGTCTGTTTAGTCTGTTAATTATACAAAAGAGGAGGGAAATGCACGAGCGATTTATAAGATTTCGTTCATTAAGCGGCCGAAAAAAGAGGAAACGTTAAAATATATATTTTCCGGGCGGAGGGACAGAAGGAGGGTGAGGGGAAGGAAGTGGATGAGAGACGGGAGACGAGGCAGTTGGAGAAATTGTTCTGTTTGCCTTCGGAGCCTGTAAAAGCGACAGTTTAGATGTTAAATGCCCTCAAAGGATGTGCTAATCAGTGGAAAGGGCTGAAGGCAAATTTTTCAAAGGGGTCTTGACTTGAAAGGCATCCAGATGGAGGAAGAGAGATGAGCGAGCGCGCGAGAAAAAAAAAAGAAAGAAGCAAAGATGAAGAAAGAAGAGAGCAAGAAAGAAATGGACGGGGAAGAAAAAAAGCAACATGGAAACAGGAAAGCGTCGTGCAAATCTCAAGTCGGTTTTTAGTGCGGTGGATTGACAAATCAGGAGCAGGGCTGAAAAGGGCATCGCGACGCGCCGTGAATAACAAACGGGGGGCGCCGCCAGTCAAACGTCTCCCCGTTGCCACCACCGCCGCCTTTCGCAAACTCTTTCCGAATTATGTAGTTTCCACCTAAGGGCGAACGAAGTTCTACGTAGAAAGATAGAAAAAACAAAACGAAAATAGGAAGTTTCGTTGCCTGATTAACAAAGTGGACATGGGAACCACGGAACGAAACGAAAGTTTTATTTAGATCCGACTCCGGGGGACGATAAATTATGCATCAGTTCCGCAACTAATATTGTCTGGTGGTAGCGAAATGCAATTACACAACTCCTGTACACCTCGAGTACATGGAGAAGCAAGGTGGTGTTTGTTTCATGGACTATTACCGACCTCCTCGATAACTGCAAAACCTATTACCTCGGATTTTGATACGGCTGCAGCGGTTACCTCTTTGCATCAATCATAAAGCCGTACAAAGCATTGTTTCTCCTTTTTACTGCTGCAATAAACGCCATGCAATATTCGCACTCCGGAGGACACCCATTATCCTCAATACGCGTTTCAAATTATGCAAAGAATATTTGATGCATGCGCACATTCAAAACTCATTTGTTTCACATCCCGTTAAACATGCTGCGATATTTCATACGCTCAGTAAATATTATACAAATATGTCAACTATTGATTTTGTAGTGCATATTATTCATCGCGTTATTTTTGCACTGCCGCTTTCCATTTGATTTTTATACCAGTAAATACACATTTTAGATTCCAGCTCATTCAAAATAAAACACACAAATTCCAATAAAAAACTGTTAGTAATATGGTAAATTATTGTTATTATAAACCAAAAACATATACAATTAACAACACTTAATTATAAATTAGTCTTACATACTAAGAACGAAACGGTTAAGAGTAAAATATTTAAAATTTTAGTAAAGTTTACGAAACTATTTGAGATTTTGGAATAGTTATTTTTATAGTTTTTCTTTTAGTATTGGTTCACCATTTAGATTTTAAATCAAGTTTGAGAAACACTTTAATAATTTAGAAAAGTTGAGGAAATTATTCGAAATTTTGGAACAGTTTTTGAAATATGACAAATATTGATAAATTTATATGAAATTTTGGAAAAGTTGTCGAATCGAATGGAAGCTCCTTGAAAATATGAAATACTGGTCGTGTTTTTATAAAATTTTAGAATATGTTTGAAATTTTGTAAAAGTTGATTAAATTCTTTGAATTAAAGTCTACAAAACTTCATTAAATATTGTAGTTTTGCGAAAATTTTGTAATCTTTAGGAATGTTGAAATATTTTTCAACAAAAATACTCTTGAAATTTAGGAAAAGTTGATGAAACTATGAAATATTATCCGATCAACTACTAATTAAGATTAAAGTTTAAATAATTTTATATTTATGTGGTCAGACGCAACGGTATTAACCAGTAAATCAGAATTCCGTTTTTTCATGTATTCTAAAGATTCACATAATAGTTATTAAGTACATTAAACAACAAGAAATAGGACTTAGTTGATATGAAAACAACAGCTAAAGTACACAAAGTTGAATACTTATATTCGAGAAAAACTGAAATAATAATGTAAATGACCTTAAATTTTTACTTAACTCAAAGAGGAGCTGAATTTTCGTACGTTTATTGCTTAAAGACTAGTTTTGAACAATTAAAAACAAGATTATTATATTTAACAACATAAAATAAGATACTTAGTTAATATGAAATACCACTTGTATGCACAAAGTTGAATGTTTGACTTAAAAACATTCATGAAAAAACTGAAGTAATATTGCAAATGACTTTAAATTTTCACTTAACTCAAAGAAGAGTCAAAACTGCCGCACTGAAAACCAGTTCTGAAGAAATGAATCCAAGATCTGTCTGCAGAACAAAAAAGAATACTGTAATTATTAAAATGTTTGTGTCATCGCATGAAGTCAATTTCACGGCAGTAATTTTATGAAATGCATTTCATTAGAGCCGCATTATTACAGATTATTGACGGAATTCTATCCGCATTCATGTTGTTTCAAGGCACACAGAAGAATAACGTTACTACGAATTACCATAATAATGCGCTTACATAATCGGCCCTGATTAACTGCGTAATGTTTTATAAAATTCAATCTAAATTCTGATGGTTCCATAATTTAAATGGCTTTCCGTCTTCATATTCATCTTCATCATGTAAATATAATATAATAACGTTGTTTCCACAAACGCAAATGGATTTGGAATAATTCGTGACGGTTAATCTTCATATGAAATGCAATTATAATTTTCGAGTGAAACGCAAATGATTTCGATATAATTACGTAATGATGAGCGAAACGAATCGCGAGGCTTCATCGCATCCTCTTCTTCCACTAAACACTGTGGAAAAGCAAACCCGATGCGCAGTTCCAGTTTAATCAGAGAGATTTACGAGCGTTATAAATTCGGATGGACGGGATTAAGAGGAAACATAAAGTGTGTACAATAAGTTTGAAAGACGATAACACTTGCTGCGCGTGTATAAATCGAGGGGACAAAAGCGGAAATCACCTGAAACCGAAAAGGAAAAATGAAATGGAAAATGAGACGAGCAGAAGTAGATGAGCTCCGAGTGCACTATTTCCGTGCGATTAAAATGCGAAGGAAATCGTACGCCATTTAATAACTTTTCCGCTCCCGGGGAAAGATCCGACGAACTGGATTTCTCTTTTTCTCGTTCTGCAGCTTCGGCTTCTTCTGCCCCATCCAGTTACCATTGAATGCCGACCAGTAATTAAGTCGAGTGCAGAAGGAGATCTATTTATAGACGACGGCGGGTTTCGACATCATCATGCCTTGTTAACCACATAAACCGAAGATTATAAAGTCTTTGCCATTGCTCCTTGGGAGCCGATTGATTCATAAATTTCTACTGTTGCTATAATCCCTTCTGAAGGCATCCGGAGCGGAGGGGAAGCAACAATATTGCTGCGACCCTTAAATCGGCCGAGTGGAAATAAAATTCGACGGGCAATTCAATTAGCTGCACGGATCTGGATGGCTTCATCTTATTTCCCAGTTTCCTTATCAATGGATAAGATTAACCGGGGCCCCGGTTATCCGGCTAATTGAAAGTGGACTTGGGAGAAGCGAGAGAAAAAGAGAAGATTCCAGTGGCTGAATCGATATTGGACACGGTTAGAATCGAAATTTATTAAATACAATAGATGAGGGAGTAGTTGCGGGGGAGGAGGAAGATGATGGTGTTTTGGGAAAATGTTCGTTTTAATATCAAAGCGCGGTGCGGTGCTTAAAGTGTCTTTGAATAGATACAATGGAAGCTATTCCGAGTAAATCTCCTTTCGGGCTGCTTTATCTGTATCGAACCGATGCCATTCTTAAGGGAAGCACCAACGTCTTGACGATAACTTATCAAAAGGAGGGACTTGATTTACGTCCGCGATACCTCGCACGAAACAGCCTTTCCTCTCTCTCTCTCTCCCTCCCCCAATGTCTTCACCCTCCGCCCTTCGCGCTCCTCCTTCACCCGACGCTTCGGCGGACTTAATTCGGATAATTAGACTACCTTCTCAATTACTTCCAGCTTTATCTGCAAACACTATTATCTCCCGCCGTGAAATCATTGTAATTAAGAGGCTGGCGAAGAAAGCTTATTAAAATGATGAAGATCTTCTCTTTATTTCCTACATGAAAGCATTTAACTGAACACAAGAAAAACATAGTACATCTGTAACTACTTAACAAGTTACTTGGCAAATACAGAAATTGAAAAGTTGTACGACAAACTACTCGTACTTGAGATAGTCAAATCAAGTCTGAAAGTATACGTAATTACATAAATAGTTCAAGTTCTTACAAAAAAGTGGAATTATTGCACTAAAGATAAACAATTACACATTTATCCATTATTACAATAAAAGCTAGAATTGTGAAAAAAATCAAGATTTTGGAACTTAACATATTAAATAATAATAATAATACATTTATTGGCCAAAAATACTATTTACAACAAAAATAGCACAAGAAAGAGAAAAAAAGGCGAGACCAAAAAATGAATTATTGCATTAAAATTAAAGAATACTTGAATTACTTAATTTATTTCATTAAAAACTACATTTAGGATTGTTTGAAGAATTTGGAACATATCTTCTTAAGATTGGTAAATTTGAAGTCTCACACTGTTCAAGATTTTTAGTTTGTAATATCTAAATGTTAGCAAAATGCTTCCAAAATTTGATTTATCCCAGCAAAAATATATTATCAATTATAAACATTATTACTCACTTATGTGACCAAAGGGCTATTGACGTAAGTCATTCTGCCCAGAATATTATCAAATATCTTAAATTTATCCTGTAAAAAGCTACAATTCCGAAAATTCGATGATTTGAGCTTAAAACTAATAATTTTCTTTTTCTAATATTGTTGAGAAAACTAATAATTATTGAGAAGATATTCTCATAAGATAATGCAAATGTACATCCACACTATACGTGACAAGTGACAGATATTTATGTCTCTTGTTACGCGTAGTGTGGATGCAGCAGTGCAGCAGATAAGATCCAGTTATTAGAGATATTTGTAATATAAGATCGAGCAACGAAAAACAAAACCTTTCGGATGGAAATGTTAATGATAAGTCTATACAGTTTCTTCGGTCGTTTTGTATTATTGCTGTTTACTATGCATGTAACCCGAGCGTTGCGTTCCGGATACACGGTCATTCGCCTTATGATAGGCTTGTAATATTTTATGTTAAGTGCATACACGGTTTACTGCAAAATGAAACCTATTACATACACAAAAAAAAGTTTGAAAACCTTGTAACTTCTTATTTATAAATTGATAAATTATTTATAACAAAATGGCATAATTATATATCAGAATTTACAGATTATATAATGAAATCCAAAATACTGAAAAATAATAACTAGAAAACGTTCTAAAAAGTTCAAAACTTTAAAAAAATCCAAATATTTTTGTCTGGAAGTACAGTTTACTTTACTTTAACTTTTCAACATCAATTATATTATTGTTACAATCAAACAAATATATTAATGTAACAGAATTTACAGATTACATAATTAAATACAAAATGCTGAAACATTCAAACCAGAAAACGTTCAAAATTGAAAAAAAATCAAAATATATACAATTTTCTTTATTTTAACTTTTCAACAACAATGATAATTATATTATTGTTAAACAAACAAACAAATATATTAATGTAACAGAATTTACAGATTACATAATTAAATACAAAATACTGAAAAATTAAAACCAGAAAACGTTCAAAATTTTAAAAAAATAATCTAAATATATACAATTTTCTTTATTTTCTCTTTTCAACATCAATTATAATTATATTATTGTTAAACAAACAAACAAATATACCAATATAATAGAATTTTCAGATTACATAAGTAAATTCAAAACGATGAAAAATTAAAGCTAAACAAAAAGTTGTAAATTATAACTAATTGTAATTTTTAATGATTTTTAGCAAGAAAATACAAATTTAAATTTAATAACTACAGGAATTATAAATTTTGATAATATTCACTAATAATTACAAAATATTCAGTACAAAAAAGAAAAAGAAATAAAAATTGTATTACTGCAAAGGGCTATTAACCATAGGTCTTTCTGCCCATATTTTTTTCTGTTTAATAAATATAAATTATGTAAAACCGTATTTTTTCGAAAACAGTTTTTGTCGACAATTTTCTTATTCTAAATTATATTGGAATATACTGCATTAATTAATATTATTATTCTTGAAAAAGTCTACTTTTTCACATTCTATTAGTCTCATTTCTGTACATCCATACCTCGCTATTCTTCAATTAAGGCACGTTTTCGATTTACGGCTTAAAACGTTTCGCTATAACGGCAAAAGAAACTGTTTCTCCGTGTCGATATATCTACATGTTACCAATCTTGCGCAAGCGCAATAATTGATTCCTTATACGGCTTTTCGCTTTGCGGCTAAGTTTCGTGGAACGTATCTAGGCCGTAAAGCGAGGTACGGGTGTATTCAGATCACAATTATTAGAAATGTAACAAACCAAACACGTTCACTCAATTTACACAAAACCGAAGGATACAGTGAGTGAATGATGTCCAATTTGGGAGAGAAACCTTTTAACAAATGCAAATCCAAAAGCTACGAAACTTCGCTTTATTCGAAATGAATGTGATCTGAAAACAAACAAACAAAAAGAGACACGGTATTGTACTCTATATAAGCGTACCATATTTGATCATTTAGAAAGTCTAATCGGATTTTGATCCGCCTACTCTGCCAAACGCATTCACCGCACGAGCTTACGAAATTACGTCTGCGTTACTACACAATGGTCACCAATTTGTTTATGAGTCTGCACTCCAGATTTTCTTATTCATATTAAGGATAACCATAGTCGAATGTAAATTGCCAGGATAAGATTTATATCGATTCGGAGAGGCGGAAAGCTAGCATATTTCGCTACGTATAAATGATAATGTTCTATTATATGAATGTCCTCCTACCTCAATAAAAAAAAACGTAAAGTTTATAACAACAACTTAATTTGAAAACAGAATTTTCAATATATTACAAAACAAAATAATAAATATTTCATGTAAGCAATAGTGTTAATATTTATTGTAATAACATCTACACAATACAACAAATAGCATGTTATGTTATTGTTTCAAAGAGCTATTGACTCTTTATCCCTCACAACATAACATTTTGAAAGGAAACAAATTACACCCATACCCATACGGCATTTCGCTTTAAATTCATTCTTCAATAAAGGAACGTTTTCGATTTACGGCCTAAAATGTTACCAATATTGCGCAACAATTGATTCCTTATTTGGCTTTTCGCTTTGCGGCCAAGTTTCTTGGAACGTATCTCGGTCGTAAAGCGAGGATTGGGTGTACTATTTTATAAAGTATATGTTTACACTTTACAATTTTATCATGTTATATCTTCATATTTTCCCGAATAAGATAAAAAGAATGGAATTATTATTCATTTGCTTTGTTTTATAGATATTATGAAAGGAAGATTTAGTTTCCACGTAAATGAAAACATTAAGTCAAAAAAAAATGAAAGTAATAATTCTTATTAAGCATGCAAGAAAATCATTCTATCGAAAAAACTGTTTGAATGATCAGAAAACAAATAAGAAAAAGGAATATTTCATCCCCAAATAATTAAAAGTCTTGGGTATTAACTGCGAACCGCACAATGAGAATAAAAAGACAAAAAAAACACAAAGCCTTGAATAGCATAAAAGAAAATTGTAAATGTCTTCGCCGATTGGTATCGACGTTAAGCAATTATTATACTTTTTCCCTCCCTCTAATTCCGAGCTCCGGTTTCTCAGAACAACAAACGAGATGAACCAAAAGAAAAAACGCGGAAAATACGCAAAAAAATATATAATGTTAGAAGGAGGAGGGTCTTGATCATTGAACGGTAAAGAATTTAATTAAAAACAATCTAATTACGAAAAGCCGAAGGGGGGTTTAAAAAAATGCAAATAAAAAAAATAAACAACGACAAAAGTCATTTATTTACCGGTTTTCCTCCTACACTTTTTATACAGACATTTAACCAACCAACAAAAAAAAAACGTTATTTTTCTTCCATTGATGAAAGCCTTTGATGCGGGAAAGTTAACCAATGGTAATGACGTCGTCGGAATAAATAAACTCGTTATGAAGGATGAACTGGGTGGAAGAGAATAAGATGCGAAGACCGGTGTCATCCTCGGAGAAGGTGGTCCTCTCCTGCGACAAAGAGCAGCAAATGGAAATGATGAATGGGGAGACGCTTGTTAACAGAAAGGCGATTCAATTTTTTCGCATTTTTTTTTCGCATGTTCCTCGTCCTTTAAGAGGGTAAGAGTGTCAGGACGACAGCGTAATGCCCAGGATAAGTCAATAAATTACAAGGCTCGGAATATATAAAATCAATGCAGGAATTCGTTCGGTGACAAGAAGAAGGACGACGAGAGAAGACGCGCACGGACGTTGAATCCTTAAATAGATCGAGGAGTCCGATCGTTGGGCGTTTTGTGAAATGAAAGCAGAAAAAAAAAGGAGAGAGGATTGAGCGAGAAAGAAGGAGGAGAGCTCGAAATATTTTAATTTCCCAAAGAGTGTTTTCGCCTTTGGAGGATCGGCCAATTTAGTTTGAATAATGGCGAGGGATTGACTGCGATGGTATTTTTAGCTTCCTTCCATACGTGCCTCCTTCCATTTCGGAGGCCATCCGAAATTATATGCGTCTTTAATGCATTGTCTGTCCCTGGAAGTATTGTATAACTCTCTTTGGTGAACTTTTCCGTCAGACGCAAATTACTTACAAAACTTGGACCCGGATCCCAACTAAATGGAAAATAAATAAATAAATAATCCCGTCTGGATTGTCGCAGCAGCCGAAGGCAACACGAAAGAATAGATTTATAACTGACGAAAAAAAAGAGGCTAGAGTATTAAATTGAAGCGCCTCCATAACTCCGGGATTACCGAGGATAATTGAATTCCCCAATCACTTGATAAGAGTAGCGAAACAATCCCTCCGAGCGCGATATTCATTTCATAAAAATACCATCGGAGCCAATGGAAAATTACACGAAACGAACCCAAAACCGATTGGTAATTGGTATTATTTCAATCAATTGTGGTAATTTCAATAGAATAATGTATTAATTTCTCTAAATTAAATGTAAACAAACCAGTAATTAAACTAGTTTCTTGTATAATAATCATCATGTTTATTAAACACAAAACGTGACTAAACTGATAGGGACTTAAGTCTTTCGGCCCTAATGTTGCATATATTATCAAATGTATTGTTTTTTTATTGTGTCAGTAAGTTTATTTACAATCTATTCAAGTTGAACAATAAGTAAATTTGGTCACATTGGGTGACATTGATCAGATAGTCTATCCCGGTGGATGTTTACCATTATTTTGCTGTTGTCAAGTAAGTCAATTGCAAGAACATTATCATGTAATTCCTCCAGTCTGTTTGTGTATCTGCTACTAAACATCGGTATTATATCCTGAACATGGAGATCTTCATGTATTTGACTATTTGAGATGAACCACGGTGCCCTGATGATACTTCTTAGGCATTTTGATTGAAATGTTTGGATAATTTGTATGTTCGATTTGCTGGCTACAATCCATAATTAGATACCATAAGTCCATACTGGTTTAAAGATTACCTTGTATATTAATAGTTTATTCTCCGACTTTTGTCCTAACAACCAATAAAGTTTTCTAAACTTTATTTCTAATTGTTCCCTCTTAGCCTGAATGTGGTCTTTCCAGGAAAGCCTTCTGTCGAGATGCATACCTAAGTATTTGACTTTAGTTGATTTGGGCAAATCTTGTCCATTTAGTCTAACTGTTGGGCAGGTGTCTTTCTTCAGTGTGGATGTGATATGTACTGATTTCATTTCATGAACGGAAATTCTCCAATTTTTAAGCCATTCCTGTAGTTTGTCTAAATTTTCCTGCAGATGTTCAGATGCTACTGCTGGATTCTCATCCGATGCTAAAATTTCTGTATCATCAGCAAATGTTGCAATTGTTGTATTATTACTTTCGGGAATATCTGCCGTATATAGTATGTAAAGCAGTGGTCCTAAAACACTTCCCTATGCCATCCCTGATTCTATTGGATGAAGATCAGAGTATTCGTCTTCAATCTTTGCCTGGAACATTCTATTTTCCAGATATGATTTTATTATTTTATAATAATTATATTGCAATTTCTTCTTTATTTTGTATAGTAGACCGGAATGCCACACTTTATCGAACGCTTGTGATATGTCCAAAAAGGCAGTCGAGTTAACAGTATTTACTACTCTATTTACTTGCTCTATTATGACGTGCTTGCTACGAAAACCAAACTTATGGTCTAGACACAGAAAATAAAACACAATTATTGCAATTCCTGCAAAGGGCTTAGACCATAGGTCATTCTGCACTAATATTGTATTTATGTATTTAACAATTTCTACCAATTTCATAAACATCTTGTCTCTTTTAGAATTGATATTAAAATATTTGATATGTATCATTTATTTTATCGTGATTGTTAAATGTTGTGCATTGAAAGTATGATTGTTTTGCTTAATTAGAAGTTAATAGTTTTGATTATTAGTATTATTGTCTACAAGTTACTTAAGATCAATATTACGTTGTTATTGGATTTTGCAGCAATTGTTAACATAAATATTATCATATAGTTACAACTCAGTTCACTCTGGCTCAATTTACGCCAATTTACAATAACGCCGCTGCGCAATTCGCAGTGTACTTCACTGTACCTTCTAGAAATGTCTTAGTATATTAATTATTAGAAAATATAGTAATAATATGGAAAAAATAGAAGCCTCAAAACAGTTTCGTTAGAGCATTATTGTTTAAATATATATTATACATTTTTCTGTCTGTGTATGTTGCAAAAATGTTGTTATTATTATTAGTAACAAAATAAGTAGTAATAATAGGTTTCAACAAAGTAACAATACTTAATTTCTAGTAAAATATTGTTTTATAAATATAATCAAAATATTAAAATTTGAATAATTAATTTAATATATAATTGTAGACATAATAAAAATGAAAATATCTAAACTAGTTATTTCAATAATAATAACAATATATATTGCAACAACAATTAGAATAATTACCAATTAGTCCTTCAAAACGCTATAGATCCGAGATCTTTCTGCCCTTAGGTATTATTTGAAAGTCAATGATATTTTACTTGAATTTAGTTAAAAGTGTTAACTAAACATACGAGTGTTTTGAGATACGAGCGAGCGATATTTTGCTTTGAGATGAGAGCAAGATTTGAGATACGAGGAATCTCACACTACACCGTTGCACACGACACCAACAGTTTCTCCAACCTCAGACTAATTGCTTTGAGATACGAGCAAGGTTACGGAATGAATTAAACTCGTATGTCGAGGTACCACTTGGAATGAACATTTACATTGAGATTCTCTAGTTTTATTTTATGAGAATATGAGATAATATAGAACGAATTCTTTCATTCTGGAGTCTAATTGACTCATAATATAATTCTATTCTATTTAGTTAATTTATTCCTGATAATTAAGCATAAACATGAAAATAAATAACCTTCAATCGTAAATATCATGAATGTAATGCATGAGTTAATTATAACTTCAATAAATCTAATCCAAATAAAATTTAACACTAATAACACTAAAGTAAAACATTAATTACAAATTGAGAGAAGTTCCGAAATTATGCATATCACCGCTGCATTCCGTAATTGAAAAAGTGGAGAGATATACTTGTTTCGACTATTTCCATGGGAACGGTTCTAGATGATTTCCATGTTAATTTCCCGATCTCATTCAAATCATGGAAGTCTGAATTGAAACAAAATCAAGAGAAACATCGCAGTGAACGCATTAAGAGACCCGGAGTGCATTTAATTGCCACTGCCGGACAGGAAATTGTTAAAGCATTTCGTCATTAAGAGCAGCGGCAGAATCGGTGAGGAAATAAGACCAAAAATCCAATCCGTTACGCAATCCACTCACTATACAAATCTGTGTGTGTGTGTGTTACCGGGAGAAATGCGATACCCCCAATTAATAACGGCCAACGCAATCGTCTTTAAATCAAGAGTGTTAGAATGAGAAATAAAGGAGATAGAAGGTGTTGACGAAATTTATTAATTGCGTTTGGGATGCTGTACACCTCCGAGATGAGGGTTATTTATATGAGGGAATAAAGGTGTATTTAGTGTCTCCGATTAATTTTCCTTCAAAACTTAACGCACACGGTTGTAGTGGAGGGAATCGATTTGTCTTATGCAAATTTATTATAATATAATTCTTACGTGGTGTTTGATGGAAGTTGCGTGTATGGATTTCGGTTCTTTCGTTTTTCTTCTTTACTTGTTATGCTAAAAATGGGTCAAGTGTAAGATTGCTGAATGAATAATTGGCGCCTATTCGAAAACATCTTCAATTAATTTATGATTAATTTGTTTATTTTAAAATATTTGATTATTTACATTTTTCATAACTCATGTATTACATAGTCAAAAACAAAGTTATTCAAATATTTTCTGCTCATAGTACAAAAATTAAATTGAAGTAGTATGTTTGTTTATTACTTAAGAACTTTGACTATAAAAAAACTATTAGTAGATATTTCTTTTGTAAATAGTTTCAATTAAAATTCACCTTGAAATGGTCATTATTAATAGCAAGAACAAGCTAGTGATTATCTAAGAACAATACACTTAAAGTACAACCACACTACGAGATTTATTAATTACGTCTACCGAAACTATTGTATATTTACTTGAAAATTTCAGAATTCTACAGATTATATATGCTTTCTGTACAATAATGAATAGGTATGCGTGTATTTCATGAATTAGTAAACATTAAATAATAATACAGAACTGTATCCAAAACTAGAAGACAACTAGTTTACAAAATATGCAAAAACTGGTTAGTGTTGTTTTGGAAAATGAAAAAATCTTATTAAATTAGAAGAAATTGAAAGTAAATAGTAATGTTTATTGTTTGATTTTGTAAAAGCATAAGAAAAGTAAATAGTTGTAAGAAAATTTAACAATTTGTGTTCCATTTGAATTATGATTTGTACTCGTATTAATAGAAGATGTAAATTTCATAATGCAATGTATTAAGGTGAAGAATTAAGTATAATTAGTTAACAATAGCAACTTTATCAATAAATCTTACAAAAATCTTATAGATTGTTACGCAACATACACAATTGATCATAGTTATTTTATTGTAAGTGAATCATTGTATATAATTCAAATTAGTATAGTTTATTGTCTAACTTGTTAAAAGTATAAAACATTAAATGGTTGAGAGAAAATGGAATATATTTTGTTCCATTTGAATTGTGATTTGTACTCGTATTAATAGAAGATGTAAATATCATAATGTAATGTATTAAAGTGAAGAATTAAGTATATTAGTTAACAATAGCAACTTTATCAATAAATCTTACAAAAGTCTTATAGATTATTATGCAACATACAAAATTGATCATAGTTATTTTTTGTAATTGAATCATTCTATATAATTCAAAGTAGTATAGTTTATTGTATAACATGTTAAAAGTATACAAAATGTAAATAGTTGTGAGAAAATTGAACATTTTTTGTTCCATTTGAATTATGATTTGTACTCGTATTAATAGAAGATGTAAATTTCATAATGAAATGTATTAAGTTGAAGAATTAAGTACATTAGCTAACAATAGCAACTTTGTGAATAAATCTTACACAAATCTTATAGATTGTTACGCAACATACAAAATTGATCAGTAATTTTTGTGATTGAATCATTCTATATAAATTATGTCGTGACATTGTATAAATCACTATTCTAGAAAATTTCTAAGTTTTCTGTATAATAACTAATATATTCAATATTTTTAAATAGAAGACAAAAATTTTACAAAATATACAAGTGTGTTATTTTGAAAAATTAAAAAATCTTGTTAGATGAGAAAATAACTGGTATAATTTATTGTTTACCTTGTTAAAAGTATATAAAATATAAATGATTTCAAGAAAATGGAATTTACTGTTTTCGTATTAATAAAAAAAGTTAATTCTATAATACATTGTAATTATGTGTTGAATTTCATATATAAGTTAACTATGCTGCTGTTGTTAATAAATTTCATAAATATTTTAATCATACTTGATTCTAGTCATTAGTTTTTCATAGTTTAAATAGAATAATTTGTTATAGTTTTATTCATTTCAAAGATCCAAATGTTCTTCTTTTATGATTATATATAATTCAAAATTAGCACTGTAAAAGTCTATAATTCAGAATTCCACTAAATATATGTATAATTACTAATAAGTACAGTATTCTTTGATGAAATTATAAAAAAAAATATCATATTACATAACAATGGTTAAAACTAAACAATTTTTAAAAGAAGGCAACTAGCTTACAAAATATACCAAAAAAAGTTTAGTGGTATTTAGGAAAATGAAAAAAGAAACAATTATTAGAAGAAATTGAAAGAAAATAGAAAAAAAAAATGGATTAACTTTATAATAGCGAGGCCGAGTGGTTAGGAGCACTGCATCACTTAAATCTGATGCGAAAGGTGCTGGTTCGAACCCACCGCTGACCGACAATATAGATCAAGACAGTGACTACAGCAATTTGTAATTGGTTTATAGAAAATGGATCAATTTATATTCAATTTCCACTCGAATTAATCGAAGATGTTAAACTTATTGAGGTGAGGAATTTAGTATATTACTTAACAAAGGCAGCATTATCAATAAATCTTCTAGATTGTTACCCAATACCCAAGATTGATCCTAGCCCATCAAACAAAGGAAACGTCGATGCATTAACAACCCTTAATGAATTCATAACAGCTTATATTACTAGTCGAAGCTAGAGGTAGAGAACGCATTGGAAACGGTCATTAATGGATTAACATAAAAATTAATATTAATAAATGCCGGTCCATTGGTATGCAAATTGCCTGCATCCACGTCCTATTTAGTCGATGATTTATGCGAAACAAAACGATAATAATTATTTTTTACGTTCCTTAATTATTTCGATATATATTAAAAACCGTGACAATTCAATTTGTTCGAGCATCCAATCTAAATATTCATCATTCATTCATTTATTATTAATATTAATACTAAATAAGTCCACATTTCCATTTCCAAAGTTAAACTGTTCTCATTTACAATTAGATCGAAATACTAACTATCCCACATTCGTATCAACATTAAGACGTAATAAAACAGAACAAAAGCATATTTTTTCTTTGATAATACTTTCTATTATCTGTAGAGGAATTACAGGTTTTATCGCAGTAATTAATTCTTGTAAGTGAGATTATCTGGGCAGTCGTTCATTCAATAATGGGCTACGTCCATCCTTACACGTTAATTAATTGTGTCACTTACATACGTTTCTTGGAACATTCAGTGTTTTAATTGACAGCCCGAATGCGTTTTTTTTTTGTAACGAACTATTGATATCATTCGAAGATTTAAATAATTACTTCTCATATTCCCTTCATCAATTAGCTACATTCTATGTCAGTCAGAGTTTTATATTTGACTTCTATAATACAAAAAAATATAAAGGTTCAGAATTAATAACTCAACACATTTATATTACATACTTTTTCACTTACGTAACTTTCTCGGAACGTTTCAATTATCGGATCAAAGCTTGTCCTTTGTATTGGATTATCAATACCAACAGGATTTTGATAATTAATGACATTTGACTTATCAAACAATCCATTTCTTATCAACAATTAATTATAATATTTGTCAGTTAAGATTCTTCAAAAAATACAAAATAATTTAAGTCTTCTCTATTGGAATATTTGGGATTGGAAACTTATATAACTAAAACATGAATTTATATATGAATTTACTGGAAACTTTAGAATACGTTTAATTATTATATCAAATTTAGCTATTTCTGTTCTATTGAATTGTTAATATCACTCATTTACAAGTGGAATTTCAATAATTAATGAGTTTAATTTAATTACAAACCTCGCTACATAAATTGTTCATCAAAGTTTTTAGATCTCTTAATTAAAATGCTAATTAATGGGTCAAATCTATATTTGGATTGCATTATTAATATGATTCAAATGGAGTAAATAATGAATGGTAGACTTCTTCAAAGAGTTTTTCTTCATCAATTAGCTATAATGTTTCTAGGCCAAAGTTATGAAAAGTTTGGTGTATCAATTATAACTTCTATACTAACGATTAATAATAGAGAAAAGTATTAATAACTTAGGTTGAAATGATAAATCAAATGTAACTTTAGAGCAGTTATTACATTTTTTTTATAAATAATTTAATGAATTTCTTTATTATCTAATCATTACATACAAATACAATTAACTAAGTCTTAAGACAAACCTTTCTTAGAGTTTTCATGCAACGAAACACTTCGTGAATCTTGGTATTTCACGAAACAACATGTTTATTTTATAGAGTAGATAATAATGCATAATCATTAAAATATAAATAACAGGTAGAAAAACCTTGATTTTGGCCAAATTTGGACAAATAAAGATACCGAAAATAATGTTAATAACAATTTAAACAAATATTAATTATTCTCAACCATGTTTTCATAGAACATTGTTTAGAAAAGCTTGTAATGCAATACCTTATCAGCACTATTTAAAACCGTACTAATCGAGATCTTTAAAACTGTATAAGTATAAAGTATAAAGAGAAATGTTGAAAACCAAAATATGTGAGGTAATTTCTGAAAATCCGTATTGATCGAAACCGGACTATTCTATATATGCTTAAATCTTACAGTGAAACGAATTTGAATTGTATTCAAGGTATGCAGTTGTTCAAATATGCTTTACATAGCAAAGGATGTAATTAAAGAATGTTCAATTCCATAGAACAGAAAATCCATTTCTTCAACTTTGACAGTCAATTACAGCAAAACGACATCTGTTACAACTATACAAATATATTTGTTTTAAAGAGTGAATATTCAGCATTAATTTGAATGATTAATTATTAATTTGTCGCAATTAGTTTTCGAGATATAAGCAAAAATGTAAAGAGACTGCTTTTTTTAGATGCTTAAAAAACATTTCTTCAACTTTGACAATGAATTACAGCAAAATGACAGGCGATACAACTATAGCAATATATTCATTTTGAAGAGTGACTACTCAGCTTTAATATATAATATAAGTATAAGTATAAAGTACTCAGAAAGAAAAATTGAAACATTGAAAACCAAAATATGTCAGGTAATTTCTTAAAATCCGTATTGATCAAAACCGGACTATTCGAAGTATTTCTGTTATGCTTAAATCTTACAGTGAAACGTATTTGAATTGTATTCAAGGTATGCAGTTATTCAAATATGCTTTACATAGCAAAGGATGTAATTAAAGAATGTTCAATTCCATAGAACAGAAAATCCATTTCTTCAACTTTGACAGTCAATTACAGCAAAACGACATCTGTTACAACTATACAAATATATTTGTTTTAAAGAGTGAATATTCAGCATTAATTTGAATGATTAATTATTAATTTGTCGCAATTAGTTTTCGAGATATAAGCAAAAATGTAAAGAGACTGCTTTTTTAGATACTTAAAAAACATTTCTTCAACTTTGACAAAGAATTACAGCAAAATGACAAGCGATACAACTATAGCAATATATTCATTTTGAAGAGTGACTATTCAGCTTTAATATATAATATAAGTATAAGTATAAAGTACTCAGAAAGATAAATTACTGCATAAAGAGAAATGTTGAAAACCAAAATATGTGAGGTAATTTCTTAAAATCCGTATTGATCGAAACCGGACTATTCGAAGTATTCCTGTATATGCTTAAATCTTACAGTGAAACGTATTTGAATTGTATTCAAGGTATGCAGTTATTCAAATATACTTTACATAGCAAGGATGTAATTAAGGAATGTTCAATTCCACAGAACAGAAAATCCAGCGTCAAACATAACGGGCCTTAAATCAGGGTAAGGAAAAAAAGGACTCTGAACTCGTACCACACCTGATGCACCTCAAGCTTAAAAAAAACAATTAAAATGCCACCTAAGAGATCGGGAAATGTTAATGAAACCCCTCGTCCTTCTCCAAGTTCTTTGAAAATAAAGCGATCCATAAAATACGTGTCGCAGCTACCGCATTCCCATTTCCAACCCAAAAAAAAACCGTCCAGCAGAAATATTATTACCAGAAGAAGAGAACAAAAAAATTGCAAACATTTGAAACGCTGAACAAAAACAACCGACACAAAACTAATTCCGAAACGAACGGATTCATTCTCATCATTTACATATTCCGACCGCCGAATTCGCTACAATATTTCTATTCTAATCAATTATGCAAACGTCGCTCCGCAAGATTTATGCAGATTCGATATATTAATACATACATTTTTATTATCATTTTATTCTCATTTTACGTAACACTCGATGCTAGTTAGTTGTTTTTTTCGTGTTCGATTTTCGTTTTAATTACGCAAGTCTGCTGTGAAAATAAAATTAAAATAAATTTGGCAAAAAAAGAGGGTAGACAGGGGTTGGTTGGATGGAAAAGGGCAACATTTTGCGGTCGGCGTTTTCAAAAATTTTTTCGCATATCTGTTTCAGCGGAAAATTCGGAATTTATGTTAGCCCGCATTTGCCGGGCAATTTATATTTTGTGGACGAATACGCGCGGAAAATAGAAATATTCAATGGTAAACAGCGATAAATTTTTTAAATGTTGCCCGGTTCGCGATTTCTTGCGCTGCGAACGCGACACATTCACTTGTTTGTTATTACATAAATAATGAAACTTCATATTCACATTTGTTACGTTCGGATTGTACCAATGGTAATAACAAACATAATTTATTGGTTCATTCATTAAAAGATAGTTGTTGTATTTAGCTATTATAAGAGTGTCAGTATCATTAATAATTTACATGTTTTCAGTTTGGGAAGAAATATTTGTTGATTATACCTTATATTAGTTTATCGTGGTTACGGTTAGTTTTGGTTAGTTAATGTTGGTTTAGGTTACTTCAAGTTAGTTTAGTTTACATTTCGTGACATAATAAAACATTTTTGTTTTGGTTCAAACTGATGTAAAGACATCTTAAAAGAACTATTAACTATGTAACTTTAATAACTAAACTAGAATACGGGTTAAATAAGGAATATTTCGCTTGAAAATGAATTTGTCACTTTAAAAATATGAAATACAAATTAAAATGTAAAGAAAAAACAGTGTTTCGATAACTTACCAAACGATTGTTCATGTTTGACAGTCAATTACGTCTAAATGATAAATGATACAAGTATTCCAGTGCATATGTTTTAAAGAGTGAATATTTGTCATTAATCTAGTTATTTAACAATGACTTTTTCGAGCATTATTTGTAAAATATAACACTCCTTTTTTCGTTCCTTAAAAATCATTTCTTAAATTTTGACAGTAAATTACAGGAAAACGACAAATACCACAACTATACCAATATATCCATTATAAAGAGTGACCATTCAGCTTTAATTTAAATGCTTAATTTCTAATTTGTCGCTATTAGTTTTCGAGATATAAGCAAAAATGTAAAGAGACTGCTTTGTCGTTGTTTAAAGAAACATTTCTTCAACTTTGACAGTGAATTACAGCCAAACGGGTAACGATGCAATTACACCAATATACAAGTTTTAAAGAGTGATTATTCAGCTTTAATATGGATGCTTAATTATTAATTTGTCGGTACTAGTTCTCGAGATATAAGCAAAAATGTAAAGAAACTGCTTTTTTCGATGCTTAAAAAATATTTTTTGAAATTTGACAGTGAATTACAGCCAAACGAGTAACGATACAATTACACCAATACTCACGTTTTGAAGAGTAACTATTCAGCTTTAATTTGAATGCTTAATTATTAAATTGTCGTTATTAGTTCTCGAGATATACGCAAAAATGTAAAGACACTGCTTTTTCGATGCTTGAAAAACATTTCTTCAAATTTGACAGTGAATTACAGCAAAGCAACAACTGATACAACTATACAAATATATTTGTTTTAAAGAGTGAATATTCAGTATTAATTTGAATGCTTAACTATTAATTTGTCGCAATTAGTTTTCGATATATAAGCAAAAATGTAAAGAGACTGATTTTTAGATACTTAAAAAACATTTCTTCAACTTTGACAAAGAATTACAGCAAAATGACAAGCGATACAACTATAGCAATATATTCATTTTGAAGAGTGACTATTAGGCTTTAATCTGAATGCTTGATTATTAATTTGTCGCTATTAGTTTTTGAGATATAAGCAAAAATGTAAAGAGACTGCTTTTTCGAAGCTTAAAAAACATATTTTTCAAGTTTGACAGTGAATTACAGCAAAACGACAAAAGATACAACTATGTCGATATATTCATTTTAAAGAGTGACTATTCAGCTTTAATTTGAATGCTTAATTATTCATTTGTTGCTATAAGTTTTTGAGTTATAAGCAAAAATGTAGAGAGACTGTTTTTTTCGATGCTTAAAAAACATATTTTTCAACTTTGACAGTGAATTACAACAAAACGACAAATGATCCAACTATACCAATATATACATTTTAAAGAGTGGCTATTTAGCTTTGATTTAAATGCTTAACTATTAATTTGTCGCTATTAGTTTTCGAGATATAAGCAAAAATGTAAAGAGACTGCTTTTTTGAAGCTTAAAAAACATATTTTTCAAGTTTGACAGTGAATTACAGCAAAACGACAAAAGATACAACTATGTCGATATATTAATTTTAAAGAGTGACTATTCAGCTTTAATCTGAATGCTTAATTATTATATTGTCGGTATTAGTTTTTGAAGTATAAGCAAAAATGTAAAGACTCTGCTATTTTCGATGCTTAAATTTTTTTTTGTGAACTTTGACATTGAATTACAGCCCAACGAGTAACGATACAATTACACCAATACCCACGTTTTAAAGAGTCATTATTCAGCTTTCATTTGAATGCTTAATTATTAATTTGTCGTTATTAGTTCTCGAGATATACGCAAAAATGTAAAGAGACTGCTTTTTTCGATGCTTGAAAAACATTTCTTCAACTTTGACAATGAATTACAGCAAAACGACAAGCGATACAACTATAGCAATATATTCTTTTTAAAGAGTGACTATTCAACATTAATTTGAATGCTTAATTACTAATTTGTCGCTATTACTTCTCGAGATATAAGCACAAATGTAAAGACCCTGTTTTTTCGATGCTTAAAAACCATTTCTTCAAATTTGACAATGAATTTCGCCTAAATGACAAATGATACAACTGTACTATTATATACGTTTTAAAGAGTGAATATTTGGCATTAAGTTAGTAGTTTAACAATGAGTTTTTCGAACATAGTTTATGAAATATAAGCAAAAATGTGAAGATACTTCTTTCAACAATACTTAAAGTTTAACAGGAAATTACGTTTAAATGACAAATGATACAACTGTACTATTATACATGTTTTAAAGTGTGAATATTTGGCTTTAATTAGGCAACTTAAAAATGAAATTTTGGCGCAAACTTTAAGAAATATCAATAAAACGTTTCTTTCATGTAATATGTTGAGAAGAGTAGTGTCTTTTAGACTATATATATTTTTAATATTTCTACAGCAAAGATTCTTTTAGGGATTCCTCTCATTTGACTATTCCATTCACGCTTATCTAATTAGAGGAATCTAATTGGAATCCTCCAGTTGGGATCACGATATTCCGTTCCCATGTCCAGACGCAACCATTTATCATTTAATTAGGGAACACCTCTGCCCATGAAAACGCTCTCTGTCTCTGCTCTAAAAGAAATTGCCTATCAAACAATTTCAGCGGCAGGATCATCCTCGGAAGAATTTGTACCACATACAAAAATAATGAAAACACGCTGTAATGCCCCATTTCAGCTGCTGCTATTTTTGGTCGGCTTCACATATGTGCGACTTTAATTAGCCGTGTACCGATGCTTAAGCCCTTATGAAACGAGTCCTCATTATTATTATTTTAACGTATATATATATATTTCTCTCTCTCTCTCATCTGTGACAGTAAGCTACTAATCCTGGTAGATTTTCACTGGACAAAAACGATGTATGTGCAACATTTTCAAAGTGGTATTATGAAAGGCGAGAGACCGGACATGAATACGGAAAATGCTTGTGTGTGTGTGTGTGTGCGGTTGTGGTGAGGGGATGCGTTTCAACTTTATTTTCCCTTGTGCACGCAATAAATTATTCGCCGACTTCTGTTCTGGACGGACGAAAAATGACCCCGGGGCTCATCACGTTTTCTTTTATTTTGTTTTTTTTTTGCCGTATGGAAAAGATGCGATGGGGGGTCGCGATTATTCTTTTGCATAAAAGGTTCTCCATGGTTGGGTTTTCTGGTCGGACTTTACGGCCGTGCGCATTAAGACAATTGAATTTTAAAACCAGATCCGAACCGAAGTGGGGCAGATTTTCACTCTTATTGCTTTCAAATATTTAGCAGAAAATTTTAATCAAATCTCGATGCCGATTCAAATCGCTTTGAAAATCGACTCACCATCATGAATCGACCGCATTAGTCCTGATCCTTAAAATCATTAATTAACTTCAACCATTCCCACCGTTCTACTTGCTTGATTACTTATAGAAGTACCTCGTATAGTGCGGTTTCTATCAGTCCAGATTCACTATAGACACGTCTGAAAACTAAAAATTAGCAAAATTGAGTATAGTAACAATGAATAGGTCGATAGGTCTTTGGTTATTATTATTTAGTTTATATACAATTATGTTTAATTACTTTGTTTCAGTTTTTATAATTTATGTTAGGAACATTTTGTTGTTTTGTTGGCCAATAAATTAAAAATATTAATTAAAAACCAATTTAAAAAAATCATAAATTTTTGTTTCTATTATTTTTGCACTAGAAAATTGACAGTATTCTTTTTATACAATTTAGGTTTATGTTGTTTAAGTAATTCAATAAATAACAATTAATTTGAATATAGTATACAAATGTAGTAAATAAATGAAAATTGTTGTGTTGTAAATCAATGTGGATGAGAGATTGCCTCATATCTTGCAATTGCGTTCTCGTGATATGAAACAACAAATATTTATATTCCATTACTTTGTTCAAACTTCGAGTTCAAGCGACAATTTCCAGACGAGACGAATCTTTTATTCATGGCAGCTTCGACAACAGCCCGCACGTCCTTTAAACTGCCATTAAACAATAATAAGCGATTGACAAACACTTTACATAAGATTGGACGGACTCCCTTTATCAACGTGTCTTCTACAACCTTTCAATCCTCTTAACATTATCTTTTTTTTTCAGAAAAAAAAATAATCACAAAAGAGGTTCGGAAAGATCTAAGACTTATTTTCATATATTATTTTTTTTATAAGTAAATGCTCCAATTGCATCTGGGGTACCGCAGGGAAGAGTTCTTGGACCAATTTTATATCTTATCTACACATCTGATCTGCCAAAAACAAATAAAATAACCATTGCTATGTTCGCTGATGACACAGCACTATTGTCAACTTGTAGTAATCCAGATATTGCTGCACTAAACCTGCAAACAGGATTGAATCAGATGGAACACTGGCTTAGAGATTGGCGTATTAAAGCTGAAATCTACCCAACTTTACTATGAGAAAGAAAATGTCCACCATTAACTTTAAACAAGAAAGTACTACCACAAGAGGAACACGTAAAATATCTTGGAATGCATTTGGATAGACGACTCAACTGGATGAAACATATATGGACCAAGAGAAAGCAATTAGGTATAAAATTCAGCAAACTGTATTGGTTGCTTGGAAGAAAATCAGTGCTATAACTAGTTAACAAGTTATTACTTTATAAATCCATCCTCAAACCAGTTTGGATATATGGAATACAGTTGTGGGAGCAACTCCAACATCGAAATACTACAGCGATTCCAATCGAAAACTTTGCGCACAATTACCGATGCACCCTGGTATGTCCCCAACACTGTTTTACACAGTGATCTACAAATCAAAACAGTGAAAAGTGAAATTACAAACTATAGTGAAAGGTATCAAGGAAGACTCCAATCACACCCAAACAAACTAGCTGAAAATCTTCTAGTAAAGCAAATACAAACATACAGACTTAAAAAGTGCAACATTCTAGAATTACCACATATATTTAATTAATATTATTATATTATATAAAATTATTATAAGTTAATTTTTATAGATGAATACTCTTGAGTTCCCCATCTACATAACAATTGTACCGCCAACAAATTTGCTTAATGCCCTATTTGTGATAGATTGTGAATACAATAAATGATATACAAAAAAAATAAGTAAATGTATATATATATAAGTAAAGTATATTAGAAATGAGAGTGCAACCGTTAAACCAGTTCATTCTTTTTGCTTCTCATAATATTTTTTTGTGTGAGATCTCTTCTGACTAATTGATGTTAATATTAGTGGATAATTTCATGTTTAGATTATAATAAGCCAGAAAAACCATGGGAAAAACAATGTATGATAATAGCTTATTTCATTATAAAATCGAAAAGTTTAAAGGAAAGTTTGTTTTGAAGTTACATACTCTTTAGAAAATCATTGAATTGTATAACCACAAAAAGTATTAAGTTGAATTTCCATAAGTTGTGATAAATAGAAAAGTATTACTTCAGCATTTATCTATAAATTCAAAATGTGGCATAATTTATTAATATGAATGAATATTATTGTTTATTTTTCTTCGAAATTAGAAATTCTTCGTGTTAATTACTGTATATGAAGTTTATTAATTTTCTTATTAAAATGAATGAAATTTGTTGTTTACTTTACTTCAAAATTCGGAATAATTAATTTTAATTCACTATATTAGACTAAATGATAGGTAATGAGAACATAAAGTTACTTATAAAATATTTGTATAATAAAATAATTTTAAACATCAATTTATCTTATTTTATTTCTATATTATATAAATAGTTAGATTTGGATGGGAAGGCATTAATTAATTTATAATTGATATTACTAATAGTAATGTTACAGAGTTGTTTACTAATATTATTGTAGATTCTTGTAGAACTGCATTTTGTAAGTTCATTAAGTTGGGATACGGTAACATCACGAGGATATTCTGGATATAGACTAGTGGGGTGACCCCTTTTTAGTGTTTCCACGTGTTCCGTTCCCCAAATTCCGCCTAATTTATTGGAATACGTGATCGCATTGAAAACAAAATGGATATTGTGGTTAAAAACACCATTATGGAGCGAGAGTCATATAGGTGGATTCCTGCGGCTATTTCCGTGCAGCCGGCGTTTCTATTCCTGGTCGGTCCTCTGCATCTTTATTGAAGCATCCAAGTGTGCATGATAATAGTAGACGATGGAGGACTATATTTATACAATTGTGATAGACCGGAGGAGAGAAATAACAACAGGGAGAAAGGAAAAAGAGAGAATGATAAAAGAGCGACCGTCGGGAAAACCAAACACACGGTAATTTCCATTCATTATTCCGAGTTTTGGAAGGTTTTAGACGCGGAATGCATTTACACCGTAAGTGTGTTATTCCGTTTGCATTGCGGATTTGAATTGGGGGAGGCTTTTCCTCCTGTTGTTGTTTCTCCGCTTGTCGGGCTTTAAATGTGTGTGCAAGATTATAAACATTATCGTAAAGCCGTCTCGTGGAAATACTTAAGGTCGCGTTTCCTTCCGGCGCAGCCGGGAACGGGTTGAGATAAAGGGAGGGAGGCCAGACACCAGATAAATGGAGTCATAGGTGGAGAGGAACAGGGCACAACAAACAGAAGATAACCGTGGTAATTTCACGGGCGCAGGAATAATTGATATATAAGAGATGTAAGCCGCCCCTCGGTTGTTGGCGGCGCTCCTCCGGTGCGGATTAGAAGAGGTTGAGAGTTTGTTGCGCTTCTAGATTACCAGCAAATAAATACTAATGCCCGGCTGCTTCTTGCGCGCAGCCGGAGGTTAATAGACTGCCGCAATTTATTGCGAATTCTGGAAGGGTTGTCGGCCCTAACAACGTTGTTAAAAGAGTGCGCCACCCCCTTAACTAAATTAACGTTACTTATAGCCCGTGCTCAATGCCCCCGGGGGCACAGCAATATCGCCGCCGACGCCGCATTACTCCGCACCACAACAAACACACTCACATTCGTTCGTTCTGTTTAATCAATAACTTTCGGCCCTTTCTTCGCGAACCCTTAACACTTCATAATTACAAAGTTTTCCAATTTCCACTGGAACTATTTATTTATGATTCCCACATCCCACATTGCACGGGGTGCAATTAACAATGCCAAATTCTTCAGCTTTACAAAGATTCGTACAACGCGCGATAATCAAGAGCAAACTATCACCCAGTTTCTAATCTACATAACTTTAACGAAAACACTAATTCTAACTAACTATCGCTGTGAGCTATAAAACGTTCTCAGGTAATAGTAGCGATCTCGTTATAGTTTTATTCATTATAATTGAAGTTTACCAAACTTTTCATTATAATTAAAACTAATTTTATAACTAAAATAAAAGCAATGTTTGCAATAATGAAGAATATAAAACTCCCAGTTTCTACATAACTTTAACGAAACTACTATTTCCAACTACACTATAGCCATAAGCTACAACATTCTCAGCTAACAGTGACTTCTACTTTAGGATTTCATTATTTCATTATTTGAAGCTCATTTCTAAATTATTTTAATACAGATATTGTACGCAAATTTACAGTATAAGCAGTGTTTCCAATTCTTTGATACACACTATAATTTTGTTATTTCTTGTCTTTAATATTTCCGGTAACAGTTGATTGAAAACTAGTTTTATTCATTATAATTGAAGTTTACCAAACTTTTCATTATAATTAAAACTAATTTTGTAACTAAAATAAAAGCAATGTTTGTAATAATGAAGAATATAAAACTCCCAGTTTCTACATAACTTTAACGAAACGACTAATTCCAATTACACTATAGCCACAAGCTACAGCATTCTCTTCTAACAGCGACTTCTACATTCGGATTTCATTACAAATTTATTAATTATTTGAAGCTCATTTCTAAATTATTTTAATACAGATATTGTACGCAAATTTACAGTATAAGCAGTGTTTCCAATTCTTTGATACACAGTATGATTGAAAACAACTTGGAACAGAAGATCAAACTAACAGAAAAATGATAAAACAGAACGTAACGTTGGTTATGGTTGATAACTTTTTCTTGTAATTGTTTACAACACCCATACCTCGCTATACGGCCACTCTTTATACGGCATTTCGCTATAACGGCCCTCTTCAATTAAGGCACGTTTTCGATTTACGGCCTAAAATGTTTCGCTATAACGGCAAAAGAAACTTTTTTTCGAAGTCGATATATCTACATGTTGCCAATCTTGAGCAATCGCAATAATTGATTCTTTATACGGCTTTCGCTTTGCGGCCAAGTTTCGTTAAACGTATCTAGACTGTAAAGCGAGGTATGGGTATATAAGTCTTACAGTAAAACATGTACTTTCTGTAATTTTTTGTACAAGTTCTGTTTCTTCTCTATTCTCAGTTTTGCTTTTCTCATTATCTCTAGACTCGAGTCGAAATTTTAAACATTTATACATATTTTTACTACGTTCCATTTGTTTCCAAACATTTCTTATTTACTAGAATTGTCTACAATTTCTTTTCATTCATCAATTTTGTTACATTTTCTTGCATTTATGGAAAATTGTCTGAAAAGTTGGTTCTAAATCAATGAATTTATTATATTAAAATTAACGTGTACGTTTGCTGCAAAACTTTTATTAATAATTAAAACAAATATTAGCATTATTTTTACTCTAAGTGTGTATCTGTATCTAAAATATAACCATTAGTCATAATTACGAAAAAGTTGAATGAAAGTATTGTAAATTATACATAAAAAAATAGTCTCATATAAGTCATAGTTTATAGTACAAAATAAATGTATATAACTCATCTCACTTATTATATATTAGCCAATAATAGTAATGAGACGGTGGCTATAATCTTTTACTACCCTAAGCTGTTGTACAATGGATGTGTAAGCTGGATGTTTTCATGTAATATTTAGAATGCGAGGCACTTCGCTGACAATAGAAGCCATTCACATTCAGCTATGTATATAGATTTTTACTGCAGGTATATGTATCCAGTTCTTTTATTCGTAACAAGTGTGCATTATGTGTGTATTTCAAGCTACAATCTGAAAATCCTCTCCAACTATAAAAAAAATCTACGTTTAAATTTAAAAAAAATGTTCTTTCAATAATCACAATTTCTTGCAAATTGTTGTATTTGTTTTTGTAATTATTTGTTTTCGTAATATAGAACAGAAGACCTCAGTCAATAGCTCTTTGGCCTAATTTGAACCTATGAAGATGAACTAAATAAATACAAAATTCAATATATTGCGTTTGGTAATTAAGTAATTGCCGATTTTGATTGGGTTAATGTTTGTTGAATGACTTCTGTTAATGATATGTCTTTGGTATTTGTCAGATCTGTACTTTAGCTTTCTTAAAAACCAAATTTAGTGTACTTTTTGTGAGATTTGTTCGTGTGAATTCAATTATAACTTGGAGAACGAAATTATTGACATGTTATTATAATTACTTCTGAAACAATAAGTAAAACTGTAGATTCGCCGCATTTTCACATTTGTCTTGGCTTCACGATTTTAAGGTCATCTCTCACCTTCTGCCGCACAAATTCATCGTCATCTTGAACGACGTCTCTTTGCGTGCGCGTCTCTCTCTTTTTTTGCTCCTCTCGCATCTTTTCCGTCCCTCCGGTCTGTCTCTCAATACTTTACGTAATTAGCAATTTGTTTTGTTTGTCTTGGACTTAACACTAATGGATATACGCTTTTTACACACGACGCACACGGCGCGTTCTTCTGGAAGGACTCCGTCCGTAATGAACATGAATATTTACTGGCGTAATTACACAACGAAATTACCACCGGCAACATTTTCATTAATGATATCATTCAAGTTACGGCCTCCATTTTTACCATGATATACATTAGCGATCACTTCCAGAATTACATTTTCTATATTCGCGTTATTTTGGGAAATCACTAATTACATTCATTTTAACAGTAAATATTTCTTAGTTTATGTAAATTTTCAATAACCTGTATTTTAAGATTATTGGCAATATATTAGTAATAGGCAGTAAGACCTAGGTTCAATTTGGACCAACAAAGTTGTAGAAATACAAAAATAGTAATTTAATGACGTGGCAGTATTAATTTTTGCATAAAGAAGTTTAGAGTTTCTGATTAAAGATATTCAAGTTTATTCAATTTTATAAAGATATTATTAATATAATGTTCTTTTTTTTTCTGTAATATTGAATAATTTTTAATTTCTTCCAGTTTTTCAATAGTATAATTAACTGGATGACGTGGCAATGCTAATTTTAGACGTTGGAGATGCAAAAATTATGTAAACATCTTCCAGTTTTTGAAAAATTGTAATTAACTGGATGACGTGGCAATGCTAATTTCAGACATTAGATATGCTAAAATTACGTAAACATCTTCCAGTTTTTGGAAACGATAAATATAATTTTGAACTGAAATTTTGTGCTTCAATGTTTATTAATATTTTTGAAAGATTGTAATTAACTGAACGACGTGGCAATGCTAATTTCAGACATTAGATATGCTGAAATTACGTAAACATCTTCCAGTTTTTGGAAACGATAAATATTATTTTGAACTGAAATTTTGTGCTTCAATGTTTATTAATATTTTTGTGTGTGTGTTTAAAGCGCAGCGCTAAATTGTTTATACAATCGCGCCAAGTTGAACAAAGCCGTAATGAATTTCTACTAACTGGATTTTAGCCAGTAACTCCATAACGTTCATTTGAATACTAAGTTTTTAATTAAATTTAACTTTATTCCAATGCATAGTGGTGGAGCGGCGCGGCGCATTTTCAGTCTCGCCTCTATCCTGCTGCACGTACTGTATCCTAATTTGAATTTATTAATCCACTGCTTTCATATATGCAAAATATCGCTTGCTCTTTTCTAATTTACTCGTAGGTTAAATTAACTAATTCAAATATGTAAGATAATATTACTGTTCTAATATTTCATTTTGCTTCACAAAGTAATTAACAATTAAGTGAGCTAAGAGAAAACAGAATAAGGCTGATCAGAACAGTAATAAAGCAGAACTGAGAATCCAGATTAGGGCAAAAAGCGAAAAAAATAGAATTACAGAAAATAAAGTAGATTTTTCGTTTTTCTCTTTACTCACAGTTCTGCCTTATTGTGTTCTGTTTTGACAACTCCTACTCTGACATGTTCTGGGTTTTCTGGTTACCATTAGCAATATTTGGTGAATGTAATCACCTATTTTCTAACTACAAAATACACTTTTTCACATATGAAAATCGACTTAAAATTGTATGTGCCTATCTTTTCAGAAAGTCATACCATAAATTTTCAGTATATCTTATAGATGCGTAAAAGTTTCATTTATTAAAATTTGAAAGTATTATCAACGAATAGAACTAATTTTTCAATTATAAATAAATTGATTCTGAAACATGAAAGGGAGCAAGTGTAAATACTACACTTTCCGTACATCCTGTCAATTGGATTTGTCGCCTGTTCAAATCAAGTTTTATGAATATAACAAACATAAACATTAATCAATGTAGCACGCGTCGGGGAGCCCTTAATTCGTTGGGCAAACAACAAATAAGTTCCACTTTTCCGAAGACCTCGACTATCGGAAAAAGCCAATGCTGTTTGCACTCGGTGAGCAGCAATTAAAACTTATAATTCCTCAATTTACCATTAGTTATTAACACCTGAAGAAACGACTGGACGCACGCACATCTCGCGTTAACCCCATTATCCAATTACAGTAAATCAAGTGCAAGGAAATCGAAAATGCGGCGATACGCGGTGCGTTACGTAACCGGGAGGGACGATCGGCCTTTGAATTAATACATAAAAGCGTCGGAGTCGCAGCTTTGAGTTACGGCAGTTTCACCCTTTCCGTGGGGTCTCCGGCTCTCTTAATTTATGTCGCTCCTCTTTTCCATTATGTAACCGTATTCATTTACGAAGCCGCTCTTTTTCAATAAACAGTTACTCGATTCTGTACGATGTTTCTCTTTTTATTTGTGTGCGTTTATTTATAACCAACTTACTTTCTCTATCTCTCTTATGAAAAGATCCGAAAAAGGAGAAAACCTCCAGATGCAATGCAATCGTGTGTATGCCTTTACGGCGATGCTAATACTTCTTCGGCTCTCGAGGGACTGGCCTTAAGGAGTAAATGAAATTCATGAGATTGCTAACCTACATACACCGCAGCAGCTAATTTAAAATCAATACCACAATTTTATTGTTCATTGCTTCAAATTCATTGTAACATAATAAATAAAGCAATTTAATCCGTCGACAAAATACATAAATATGTACACGAATTAATACTGGAAGAACACTTGTATTTCTCAAAATAGTTTACAAGCAATAAAAGGTGATAAATGTATGTTAACAATATTTGATTTATAATAAGAAATCAAGGAGAAAAGACTATGGTCGATAGCCATTTAGTTCTAATTAGGTTATTTATTAGGCAATTGGAATAGTCAATTTTAATAAGAATTTATAATTTGGTTTGGAAACTTTATAAAACAGCTTTCTCGTCGTAAATATTTAAAATTGAATTGGAACTTACTTTCTGGATATGCATTTTAAGGTATTGTTAATTTAGTGTAATATTTGTTTGAAATAATTTATAAGTTATTTTTCTTCTTTTTTCAGGTGAATTGATTGTGGAGTCATTGAATCACTGAAATGTGAGAGAAAACCCCGGATTCTCTGAACTATTTCACGAATGTAAGATCAGGAATCAATACTTAAGGAAAACTTTCATGTCTCTATATTGTTTGAAAGTATTGTTACAATAAATATTGTTATTATAAACATTGTAAATTACAACAATTGTAATTTTCAAGCTCTAGAAATTAATAATAAGTAACCATTTTCGTTAAACTAATTACTACTTACATTTAAAGTTTACTAATACTTAATTTCGTATTTCCTTAAGTTATAGTTACTTTCTTGCTACTATATTCTTAAACTAATACCTAAGACCCACGCACGTTACATAATCCCGATAAAGTTATAATTTCGCTAATTTTCTTTTATTTGATTATCGAAGTAAACCCAATAGAAAATTACCCACCGGAATGACTGACTGGAGCATCGATTGATTTCCCATTCGATTCGGTTTCATCGTAATTGCGTTTCGCTGTATTTTGCGAGACAAACTAATCAGGGTGAGTAATAAATTTAGTGGCTTCCTGACCCGATGGTAAGTTCGCATGCTAAACTTGGCGTGTCGGCTCCGTTTTTCCCTTCTTGTCGTTCACCTCCACCCCACAAAACCCCATCCATCCCCCCCCCATCTTCGTCCTTCCCTTCGGCAACCTCACGTTTTCATTTATTTTTTTCCCCTTTCGCGAAATTGAATTATTCATCGATTCCGGCTGAAACGGATTGATTGGCCGAATTAGCTAGGTCTCGGGCCTCACCCACTGAAAACTGTATTTTCTCCAAAGAATAATAAGAGAACAAAAACGACGTGAAGATAATATGGGAGACGAGAAAACGGGAACAAGTTGCACACACACACAAAAAATATGTAATAATAGGGAGGAAGATAATCCCGCTTTTACAAAGCGCTTACGATTATTAAGATGTTTTCGTTTTTAAACAAGTTTATTACGTCGGACGGGAGGAAACACGATTTATGGTAATCCTGAAATATTCGATGCTCATTTAAATTATGAAAAGCCGATGTTTGAAAACTCCTTTAAATTAATGGATTAACTTTGGATATCGATCAATATTTTATTTAAACACAATTTAGGAAGTTATCAATCTTACGTGTACAAATTATCGAGAATATCCTTAATGTTCTTTCATAAATTATCTTGGAAACAGTTAAAATATGATAATTATACACTTATAATATTATTATAATATACAACAGTACTAATACTGTTTATGAATTAACTGGTTAGGCTATTACATAAGTGTTTCCCAACCTTTTCGACGCACTACGTAATACCTTTGTTTGTACTTTTGTTTCAACTCATTTGTTTACAGTTTTTCACTTTTAAATAAGGTGACTGCTGTCATTTCATGTCACACATTAAAAATGAAATTCTCATATTGAAGTTTATATGTACTTTACATTACTTAATACCGTTATTTTATATAATGACTATTAACAAATTATCAATAACCGGTTATAAGTATAAAAAAACATTAAAGTATGAAACAATATTAAGTAATAAATACCGTTATTTTATGATTTAACAGTAAATTGTGTATAAAATGTTTATGATGAACAGAATTGAGGTTAATACCAAATTATTTGGGTATTGGAAATGCGATTGTGTTTCGTGGATCATTTGTGTAGGTAAAGTGATCTTTACAACAGAATGTAATGGTGATGCACTCTGCACGGGTCTGAGGAAATGATGAAACACGTTAAATTATTCATAATATTGTGAAGGTTCGCTCCTCTCTAAACTAAAGGTGTGTATGCATTTATATGGAGAGTGCTGTGTGTGTGTGTGAGAGTCTATACAGATATTCGGGTATCCATATGAATATTTCAAATGGATGCTAGACGATGATTTATTTACCGCCGGATAAATATGCAGATCGCTTTCGAAACTCGTTACGTATGGACGATTTATGATAAACATTTCTAGGTGTCGGATGGGAGAGATTAAAGTAATTATCCTTGCGACGCAAATTACGCGACATCTCGCTCCGAGAAGAATCCCTAAAGCTAATTATTTGCAGCACGGTATAGTCCTTCCGAGAAGCAAGCGCGAACTCAGCAGCATCTCCGGAAGGATCAGAATTTGATGCTCTTCAAAGTCGTCCTCCAGAAACGGATTACCGAAAGTGAGAAAGAGAGTAAAGAAAGTAAGTGGAAAGAGAGTGTGAGATAGAGAGGAGCAGAATAAATATGGGGCTTAAAGCGGGATTAAATTTCAAAGCGCAACAAACGCGTCGATTACCGAAAATATCATCCAACGCATCGGCAATTTATTACAGCTCGTCGGGATTAGAAGTTTCCTTTTCATGTTTCTGATTTAAGCTCTCGTTTCACGTGTTTATAACAAAACGCGTAACATCAATTTCGGTTTTCTCATGGTAATCTTCGAATGGATGGATGCATGGAGACAAGTCTTTTGTTAATCTTTTAACGTGTTAAATACCAAGCCTATCGTGTAACTAGATACGTAATAACCTGCAGATCCGAATCGGTGAGAGTGAAAGGTTAAGAGAGGGAGTAATTAATGGATGCTTTGTGGTTCGGTGCGATGACTATCACACACACATTCATAACAGTAAGTAGTGCTAACAAATCACATTGTATTTTTATTTGTTCAAGGTGCAGTGCTGGTTTAATTATTGCCATTCTTTCATTCCATTTATAGGCTTTCCTTGAAAACCAATATATTTTAGCAAATAGTCATATAAATCATTATATAACAAGAATTCGAAAAATTATGACATTACATTGCAATAAATGCAAATATTAACGTCGAATTAAAATACTAATGCTAATCATATTTATTGCAACAGTCATAAACAAAAGATTTGTATAACAATAATAAAAATTTATTTAGAAAAAAAATAACTCTTATGAAGGGCTATTTTAATACAATGATTCATTATTGAAATAAACAATTACAAAGTAAATTTCTACTGCTAATACTTCAAGTAAAATTTTCATATTTTTTACACAATGTAAGCTCAAAATTTACTTACTGGTTTTCTATCATAATTGCGTATGTTGACATAAGTTTCATTATAGGAAATTTAAACTGAAATTTTGAGAAATTCATCTTTTATTACATAATTTCAGGTAAAAATTTGCTTATTATTTCGGACAGGAGGTTTCTATATAAATTGCATAAGTTGGATTAACTTTTATTATGGGAAATTTATAGTTTGAAACTGAAATTTCGATAAATTAATCATTTTTTACATAATTTCAGGTAAAAATGTGCTTATTACGTTGGACTGGAGGTTTCTATATTAATTGCATAAGTTGGATTAACTTTTATTATGAGAAATTTATAGTGTGAAACTGAAATTTCGAGAAATTAATCATTTTTTACACAATTTCAAGTAAAAAATTACTTATTGGGTTTCTATATTAATTGAATAAGTTGAAATAACTTTTATTATGGGAAATTTATAGTTCGAAACTGAAATTTCGAGAAATTAGTCATTTTTACACAATTTCAGGTAAAAATTTGCTTCTTGGGTCTTTATATTATTTGCATAAGTTGGATTAACTTTTATTATGGGAAATTTATAGTTTGAAACTGAAATTTCGAGAAACTAATCATTTTTACACAATTTCAGGTAAAAGTTTGCTTATTAGGTTTCTATATTAATTGCATTAGTTGAAATAAGTTTCATTATTGGAAATTTATTGTTTGAAACTGAAATTTCGAGAAATTTATCATTTTTTACATAATTTTAAGTAAAAATTTGCTTATAGATTTTCTATATTAATTACAGAAGTTGAAATAACTTTTATTATACGAAATTTATAGCTTGAAACTGAAATTTCGAGAAATTAATCATTTTTTACATAATTTCAAGTAAAAATTTGCTTATTGGGTTTCTATATTAATTGAATAAGTTGAAATAACTTTTATTATAAAAAATTTATAATTTTAAACCGAAATTTCGAGAAATTAATATTTTTTAAACAATTTCACGTAAAAATATGTTTATTGGATTTCTATATTAATTGCATTAGTTGAAATAAGTTTTACTATTGGAAATTTATAGTTTGAAACTGAAATTTTGAGAAATTTATTATTTTTTACATAATTTTAAGTAAAAATTTGCTTATAGATTTTCTATATTAATTGCAGAAGTTGAAATAACTTTTATTATATGATATTTATAGTTTAAATAACTTATATTATAGAAAATTAATAATTTTAAACTGAAATTTCGAGAAATTAATAAGTTTTTACACAATTTCAAGTAAAAATTTGCTTATTGGGTTTCTATATTAATTGAATAAGTTGAAATAACTTTTCTTATGGGAAATTTATAGTTTGGAACTGAAATTACGAGAAATTAATAATTTTTTACTTAATTTCAGGTAAAAATTTCCTTATTGGGTTTCTATATTAGTTGAATAAGTTGAAATAACTTTTCTTATAGGAAATTTATAAATTTAAACTGAAATTTCGAGAAATTAATCATTTTTTACACAATTTCAGGTACAAATTTGCTAATTACGTTTTTACACTAATTGAATAAGTTAAACTAACTTTAATTATAGGAAATTCATAGTTTGAAACTGAAATTTCTAGAAATTAATAATTTTACATAATTTCAGGTAAAACTTTGATTATTGGGTTTCTATATTAATTAAATAAGTTGAAAAAACTTATATTATAGGAAATTTATAGTTTGAAACTGAAATTTCGAGAAATTAATCATTTTTTACATAATTTCAAGCAAAAATTTGCTTATTGGGTATCTATATTAATTGAATAAGTTGAAATAACTTATATTATAGGAAATTTATAGTTTGAAACTAAAATTTCGAGAAATTAATCATTTTTTACAAAATTTCAGGTAAAAATTTATTTATAGAGTTTCTATATTAATTGAATAAATTAAAATAACTTTAATTATATGAAATTAATAATTTTAAACTGAAATTTCATGAAATTAACCATTTCACATATATTCTCCAAGTTAAACTTGTAACTAAAATGGTATTTTATTATTTTATGAAGTAAAATACAATCTTGTCTAATTAAGTTTTCTCTCTATTTTTAGCTTATTAAACTATCATGAAGTGTATCATTATTAATTGATTAAGTGTTACATAACGTTGAGCGTAAACATTATGACACCGGAACGTGTTTGCTTCGGTTGGGGTTAATTTTGGTTATCCAACGATTATCTGGTATTAAATATCAATCGGCGTAATTCGATACAGGATAACATTTCTGGTCCAAAGGAAGATATCGATAAGAGCGTAAAAGATTCGAAGTAGGAGTAACCTAATGGGTATATCTGGTAATTCGTTCCAGCGTTAATCGACGTTCAAAACACCGAACGTGGGTGGAACCATTTTATTAATAAGAATCGGAATGGAATCAATGATAATAAAAAAAAGAAGAAGAAGAAGGGACCGAATTACACGCGTCGAATTTCGTAACCCAGGTGCAATCAAAGCCACCCACTAATTATAACGAAAATTAGAAACGAGAGAAATGAATGAGAGAGAGAGAGAGGGAAGAAATGAAAGGGAGCTAAAGAGAGTGAGAGACAGAGAGTGAATAGCTTTAATTAAGTTTTCGATTGCACTCGGGTTTCGCCATCGACGCCGAAGCCAGAAGGACCTGAGCGACCAGGACGATACGAATCGAAACCGAAAGAAGGAAACGAAGAAAAAATATATTTATTACACTCGCACACATTATATAATGGTTAAGGCTTAATGAGCTACATCGTATTTACATTAATTATCCGAGGACAATGGGATTTCGTCCTCGCGTAATTAAATTCGCACGCTCAAGTGTCCATCCTTGGTCCTTAATTAAATAATTTCTGCGGCGGGCAGCTAAATTCGCGCGGCTTTAAATTTCAACAATGAATTCAATGCTTTAGTCCTTAAATATAAATGTGTGTGTGCACACACATACAGATATATTCGCAATGATAAAGTTGTGAAAGCTGCACGAAACTCGCTACAATAAATCACAGACAGCCACACATACTCCACGTCCTTCTCTCTCTTCCTTCCACCACCTCTTCTATTCCACTCATTCTTTCTCCTCCATTTTTTTCTCTCTCTTTCTCTCCTTATTTCGAGACCCTTTATTTCGCCCATTTTCATCCTTATTATTTTCTTTGATATGGTAATGGACCCCATAAAGGCCACAATCAATTTCAGACGCAGTGCGAGAGAGAATGGAGCTCTGGCTGCAGGGGAAGAAGAAGTGCTGCTGCTGATGGTGGCGTTGGTAGATCTCTCTTCTTCCTTTTTAATCCTCGTTGCGTTTTTTCCTTTTCAGCATTCGATCCGCTCGTTCTTTTCGTTTTCCTCTCCGTCCGCAATCCTCCATCCTTAATTAAAATCCGATGAGGCAAATAATAAATAATGAGGAGCGATTAAGGGGGGAATCGCTAAAATTAAATATAACATTCTTAATTAAGAGGAAGGCTTGATTGTTATTAGATTACGGTTACAATATAATACGACCGTGTGGATCTAATCACCTCACCTCGCTTAGCCTCAACGAGTATACACGGAGACTCTCTTCTGTATAACAAAGGTCAACAACATCAGATAAATAGAAAAAAAGTATCAATTTTTCCAGACTTTGTTATGATTTAATTCCATTCCCTCTTTTCATTAACATTATTATTATTATAAGTTATTCATTTCGGTCCATACCTGAAATCCGAACCTGGACTCCCGCAGCTAAATCACGAACTTTACGATCTCGAATATATCGAACATGTTAAACGCCACGATTTCTATACCTAATTAATTCGAGTCAGCCTCTCGGAATACCTACCTCCACTCGTATACGAAACTGAAGCCAATCAACATAAAGATCTACGGTCCCGTTTTTCGTTACAATTATGGCTTATTTTATATTAATTAAAAGTGTATTCGAGGAAATATGAAATATCAACAATCTTTCTTTAATTGATAATATACTTGAAATTTGACTAAACCACTTTAGAATTTACCACAAAAGTTTCGTCGAATGTTTTCATCAAATTGAACGATTTTGTAGTCATGTAATTCTTAATCCTTGTATTAATTATTTTTTATAAGTACATTAGCTTATATGTTTTATATTTCATATTAATTCAGATCAGTTTTTTTCTATGTAACTTTATTTGCTTTAATAAGTTCCTCACTTCTATTCTAGTTGCCACATAATGATTGCATTATTTTCCAGCATTTTGGTACAAAGTTTCCCAAACTTTTCTACGGTAGTCTACAATGGTATAAGATAGTCTACAGTAGTCTACGGTAGTCAAAGATGGTCTAAGATAGTCTACAGTGGTCTACGGTTGTCTACGATCGTTTATAACAGTATATGTTTGTCTACGGTAGTCTACGATTGTCTAGGATAATCTACGGTAGTCTGCGATAGTCTACGGCAGTAATAGTATGTGTTAGTTTACTATAATATACATTAGTCTATGATAATATGCAATAGTCTACGTTAATCAACAGATATCTAAACTGGTCTACGGTAGTTACCAGTGGTCTAAAGTTTTTTTCTATGTAACTTTATTTGCTTTAATAAGTTCCTCACTTCTATTCTAGTTGCCACATAATTATTGCATTATTTTCCAGCATTCTAGTTCAAAGTTTCCCAAACTTTTCTACGGTAGTTTCCGATGGTATACGATACTCTACAGTGGTCTACGGTAGTCAAAGATGGTCTAAAATAGTCTAGAGTGGTCGACGCTAGTCAAAGATGGTCTAAGAAAGTCTACAGTGGTCTACCGTTGTCTACGAAATAGTATATGTTTGTCAACAATAGTCTACGATTGTCTACAATAATCTGTGATAGTCTACGGTAGTAATAGTATGTCTTAGTTTACTATAATATACAATAGTGTACGATAATATGCAATAGTCTACATTAGTCAACAGAAATCTGATTTGGTCTACGGTAGTCACCAGTGGTCTAAAGTGGTGTACCGTAGTTTACTATAGTTTATGATAGTACACGTTAGTTTACTACAGTATATGTTAGTCTACAGTAGTCCAGAATGATCTACGGTAGCCTACGATATTTTATTATAGTAAACGTTAGTCTACGTAGTAAATGTATACGTTAGTTTACTATAATATACTTTAGTCTACAGTAATTTATAATAGTTAGTTAGTCTACGACAGTTTATGATAGTCTAAGGTAGTTTGCTACATAGTTTATAATAGTATATGTTAGTTGACGATAGTATACGTTACTCTATTATTCTATTATTTCTCATTACCCTTTAGTCTTCATTATTTACAATACTCCTCGTTATACGGCTGCTCTTTATACGGCATTTCGCTATAACGGCCCTATTCAATTAAGGAACGTTTTCGATTTACGGCCTAAAATGTTTCGCTATAACGGCAAAAAAAACTTTTTTCCATGTTGATTTATCTACAATCTTGCGCAATAATAGATTCGTTATACGGCTTTTCGCTTTGCGGTCAAGTTTCGTGAACGTATCTAGGCCGTAAAGCGAGGGTGCTCTACATTAGTCTTCATAAGTATACATAACTTATGTAGACTAAATTAAAAAAAAAATATATACCATAAAACAAATTATGTTATTTTTTCAATAATGCTAAAACTTAATAAATTTAAAAACTTTCATCATAAATACAAAGTTATAACATCAAAATATATATTGGTATGTTATATTAACACTTTATACATATAGAAATATATATTTATATTAAAATTATTTCAAGCATTACGCACTTTACAATAACAAATATTTACTTTATATAACAAACATGGCTCGAATATGTTTGCAAATTTAAACTTGCAAATAATTGTGAAATTGCCATTCCAATTCCTACTTGCAGCGAGGTCCAGTCACGCGCATTTTCCATCAATAAACATCATATAAAACAATGTACAGCATATCACAGAACGGAAGTGAGTATTGATCGAATCGACAAATTTTGTTATACTAAAGTATTCATATGAACTAAGTTTACATACAATCATTTTATTATGCTGCAGCTGCAGTAAACTTTAATCGTAACTATAAAAGTTGCAGGAAAAAAAATGAAGCAGACATATTCCATTAACTTGTAGACATTCGTATTTAGTAATACGTAATATAATTCATAATATATTTGAAATATAAATAACTTTAGAATAAATCATTTTAATATGGCTTTTATTTAGGTTTCACGTAAAGTTTAATGGCATCAATAAAAATTTACTGCGAAAGCCGTAGTTAAATGTATAGCAAAGTTTGTAGGAAAAGTAGATATTCATATTCAGTATATAGTATATACATATAAAATATATACGAAAGGGAGAGAAAAAAAAGGTTGGTCCGAAATCTCTTGCTAGTACGATTACGTAATTTAGGGCGCATCCATTTTTATCCGTTCCGGATGACCCACCGTTACTTTTATGCAAATGCCCACCCATACGGCATCCATCAAGTCCATAAAGTTTCATACCGTTAACGTTTATTATTTTTTTGTTCTCTCTTTGTAACGAAATGTTGGATTTCAGCGACGTTTCTGGATTTTAATTATGGCAAATGATAGATACGGTCGTAATTGTAATTAGGTAATCATCTTCACGGGCGAAGTATGATGCGGCTCTAAATCAGCACTTCGCATCTCTCCCGGGTAGCGAAAATTAATGATGAAACTACACATTGTCTGCTCCGATCCGATGGCTTCTCCATACGCAATTAATCTTACTAATCCATTGAGTAAAAACATCTTCAATAAATCATAAAACGCTTATTCCGCGGATTTCGCCGGCGCTAATCTGCGACGGCTCCGTTTTCAAAAGACTTTGATTAGAATGTACAATTAATTGAGAAGACTTAATGCACGTTTCGCTCATTTCGTTTCAACGGATTTACGAAACTGGTTTTCTATAGAATCCTTTGAATGTGGGAAACATTTTCAAAATAGAAAACGAAAGGTGTTTTTAATTTAGTCCTATATATTGAATTAAACAATAATAATAACAATTATTGCAACAAGTACAAGAAAAATATAAACTGAATATAATAGAAATACAAGGAAATACAAGGAAATACAAGGAAATACAAGGAAATACAAGGAAATACAAGGAAATACAAGGAAATACAAAGAAATACAAAGAAATACAAAGAAATACAAAGAAATACAAAGAAATACAAAGAAATACAAAGAAATACAAAGAAATACAAAGAAAATATATATAAGATATAGACAAATAAATTTGAATTTCAAACAAGTACAACAAGTATAAGTTTTCTATTTGCGAATTTGCTTAGAATCATATTAAGTTTAAACACACCTTGATTAATGGTGCATCCACACTTTGTGTGACATGAGACATGAATGTCTATCAGGTGAACAAACTCTCTGTACACATTGAAGCACTATGTGGAATTGCAGCTGTCAGTTCAATTTCACTGTCATCAGACTGCACGGTAATCAATAGCAGTTGATACTCCTGACATTTATTCATGTTTCACGTTACACATAGTGCGGTTGAAACTTTAAAAATGTAATCAAAAAAAGATTAGAATAGTTTTATTATTTATATAACCAGAAGTTAGTATAATCTGTTAAGTTGCTGAAAAGTTGTAATGCTAGAAATATTTTGTAAGTGCACCTATAAGTTGGTGGTTAATATTATTGGCTAATAAAAGTTGTTCTACTGAAATGTCTGTTAAGTATAATAACATTGGTTAATATTGTTCATCAATAAAAATTGGTTACTTGAAACATCTTCTAACTATACCAGATTCTATTGATTGGTATGTAGTTCTATGACAGTAAAATTGATGACAAATAATAGGGATAGTGTAGATGTAACTTTAATGACATGTAATAAACAACTTTTTTTAAGCACTTTTGCCTATATTTGGTACACTTTATACATATTTTATGTCACGTAAAGTTTGTATGCAATGCAATAATTGTAGCTATTTGAATAAATAAACCATTACGTAGTATTTACTATAGATTCTACAGTAGAAGAATTTCGAGAAACTTTGATTAGTGTGTAATTAGTTAATTAATTAAGAAGACTTAATGCACGTTTTGCGCTCATTTCGTGGTATCGTTATGAGCGCCGGTAACCGGTTTCGATGGATGAAACCTCTCGATGTTTGTATAATTAAATGCACCTTTCGTGTTCGATTTTGAAGATGCGTACGAGTTGCGTAAGTACGCTGGATTGGATACTACATTCCGTAATTTATTGTCGACCGTAGCGAGAGAGGAGTTCGGTTACAATTGTAGCAGAGGTAGATGATTAAATGCCATTCTGTACGAATAATGAAAGCGAGATGAAAGGGTTTGCTAAATGAAAGGACAACACAATGGAAACATCTATTGCCGCGAATGGATTAAAACCGCATCCTCGTCGGGAATAAGCGTGGAAAAGCGTGCGAGTGGGACAGGATGCTGTTTACCACCGTGCAGGACGAGAACGGGCGGGAGCGAGATGGAGAGATGGGAATTGTAGGCGATGCGGGCTTTGTGCACAGTTTTAAGAATTAATATAATGCATGAATGATTAACAAGTGAAAGGGATTATATTGCATTCGTTGGGAGACAATGCATTGCGCCGCAGCAGCCACGGCATAAACACGGTACGTTAAAAGGACGTTACAATCCATTATTGTAGTACATCCATTAACGTTTCCAACGTCGGGGTGAAGAGCAGGAGGAGGAAGCATGGAGAGAGAGAGAGGCATAATGAAAATTTACCATTTAATTGTTAAAACAATATTCCGGACCTGAAATTAATCTTGATATCGGAATAATGGACTTGCGCTCCCACGAAATTCCTGTAATTCTATCGGACCCCGATTCTATCAGCTTCCGTTCACGTGGGTCACCCATAACAAATGTCCACTGCTCTTACCATCTCTGTACTTTACGATCCCAATGTTGGAATCCTGCAATGAGCAATTCTTGTTTCAATCCTTTTCACCACCAAAACAATTAATCAAAATATAGTACAAATGTAGCCAATTCCAACAACTTGTTGATTTTTCAGTTAACTAATGATGTAATTAATATAATAATCATAATCAACAATATTTAGTAATGATAATAATAATAAATAATTTGTTTTGATTGAAGACTTAAAACAGATAAAAATGAATTAAGTGTGTATTTATCCTTGATTGATACTTTTACTTAATTGCTGAAAATCCGGTATTTATTAGACAAAAATATAGAATTTAGAAGTAATGGTTCCTTTCCAAATGCCTCTAGATGGAAGATTGACCAGTAAGAATGACATTCAAGCAAAACGAGAATAACTTGAAATTTTAGCAAACTTTTCTGGAAAAGAAGATTCGCCAATTTCAAAAAGAAATAAGCTGCTGATATATAAGGTAATAATGATGTAATTAATATAATAATCACACACAACAATATTTATAAATTATAATAATAATAAATAAATTGTTTTGACTGAAGACTTAAATCAGATAAAAAAAAATAATTAAGAAGTAGTCCACAAGTGTGTATTAAGGATAAAGTTGATATTTTTACTTAACTGCTGAAAATCCGGTATTTATTAGACAAAAATATAGAATTTAGAAGTAATGATTCCTCTTCATAAGAAACGCTCAACTGAAAAGTAGTACCAGCAGTTAATTAAGTTAAATATCTAGATATGTATCTATATAGAAGATTGATCTGTAAATTTGACTTTCAAACAAAACGAGAATAACCTGGAATTTTAGGAACCTTTACTTCAAAAGAAGATTCGCCAATTTCAAAAAGAAATAAGCTGCTGAAATATAAGACTTAAATCAGATAAAAAATTGAATTAAGAAGTAGTCCACAAGTGTGTATTTTTGGAGAATTGTAGCACATATTTATTCTTAATTGATACTTTTACTTAATTGCTGAAAATCCAGTATTAGACAAAAATATAGAATTTAGAAGTAATGATTCCTTTCCAAATGCATCTAGATGGAAGATTGTCCAGTAAGTATGACATTCAAGCAAAACGAGAATAACTTCAAATTTTAGGAAACTTTTCTGAAAAACAAGATTCGCCAATTTCAAAAAGAAATAAGCTGCTGAAATATAAGCTAATAATGATGTAATTAATATAATAATCACACTCAACAATATTTATAAATTATAATAATAATAAATAAATTGTTTTGACTGAAGACTTAAATCAGATAAACAATTGAATTAAGAAGTAGTCCACAAGTGTGTATTAAGGATAAAGTTGATACTTTTACTTAACTGCTGAAAATCCGGTATTTATTAGACAAAAATATAGAATTTAGAAGTAATGATTCCTGTTCATAAGAAACGCTCAACTGAAAAGTAGTATCAGCAGTTAATTAAGTTAAATATCTAGATATATATCTATATAAAAGATTGATCTGTAAATTTGACTTTCAAACAAAACGAAAATAACCTGAAATTTTAGGAAACTTTACTTCAAAAGAAGATTCGCCAATTTCCAAAGGAAACAAAGTGCTTATATATAAGGTAATATTGAAATCTGTCTGGATGGAATACAATTGTGGGGAAGTAGTACCAAGTCTAACGTTGCTCTTTGTACGAAGATTCTAGTCCAATAGCCTAAGATGCATCATTGATACTTCGTGGTACTTTACGAATAGGACTAATACACGTGAATCTTCAAATAGTGAAGCCAATGTGAAATATAGTAACTAAAACAATAATAGGCTAGGAAGACAGACAAATAATTTAACTGCCAATATTCTTGGTAATAGTTTAACAATTCATCGACTGAAGCAATTTATTCTTATGGAATTACCAATCTGATTCAAAAAATAACTAATAAATAAGGGAAAACAACCCTTGAGCTTTAAACGAAAGCAATTTCTCAACCACTAAATTATTTAGTGAATGTTTTGTTATAAAATAGATTGTACGTTAATATGAGCACATTTGAGCAGAAAAACCTATGATATTTAGCCTTTTACAGCAATAGCATTACATTTTGTTTCTCTTTTCTTTGTTATTTTTTATCAATATTGAATTGAGTTTATATATTTTTTGTAGCTGTTGTTGCAATAAATTTTATTAATAATATTATTGACATTAAAAAACTACTTTCGACCTACAAAATAGATAATTAACAATTATTGTTTTATAGCCAAGCAGTGTGAAAGACACACTTTATTAATTAGTTTTTTTTTATAAAGACTCAACCTTCAATTAAAGTCAATGTTATTTTAATCGATTAAAGCGAGTAATTTTATTATTACAATATCCATTCATTTCGAAACACGTTCAATGAAATCAATAGATGATTGCATAAATAATTTTCTTAAAAAATAAATAAATGATAGATGAACACGTGTTGGCTTTTGTTAATAATTAAAAGCCAACAACTACGCAATATTTGCAAGGTGTTCACGTAATAAATCTCGGAGAGATCTCATTAATCAAATAACACGGTTGAAAATGTGAGTGGTTTCGATACAAGCTTTGATTTAAATAAAAACATATATTCAATATATGTATATTATGTATAAAAAAAATATATAACGGCGCCCTTTGATATATATTTCAGATAAATCATTTGATCGAACGTCAATATATATTACATATATATAAAAAAAAAGTATGTTACATGTTGCAACACAGCGTGTTTTATGCTTTATATTTTATATTTTTTGAGTATGTACATGATTTTTTTTTGATGACGATGATTTGGAAAACGTCAAAACACACATCAACGTTGCTGTGTATCGCAGAGGGCGATTGCAGCCGGACAAAGCGTTTAATCTGGATATTCGTGCTTCGATGTTCCTCATTATGTCACGATGAAAAGCAGCCGTAATCGAGATTGTTTCTTTCTGTTTGCTTCAATCATTGTCATCGAGGGGCACGCAGCATTCAATGGATTCGGTAACAACTTAATCAAACGTTTCACCGAATCCGATCCAATTGTCGTCGACAAAAACAAATACAGGTTTAAGCTTTAGAATACTGCATCTCTTTGGGGGGAGTACATCTGTTGAAGCTTGTCCAGATGGGCTGTTTTTTTCAACATCTTTAGAATAAAATGTTTAGTAGTTGCACAGAATACTTTACTGTTTAAAAACTATTGCTCCAACTTTGACAGTGAATTACAGTAAAACGACAAAAGATACAACAATGCCAATATATTCATTTCAAAGAGTGACTAACCAGCTTTAATTTGAATGCTTAATTATTAATTTATCGCAATTAGTTCTCGAGATATACGCAAAAATGTAAAGAGACCGCTTTTTTCGATGCTTAAAAACTACTTCTTCAAATTTGACAATGAATTACAGAAAAACGACAAAAGATACAACTATGCTAATATATTCATTTTGAAGAGTGACTATTCAGCTTAATTTGAATGCTTAATTATTCATTTGTCACTATTAGTTTTCGAGATATAAGCAAAAATGTAAAGACACTGCTATATTCGATGCTTACAAAACATTTCTTCAAATGTGATAGTGAATTGCAGCAAAATGACAAAAGGTACAACTATTCCATTATATTCATTTTAAAGAGTGACTATTCAGCTTTAATCTAAATGCTTAATTATTAATTTGTCGGTATTAGTTTTCGAGATATAAGCAAAAATGTAAAGTGACTGCCGTTTTAGATACTTAAAGAATATTTCTTCAACTTTGACAGCGAATTACAACAAAATGATAAAAGATACAACTATACCAATATATTCATTTTGAAGAGTGACTATTCAGCTTTAATTTGAATGCTTAGTTATTAATTTGTCATTATTAGTTTTCGAGATATAAGTAAAAATGTAAAGACACTCCTTTTTTTCGAAGCTTGAAAATCATTTCTCCAAATCTGACTGTGAATTACAACGAAACGACAAAGGATACAACTTTAACAATACATTCATTTTAAAAAGTGACTATTCAGCTTTAATTTGAATGCTTAATTATTAATTTGTCGCAATTAGTTTTCGAGATATAAGCAAAAATGTAAAATGACTGCTTTTTTAAATACTTAAAGAACATTTCTTCAACTTTGACAGTGAATTACAACAAAACGATAAAAGATACAACTGTGCCAATATATTAATTTTGAAGAGTGACTATTCAGCTTTAATCTGAATGCTTAATTATTAATTTGTCGCTATTAGTTTTCGAGATATAAGCAAGAATGTAAATACACTGCTTTTTTCGATACTTAAAAAGCATTTCTTCAACTTTCACAGTGAATTACAGCAAAACGACAAAAGATACAACCATGCCAATATATTCATTTTAAAGAGTGGCTACTCAGCTTTAATTTGAATGCTTAATTATTAATCTGTCGCTATAACTTCTTGAGATATTAGCAAAAATGTAAAGACACTACTTTTTTCGATACTTAAAAACCATTTCTTCAAGTTTCACAGTGAATTACAGCAAAACGACAAAAGATACAACTATGCCAATATATTCATTTTGAAGAGTGACTACTCAGCTTTAATTTGAATGCTTAATTATTAATTTGTCGCTATTACTTCTTGAGATATTAGTAAAAATGTAAAGACACTGCTTTTTTCCAAACTTAAAAACCATTTCTTCAACATTGACGGTGTAATTCACAGCAAAAGGATTAATTTTTAAGATACACTCCAATTATCAATATAATTACACTGTGAATATTTCATGTTTCGCGCGATAAATATTTAATGGAGTTATTTAAAACGTTACGTAACGTTCATTTACGGCTTTTCTGGTTAATAGTAATAAAATTTTATGAGCGTATAAAGTATATATTAACACAATTAATCCAATACTAGCGTTTCCTTTTATAATTCTGCTTTGAATATTCGTTTTTTTTTTGGGTTACAAATTTAGCAAAAATTGAAGATTTATTTTCGACCGTCAACTGAGGTGTTACTTAAATCTTTCATTTTAGTACAGGTACTTAATGCGTGCAACGAGAGAACTACGTTTTACGAATTCCCTTTATTGCCGATCTTACAACTCGATAAGCTTCACATTTATGTACCTAAACTCCAGACATTGTGTTAATTGGAATAAGAGTAGTACTCGTTTTACGATTAATGCTTTTATATGAACAAATTCATTCTTTAAGTCATTAATTCTATTAAAATTCATATTAATTTATAAAATAATAATGATTGAAAATCGTAAATTTTTTCAGTATCGTTTTTCAACTAAAAAAAATATAAACACAATATAATAGTAACAAATAAATACAAAGAAAAGAAATATATAATGCTATTTTTGCATAGGTCTTTCTGCCCTGCAAATATAATTAGTGGTAAATTATTAATAAACAAATACAAAGTACAATTGCATTCAATTCAGTCTTGTCATTTATTTGTAAATCATGTATATCTCCTATTATATTAAATACATAAATACATGTATTGAGAAAATGAAATAAACTTTATTTACTATTGTTGTGTTATATCGATTCTTATATAAAAGTATATAGAATATCATGTAATTTAAAAATTGGCAGAAAATCCTGTGTCGTTTGCCCTTTGGTATAAAGAAAATAAATATGTTTGTTGAATTGAGTGAAAATAACTGTAGTTACTCAACGTGTACACACACACAAATTAACATAATTTTCTCTAAATGATTGAGTACGTAAAATGCGAACATGGTTTTCGTGCCCGAACAATTCAGGTATGCGAATAATGCTCTATAGATTTCCATTAATGCTTTTCGGGTCCGGCTTATTCGAATGAGACAGAGAGAGAGAGTTGCATGGAGACCCATACATTTTGTGGTAGAACGAAATGGGCTCGCATTTCGGATGGGTCGTTTCGAAATGTTGAAATCGGAAGGCCACAAATTGTACAACATAATGATAATATTTAAATGATCCGAAGCAGAAGAGGTGCCATAAATCCCGATGCATTAGGCGGCGATGACGTTGCCTGCATTTCGGCAGCAATAAATAATTGTAGTACTACAAACATGTAACAGCATGTAGGCAGCAGCAGCAGGAGCAGCAAGAATCGGTCGAGGTATTAATTAAATTAATTGACCGTGAGACCGTAACTCATACAAAGAAGCAGGATCATCCCAAATACCAAGACGAATCGGGAGATACACCAAAATGGTATGATGATGGTATGCGCTTCGAACGACGTCGAGATGATAGTTTATTTATGCAGATGCGGACGTACATCAACATGTTTTTCAACTTTTCCACCTATTATGTAAACATTTATTTTCAGAGTTTGCAAGGTAATATATGCAGTGCCGCTCCGTATTGATTTTAATACTTTATTTATGAGAGATGCTATTTCACATCAAATACGCCAGGAACACAATAATATAAATGCTACAGTTAAAGTCGATATTGCAGTTAGTTCATGAAATACTAATTCAATAACATATTTGTTTTTGTAAGTTTAAATTAATTTTTTCGGTGAATTACTTTTAAATGACAAACAATACAACTATACCAGAATATACGTTGTAAAAACTGAATATTTAGCTTTAATTTGGTAACTTAGGAATAAACTGTTCTCGCATACTTTTCGAGAAATAAGCAAAAAGTAAAGTCAGTGCAAAATATTTGTTTAACAATGAATTACATATAAATAACAACTAATATAAGTATACCAGTATATAGGTTTGAAAGAGTTAATATTTAGCCTTCATTTGGTTTCTTGAAAATGAATTTCTCGCAAATACTTTTCAAGATATAAGAAAAAATGTAAATACTCTGCTTTCTACTAAGCTTATTAAACATTTCTTCAATTTCAACAGTGAATTACAGCCAAATGCAAAATGATACAATCATACCAATACATGTGTTTTAAAGAATAACTATTCATCTATAATTTGATTACCTAATTATTAATTTGTCGCTTTTCGTTTTCGAGATATAAGCAAAAGTGTGAAGACACTGCTTTTTTCGATGATTAAAAAATATTTGTTCAATTTTGTCAGTGAATTAAAGCAAAACGACAAATGATACAACATTCAGTTTGAAGAGTATCTATTCAGCTTTAATTTGAATGCTTAGTTATTAAATTGTCGCTACTAGTTTTCGAGATATAAGTAAAAATGTAAAGACTGCTTTTTTCGGTGCTTAAAAACAATTTTTGCAACATTGACTGTGAATTACAGCAAAACGACAAATGATACAGCATTCAGTTTGAAGAGTATCTATTCAGCTTTAATTTGAATGCTTAGTTATTAAATTGTCGTTACTAGTTTTCGAGATATAAGCAATATTGTAAAGACACTGCTATTTTCGATGCTAAACAAACATTTCTTCAACTTTGACAGTGAATTACAGCAAAACGACAAAAGATACAGCTATGCCAATATATTCATTTTAAAGAGTGACTATTCAGCTTTAATCTGAATGCTTAATTATTATATTATCGCAATTAATTTTCGAGATATAAGCAACAATGTAAAGAGACTGCTATTTTCGATGCTTACAAAACATTTCTTCAATTTTGACAGTGAATTACAGCAAAACGACAAAAGGTACAACTATGCCAATACATTCATTTTAAATGGTGACTATTCAACTTTAATTTGAATGCTTAATTATTAATTTGTCGCAATTAGTGTTAGACATAAAAGCAAAAATGTAAAGATACTGCAATTTTCGACGCTTAAAAAAAACGTTTGACAGTTTGAATTACGTCTAAATCGTAAACGATACAACTATACAAATATACACATTTAAAAGAGTGTCTAATTAGCATTAATTTGGTTACTTAAATATATATTTGACGCTAATACTTTCCGAGATATACGCAAAAATGTGAAGTAACTACTTTTTTCACGCTCAAAAAAACGTTGGTACAGTTTGATAGTGAATTACGTCTAAATGGTAAACGATACAACTATACAAATACACACGTTTTAATTAATCTAGTTTTCATTTAGTTACTCTACTATGAATTTGACACAAATACTTTTCGAAATAAGAGTAATAATGTCAAGACAATATGAAGACAATTTTGTTCAAGTTTGACAATTAATTACGTCTAAATGGAAAACGATACAACTATACCAATAAATGCATCTTAAAGAGTGTCTATCTAACTTTCATTTGGTTACTTAAACATACATTTGAAGCTAATATTTTCCGAGATATACGAAAAATGTGAAGACACTGCATCAAAATAAAAAACCAAACTTTCTGAAATATAAGCAAAAGGCGAAGACACTTCTTCTTTCCACGCTTAATGTTTATTCAAGTATGACAGTGAATTTCAGCTAAATGGTAAATCATGTAACAATACCAGAGTACAAACACTTTCCAGAATAAATATTCAGCTTTAAATTGTTTGCTTTAAAATTCATTTACCATGAAAACTCTTCGAGAGTTCCAAAAAAAAAACACTGCTCTATTGATTCTTCATAAAATGTTTATTCAAAACTAAATGAAACTAAATATATCTCATAGAATAACTAGAATATATTTTAAAATTATAAAACTAAATTAATAACACGTTATTTCATACAATAATCGTTTTAAACGATTTAGCTGTAACATATAGACAAGGACTTTGGCATGTAGCCCCACAATAACTACACAATTAATTAAGACCGAGCGTAATTAGTGCTCTAGATTATTTATTTGCTGGGCCATAAATTATCCCTCTGCACAGGCCATTACTTAATTAACGTTCGGTACTACAATTATCGTCTATTCATACAATATTTCTCCTCTTTTCATTTTATCCCCTTGTCTTTTGCTTCGTCTCTCTTCATATCTGTTTTTTTTTTGCCATAACTCGTGTATACATTATTCAAGCATATAGATATGATATTGCGTTTTGCGGTGTGAAACGGACTTTAATTTATTGTAGCTCTGAAAGCGGGCCGGGAAAAAAAGAGAGAGAGAAAACAACGAGATTGGAAGAGGTATAAAAAAAAGAGAGCCGGGCGCGGGAAATGCAAATTTCCCAACGCGAAAAACCATTATTCACGTCGGCTGGATGAAATCACGCTACGCTCGACACTCTCGCATCGTTCCAGGTCAGTCATCTCCTGACTTCAAATTATAGCTTTTACACCTGTTTACTCATTGAAATACAAGAGTAAATACAGTGATTATTAGAGGTATTTCTATAATACTAATATATTAATATTCTTAACGTTAATTACAATCTATTAAAGTACAGTTGAAAACCTATTGATTCGAAACTCGTTGAGCATAATTAAATTAGTCCATCAATGCAATTTTCTGCTTTCATTTATACAAATTTTCATATTTACAGTCTAAACACTTACAGTATTATTATTGTTAATGTTATTTACAATTTATTAAACTTTTCGAAAATCATCAAATTAGTCAATCAATGGAATTTGTTGCTTTTATATATAAATGTTCATGATTACATACCTTCCTAAATTATTATTATTCTTAATGTTAATTACAATTAAAGTATATTGATTCGAAACTCTTTTAAAAGTAGTGAAACTGGAAATTGTTACTTTAGTCCTTACAAAATTTCTTCTTCAGTTTTGTGTAACCAAAGTAAAAATCGAACAAATTTTCCTGTACTCTTCAAAAATACCATTAAAACATATCTATTAAAGTGTATTATTCGAAAAAATATATTATAAATAAAAAATGTTTATCTAAAACCTTAATTAGAAATTATTTACTATTTAATGTAATAGCTAAAAAGTTGTAACAAGTTTTTACAAATATTATATAGAAATAGTGTTTCAGAAGTTATTTGATGAATTATTATTTTTTTTTGTATAACGTCTGTTTTTATTTACAATCTATTTTATAACAAAACATTCAGTAACTGGTTTAACGGTTGACAAATGACAATTTAATATTGGATAGCGCCCACTGGCGGTTTTCCCTTAATTGCTACTTAAATGTTAAATCTTATTG